>CACRXP010000080.1:123168-159770 GCA_902702965.1 Spirometra erinaceieuropaei
CGCTGCGTAAGTCCACTATCGCTATGTACAAATTCACGCGCAAGTCGCCGACCCTGCTCTCACCCAGCTGTGGAGCACACGGTGAATATCGTCGAGAACGACGATCGAACTGTTGTCGATTCAATCTCATTGAAGTAATGTTTTCTATTTAGAAGATTATTCCAAAATTTAGCTAAGGTTCAAACGAACTGAGGCCTTTTTATCCCTTCTAAGGAAATTGGTTTATTTAACAGAAACATCAAGAACAGTTGGGAAAATATATGAAAATTAGGTTGCTCTTGTCTTCAAAGGCTCACGGTCGAGAGGAAGTGTGTTATTAGGCGAATAAAGTTAAGGTTGTTCTTGGCGAATATTGCTACTGAAAATCAGCTGCAGTCTGTAGCACAACTAATGATGTCAGTTAATCTTTCACGAGTTTCAATGCCTATCGCGAGGGAGTGGCGCAGCTTGGGAAATGCACTTTTTAGAAAAATATTTCTTCAAATTATGGCGCCTCATCAAAGAATATGCGGATCAATCAACTGATTACGAAAATCTCAAATACCCCCTGTGTTGTTTGGTCTCCTTACTACTTTGGTTTTCAGATCACCACAGATTTTGTGACAGAATAGGACGGTTTGATTGCTCTTTTCTCCCTCCATCGTGAATGGCGTGCTCAAGGGAAGTCATTGATGTCTACTTTGACTACTAACGCGCAATAGCGTTCAGGAACTATGTCGACACATAGAATGAGCATACCGAACTGGGGATTCTGATTTACGCTTTTTTCGAATTTCGCTGACTCCCACCTTCTTATTGCCTTTGACCAACCCTGGAGGGTTTTTGAATTTCCTCGTAAATGATTATATAGAAATTATTGCTAAACCGGGGACGAATTTCGGAAGATTGAAAAGTTAGGTGTATCATACATGACTAACCGTTCCCATGTGTAAGCGAATGATCTCGATCGTCGGAGCTCAGGACCAAGGAATTTAGAAGATAAAGTTCCCCAGCATTTCGACTTTTTTAAAACTATGCTTTGCGTCCAACCAACTCTCATTCAAATGCGAGCCTGAGGACGTATCACCTGAAAGATATAAAGCTCCCCGCAGAATCTTCACAGAAGGATCTGGGGGTTTGGATACAGAACAACCTGAAACCAACTCTGTAGTGTCCCAAGGCTGCAAAAAACGCCATGGGAGTGCTGCATGCAATCAAAAGAGCGTTCGTAACCTTTGACCGAGACCTCTTTGGGAGAGTTTACGGCACCTTTGTCCGGGCCCACCTAGAGTATAGCGTACAAGCGTGGTGGCCATGGCTAGTAAAGTACCAAGCATGCCTCGAACGAGTACAACTTCGTGCAACAAAGCTGGTAAACGGTCTAAAAAGCCAATCCTACACAAACAGACTGAATTTCCTTAATTTATTCCCTCTGTGTTACAGGCAGCAAAGAGGTGATCTTATCCTCGTCTACAAGATAATACATGGCCTTGAGCATGGACTTAAATCTGAGGACATGTTTCAGTGGCACCTTTCACCCAATCTTCGTGGTCACTCGATGAAGTTACGGACATCAATGTCCAGGCTGAATCTTCGTTCTGAATTTTTACGCAGAGGGTAGTGAGGAAATGGAACGATCTCCCTCAGTCAGTAGTGGAGGCTACGTCTCTGCAACTCTTCTAGAAACGCTTGGATAATTATTTGTGTCCCCTGTTTTCCCTCGACAGTTTGAATCTGAACTAATACCCCACGACCCCCCAAATATTTTCTCTGAGACAATGCTACTCAAATGAATCAAGTACAGTTTTAAAAGCGAGCATTTTTATTGTTCGTGTGCAGTTATTTCTAACGAGCTGGCATGTAATCAATAGGGTTTTCAAAGGCTTTACCTATTATCCTTATCAAATAAACTGACTAAACTGTTACTGCCGTCTTGTGTAACAGTTCCTCTATCACGAAAGTTTTGTTAATTTGCCCTACTGGTTTGTTATAAGTTGCGTTCGCTTCCACTTTCGTGGCAATAGCTCCATTGTCTGCAAGTAAACGGGAGGTGTGTAAAAAAAGTCAATTCTTGGGGAATTATTCACAGAAAGTCGAGTGTGCCTGAAACAGTGTTTTGCTTTTCTATGGCAAGGGAGTTTTCAGGGCGGAGCACGATACCTCAAAATTTTCTATTTCACCTAGCATATTTTGCTTTCCAATTATTATACCAGTAATGAAGAGAAGTTCATTGTCCATACTTTAATAAGTTGATTGCAGAAAATGAACTGCGTCATGTGCACCACAATAATCAACAAAGACCTGAAATCAGGTTCTGGTTACTACTTAGCAATATTCTGCATAGATTGCACACCGGAGTCTATTTGCCGTACTTATTCGCGGAGAGTTACAATTATTGAATTTTTAGTTAGTGAAAGGGTCGCAGATAGTTCCGTTTGCAGACTCATGTTCGGTTAATAACAACTGGGAAGTGAGTCATCAACTGGTCATTCAAGTCAGCCTTATCATTGTCAGTGGCTATTTAATTTTTACACATCAAACACTCCTTTCTAGGAAGTTTTCTCGAAAGATTTCAAATTTCCGTTGTCGAAAGTGATGTTACATAAATCTTTTTCGAGTATATCAACGCTGCAAACATAGTCCGTAAAATCCGACATTGTTCGCCTTTGACCAATTTTTTGTGGTATGAAAATGACAATTTGCTTAATACCTCAAATCTATCCGAAAAGATAAAATTCAGTTAAAAAGACTTTTATTAGCCAAACTTCGGTCATTTAGGTCAAGAACACAAGAAAATGCAAGTTTTTGCTGCCCGAAGTAGCACTTTGAATTTACGGATTTGGGCATGTAGGCCGTTTTTCTCTTATTATCGGCATGGAGTGACGGCCGGGCCATCTTTTATCCTAGTCCTTTTACAGCACGAAGCAATCGGTCGAAGGTCAATCCTGTCTGGTTTATACGCTGATTCTCCCCCATGAATACGGTAGTTGTTTTGACAGGAAAGCTATTTAGTAATAACGGATTCCAGTAGAAACGAATTCTTCAGAACGTCAGGCTTTGAGTGAACACATTTTTCAACTGACCCTTACTTGCACATTAAATTCTGATTTTTACTTAATGTTTGCCAACTTAAAATCAGCATAAGGGCTTATTGTGCAGCCAGGATCTAGGGTAAGTTCGAAAGTAAGAACCCAGACACATGCGGTTTTCATATGTGAATGCCTGATATACAGCGAATTTTTGGACGCTGATGTCTTTGGGAGATAGTGAACATTAGGCGTCATTGACAACCAATTTAAAAACTGGAAAATCAGACTGACTTAGGCGGTCAAAGCACATCTAAGTAACTGAATAATTCTAAATGATAGTCTAACACCTTTTACAATTTAATACTTTTTAAATATCGGCGTCTGAACTCGTTATTTGCCTATACGCGCCTAAGCAAAATGTGGCTAAGGTTGGAATTCCAGCAGAAATCAGTCTCCTTGTTTGGAATAAAGTCCTCGAGGCAAGCTCTGTCGGCTGGTAATTGATTGATAAGTCATCGATGAAGTTTGTTTATTGGAAGTCGGACTTCTGTCGGTGGGATCACTGAATGTGGCCGAGGTACAACAGCAGAAGTGCACAATAGTGAACATTTCATGTAATCAGTGGTTTTTGCATAAGTTCAGCTACCGCTGGCGTAGCTTCGTGGTGTTTTAATGCTAGATGCCAGCGGGAGGACCGAGACGCCTATATACAATAAGCGACTGTCACTGACAGTAACTGCGCTTCATTGGGACAGAATAAAACCTCTCAGAACGATCGCGCATGATCTTCATACCCATTTTGACGAAGGAGTGAGGGATATTCGAGTAAAATACGTGACCTATCTCATAAAACCTGATAACGGAAACTGATGCGAGAATTTTTGGACCGCTTAAACGTTGAGCACTTTGCTTACTCATCCAGTCCCTTTAAGGAAATGTCATTTTCTTGTGCAGAAATTATGTTCACGTAATTTTATTAAGCAAAATGTTCATAAATTTGGACGAAAATGGACGTTGCGATATAATCGGACAAGTTCCTATGCTAATACCTGCCCTAGACTTCGGTTGCGCATCTGAGGGGGTTTTTCATTGAAAGGAGAGGAATCTACCCTCGACCTCAGCAGCGTCCAACGGCACGTAGGTGGGATAGGCAATTCAGTCATCGGATGCAAGCTATGCTTAAGGTTTCAAAGTAGGATTAACGGTACAACAACGTAGCCGTAGCCTAAGCCCTAATCCCAAACCTCCTCCTATCCATAAACCCTTCTCTAACCACAATCCCAACCCGAGCCGACTGACCAAAAAGCCAATAAACATGTTACTTACGCAGGCTACCCAAGTGGTCCAAGTAGCAAGGGAAATGTAGATGTAAACGGAACTTTGGGACTAAAAGCTTAACGCTGTTATTTTCGAACCTAGAGTACATATGAGTGTTTCCGCCAAAGTTAGTCAGCTTCAGGGGAGCAATCGTGCAATAGTTATAGCTGCAGCTTCAACACGCAAGGCATGCCGAACGTTGCAAATGGTATACTCAAAGGCTCATGTCTATTTCCCTCAATAAATGGAAATGTCCGCACTAGATAACAGCCCTTATGTGTGTTTCGTCGACTATTTGCTGCCACAAGACGCACGTGCGGCGGTTTCGGCTCATCGGTGCTCATTTATTCGTATCATATAAAGCTCAGTGTGAAACGGGAACAAAGATTTATAACTAAAAAGTAGAAGAACCTAATAGCAGAAATTCGAATCCGTAATTAAGACGCTGCAAATCATCTTGTCCCGCGTGCAGAAAATTTCGCAACTGATCAGTTTAAGGTCTACTTGGACCGCCAAGAGTGTTCAGTTACTCAGGGTTTGCCTGAATTAATAGCTGTTAGGTCTGGAGAACGAACGAGCATTTTTAATGGTCCCCTAAACCAACTATTCCTCTTGGGCGTGGAAGCAAGAGTGTTGAATGCATCCGTATAAAGAAAAAGGACGCTGACCGAACAGAAACACTGCGATGATGGCCTCTAAAATCAGGACCGACTTCTAGGTATAAGCCGGGTTGTGCCCATCTATCAAAACCATCTTCAAATGCTCATAAAGCATTTTGGCTGGACTACTCCTCATTAAAAACCTTTGGTGACTTGACGAATTTTATCGTAAAAAAATTCAGGATTACAAAGTAAAGAAGGCAATCTGTAAAATATTTAAAGGGTAATCATTCAGAAAAGCAGGAAACCTCCATGAAATTGGCCGGTGACAAAAGGCAAAATGACGACTGCACAGAGGGCCGGCAGCCTCGTAACACCAGTCGCTAGAAATCACAGAAAAAATAAAGCAGTAGTGTCCAGTGTGCTGTCTGGAAAAGCCGGAATCGGTAAGGCAGGGTAAGCAATAAAAATGTTTCGCGAAGGTAACTTCCGAAAGGATGAAATGATGCTCATAAGAGTGACCAGTACTACCGGATTTGGGAGCGATGCGAAGTTTAGGCATTCACCTACAAATGTTTAAAGCTCGTTATCCAAACTCGATTAACAAACATTTGCACAGCCGAAGCATTTCCGGAGTAAATAGCTCCAATATCTAAGAATATCAATGCTAGTGGATTAACACTGTCTAGGCACCAGATATTTATGGAGGATCGGAAAGACCGTCAGGGTGGCGAATTAATCACATATGTGAAAGAAGTCCCGACCGTGTCAGAAAAGACCTACAGAGGAAAAATTACTTTGTTGATCTCGAAAACCACTAAATAACCGCGCCCATATTGACTTGCTGTCTATCATTCACCAGAGGCAGACCAAGTCGCCGGCACTGATCCACTATATAAACTGAAGAAAGTCTTCCATCAACCTAGTATCATAACCACGGACGACCACGACGCACTAAGAACTAGTTGGAATACCGCACACACAAAATGTCCAAAGTCGATCTTCGACAATTGTTTTTTGCATCGAGCATTCATGCGTCCCTCACATAACATATCATGCTCCCAACCACGCCATGCGAGGAGAAAATTGTTGGTGTTTTGAATTTAGTTTTTGGAAGGGCGGCAAAGAGTAGTGAAAGCTTACCTCCCTGCCATACCCAACCAAAGTGAGCATGTAATGCTTATATGTGTTCGTTCTATATCTCCGGTTTTATATACTGCAGACTAAAAAGGATATGTGAGTTGGCAAGAGGGATTTAGTCGGAAGAGAACAGGTCTATTCGACCTCAGTCGAAGTGCAATCTACGTGGACGATGTCGACAAATATTAATGGTTATTCAATAATTTTTTTGCGACTAATTAACAACCGCTGCCAACTGATGAGTGTATGATAAAACAGGAAGCCTGGAGGCTTACTAGAAAGACAAAGAAAGAAAGTATTAGGAAACATAAACGGTGGTGAAAACGCTTCAGAAATAAGCAAGTCCAATATTCCACCCAATATAACGTGCAGGTGAATATACGGATGGACATAATGGTGTGGAAGAATAGGAATTCGAATAGAGTTCATTAAGCCAAGAAAGAAAGGTTCAAAATTATCTACGTTCACCTCCAAATAGCAAAAGGAACAGAAATACAATCCTGCTGATAAAAATTAGTTAGGACTTCAAAACTGTGGATAGTAAAAGTGGAACCGAGCATGTTCCATTTGTTCCAGCCGGTCAGCACAAAGGAAACAGTGTTCCTTCCGCCAACCTCGATTACGATCCTAAGCAACGTGCTCTTTTCTAATTATATTATCTGAGCAGAGCCAAAGTTAATGAAAGACTGTCAGTTGCCATACCCAGACCAACTTTCATCCAGATTTCTCACAGAACTAGTTGTCGAACTTTTATACACTTCTCAGTGCCTTTTTATAGTTTCGTTGACATTGGAACAATTCTTTGGGTCCATGGCCGGCTCATATTATCTCTTATATAAAAGTCCTTATGTGCATTTTGTGCAAGGCTGTAGCGGCCGAAGACAATGAGGTTGACACACACGCGGTCGAGTAATCCACTTAAGGTAGCTTCACGGTTATGCAACATTGACAGAGCTTTTAAACACCACATCAAACATTCGAATACAGAAGAACAGGAAAGGGACCTCTTGTAGATCAAACCCATGTTACGATATTAAACGTTAGAGTAGAAAATGGCAGAAGGCCATGAAAAGGAGACAGTGGTGAGGTACTGTACAGATGATCCGCTTGGAGTGGGAGATGGTCACACCATATTATTTAGAAACCAGTGGGAATACAGCGCTGTCGGCAACTGCAGATAAGGCCCGGGGGTGGACTGACGGTAAGGGAAATGCGATACGGTCGGACGGCCGAAGCGAGGGCGGTGAAGACAGCGTTAGGGAGGTAAGGGACACCGGACATCTTCATCGACATACGATCACACCGAACCCATCCGGGATCCGCACCAAAAGTGGCCTCACTCCTCTCAAACAGCCATGTGAAACTGGTAGTGCGTTACAACGCCACAGAGAACATCGTAACGATCCTATCGATTCGCAACCTGCCATGCCAGCGGCGGTTATACCAACGCAAAACACTGGCGCCCGTAAGGGACTTCCTGGAATAGAGGGGCAACTTCCTCGCCAGCTGTTTTCAGGCTTTTCTGTGTTGACCAGGAAAAATTTAACAAGGTTACGACAGAAAACCGGATTCCCTATGGTCAATCACTCGCTCTCGTTTTATTTCGGAACTGCATGGACGACTGTGCAAGAAAAATTGGTCTAAAAGCAATGTTTGCGACAATGATTTTGACTGCAAACAGCAATGCGACTGATAGAAATCGCGCACAGATCCTTCTCGGTAGTCTTGGAGAAGACTCATATCATTTGTTTCTGCTCCACGTTGTCGGTAACCTTACCTTTCTTCCTATATGTAGGCCAATAGGCACGAGCGACGGAGGAGACGATTTTTTCGACGGGGCAACATAACAAAACATAGAAGTACAAATGGATCATTATTTGCTGACTATGAACTGTCAGTATTCCCTCGTCCATTGTCAAAGACGGTAGAAAACGCACTGCCTGTACTAAGTAGCCAAAGAGGGTGGTTTGAATGTTAATGAAGACCTCTTATACAACATCTTCGGAGCACTTTTATGGCGCATTTGGAGTGAGCCACAAAATTCTGGACGCCTTGGGAAACCAAAATATAACGTGTACCGAAAGACTTCGGAGAAATGCCACTTAACTTGTTAATGATAAAAGTTATTTTTTTAGTGCAAGTCGTGATGATAACCGAAGCCCATTTCCTTTAACGTATGATCAAATGCACGGAGATCTCACTCAAGAGTTCACCGCCGTGAATGAATTAAATAATGGAGTAATCTTTAACAATCTCCCCTAGCTTAAACCTACACCCAGTCTTTGAGTCTACCCATGAATACTTCATACTGATTAGGCAACTTTAAAAGACTAAAGTTCTCCTTTTCTCTCAAAGAGGTTAGGATATGAAATGCCCTGTTGTAACTGATGTGACTTCAGACACAAAATTTCCCTCAAAACCAACTTTCGGATTTTGTGAGCTAATCAGACCATTCTTAACATACCTCGCTTTCTCCAAAACCCTGCGTTTTGCTTTCCAACAATCCTGCTTTCGCCCACAAAAGTAAACTGAACTGAACTTAATGGCTGAGAGAGAATGGAACTCCTACTGGGTATATTCCGCCGGAAGTTGTACCAAACCGATCCTTTATTACAACAGTTTCGGAACCTTCACTCACATGATTCCTTTGGTATTTTCACAAAGCCCATACTCACTAAGTTCCTGGAAACTCTTATTAGTATCGCGGCCGGCAGTTAACGCATTAAATAAAAGTCCGCTTCTGGAAACTTCAGTTATTAACCTAGCTTTACTTCTGTGAACATTCTCACAGGGGGACCGCTGTTCTAAAAACGAGGGGCATTACGAATAGTTTTATGCCCTTGCTAGGTGGGAAACTTCAAATGAGGTAATAGCCCGGGCGGGTGAAAGGGTCTGCGCATCTGGCTGGGTGCGTTTCCTTCTCTTTCTTAAGTTTGTTTGCTGGCATGCAGCCGTATTATGCAAGTGCGAGTCTACATGCTGATAGTTCAGTCTATTTTTTCCTTGTGCCGCCGTTACCAATCCTCTTTTTACGATAGGGCATGGATGGGTAAATATTAGGTGTTAGTACGAGGTATTTTTCGCCCCTGAGGGAGGTTATTGTACAATTTTCTCACATGTGAGAACACACTGTTTTGTTTGCACATAAAAATGACAGAAACGAAAGATTCATTGTAATCTGAAGTAAATGCTTAACACTGATTCAGTCACTCGAAAGGGTGTTGTGGGTTGTTGGGCCAGTTCTCTGAATGGAAGTTTGGTAGAATAAATTTTAGTTAGAAAAGAATACCTCGGAAAAAGTGGGACTGATTTATCTACTGCTTTTCGTCCGAATGAACTTACAGACCACGCCTTTGTGGTTCGCGAACTGTCGGGAGTTGTTTTATTTTATCCCAGCAGCCTTCGTCACAGTACCTCACGTAAGACTAGTCAATACAATAATTGTGGAGGCTCACTTATTTGTGCAGGGCAAGGCGCTCATACATGAAGAATGTCATGGCGATGAGGGCATGGCTGCCAGCGCAGAAAATGCTTTTCCTGGTGCTTTAAATCTTACAAACAACACTGCAAAACAGGCACAAACTACTCTCACCCAATTCCTCTTTTTTATGGGTCCTCCGCGCACAAGCATAACCTATCGGCAATTTGGAAGTCTGGACTATGTAAATCCCCCGTCTCATAAAGTTTGCCCGCAATGTGCCTAAAATTTCATTCACGACGATTCGAGGTAATGCGTTTAGCCAGGACTCAACGCGTGCAGTCTTGACACCATATTAACTCGTGCCACAGATCTTTGGATTCCAGTTTGTTTCAGTAATCTCGCGTGAAGATAAAAGTTTCCTGTTAAGGCAATACAGCCGTGTACGTAACCCTTATGTTTTTTTTAAGAATGGGTCGTGTCTTCCGACCATTCCCGTGCCATTCTGCATGTTCGCCTAACAGTGAAGCTTGGAGTCCATACCTCACCTCCATTCATTTGCATTTCAGGCCTTCCGAATGTGGCACTTCTTTTTATTAGCTGTTCAAAAGCAAAATTTTGGCTTATTGATGTGGTCATATAGGCTACAAATTAGTCCATCGCCCTCTATTCCGCAGACACCATATGCGGCACGTAATTTTATTTGCAGGTTTCCCCGGCCCCCACTACGGTCTCCGTAATCTGGCTGCAGAGCGTGAAATTCCCTCACCTATGGTTACTCTTCCTCTCCGTAGTACACCAGTCCTAAGTGGCAATTTACTGTCTCCGAGGTAGTTGTTTCATAATATTTGAGAGAGAGAGAGAGGAATGCTTTATTTTGAAAATAACTTTCAAAACTTTCAGCAAGTTTTAAGGGGCTGACAGCTTGAGTTGATTCGTTTCGATGTAATGCTGTTGGTGCTAATTATAAGGGGACCCGTTGCTATTGAGGTGGACCTGCCTTACCTTGACTAACTATATTTTGTATATTATTTCCCTGCCGTTTGTTTGTAAACACCTTTTCAATATAGATTCGTCATGACGTTGGCACGGTTGCCAAGGCTATCTATTTGATCTTAATGTTTGGACTTTAGTGTTTTACGTCTCACCTTTGGGCATAAGTGCACGATGATCCCGGCCTATCAGTCAGAATTTATACATAAGCGACTGTTTTGTAATCTCCAATCACATACGACCAACACTAAGATTGCCTGGCTTTGTATGTCATGTTTTTGGTCCTTCCTGGTACACATGCAAATATCCTTCTAGTTTGTGTACGCATTATGAAAACCCATATTTTGTGTGAGAGCGAAACTGTCACTTTTGTACTTCGCCAAGCAGCAATCTTAGATTTTAGATTGAGACTTTATCTTGAATATCACAGATCTATCAGAACCTTGATCACATGTAGAATTTTCTGTTCAATTGAGAATCTTGAAGGACGAGTTGAAACTTGCAGTTTTTGACCTAGTTTGGTATTGCTTTGTAAGGTATGTGCAGACGCTGCTTTTCCAAACTCGCATACCTCCAGTCTACGCAATTTTCTCTCGTATCGACAATTTTTTTCTTAACTCTAAACAGCTGTGTTTTCCACACTAGATACCCTTCTCCAACGCTCATTTGGAATAATTAAACCAACTTTGTATTCTGCTGCAAAATTGGCATGAGAGAAATATCAAAACCGGCACGTGTTATTCGTGTCGGTTCCAGAAAAAGCCAGCTCGCCCTTGTCCAGACAAATATTATTATTGAAGGACTTCAAGAAAATTTTCCCGACCTCCGTTTTGAGGTTGTTAAAATTTCTACCAAAGGAGATAAAATACTTGACGTCGCCTTATCGAAGATTGGAGACAAGAACTTGTTTACAAAGGAACTGGAACAGGCATTGTATTCGAAAGAAGTTGATTTCGTCGTACACTCTCTGAAAGATGTTCCAACTGTTATGCCACCTGGTTTGGTCCTAGGATGTGTCAGTAATCGTGTGTCTCCATTTGATGTTGTTCTGATGTCGAAGGCCAACAGAGGCAAAAAATTGGCTGAATTACCACGAAACTCTGTTGTGGGTACAAGTGCGTTGCGAAGAGTTGCTATCCTCCGGAGGAAGCACCCGCACCTCGACTTCTCTTCCATTCGAGGCAACTTATCTACTCGCCTTCAGAAACTTGATGCTTGCAGGGAACCAAAAAACACTGACTGCGAGCCCGCCGGCCACCCCTCCACTTATGATGCGATTATCCTTGCCGAGGCCGGTATTCTCCGTCTGGGATGGCAAGGCAGGGTAGACGAAGTAAGTCTTTTTCACTTTTAGTCACCGCATATGTTATCATTAAGCGCACACATCGAAGGCTCTCGTGAGCATTCAATCTATTTTTCAAGTTCGTGCAATTTTTCGGCGCATCCACAGAAAAGTTCTTTGAAAAGACTCCCCAAACATAGTGTGTTAGCTTGTCAATATAATTGGCAAAACAAAGTGTTTTGTGCGCGACTCCAATGTCACTTCCGAAATGTTAGTGTTTAGGTGAAAAATTGTTTAATAGAATTAAAACCCAGGTCCGTTTCCGTTCTAGAGGTTAAAAGGGCAAGGCCACTTTGTTCTATTCTTCATGAAGAGCGAAATTTGTTCAGCAAAAATTAGAATGGGTTTGACTTTCGTTGCCTCAAATGCGCGCATCATTGTGTACGTATGTCGAATAAGGCGTAATCAGCAACGCCGGTACTATAATGGGTTAGAAATGAGTTTTCATTTTATTCCCTAATGACGCACGCGGGCCCCTATCAGCCACCCGGATTGCTTGTTCGAGATAGTATCATCCGGAATTTAGGCATCCAGGAGCCAAATCATAAGTCAGCAGTTGTATGGAGACCTCTTTAATTATGGCTCACTGCTTCCGCACCGCATTGCAGTCACTCAATTTTTCAGTATTTTATTATGTCAAACGACAGTACTTCATCCCCTGATAGTCGAGTTTTATGAACGGAACTTACCTGTTACCCGAACTTCGGGAATTTGGGCGCGTTCATGGGTAAAGGACAATGAAACTACTGGCTACGAAATAGACAAACTCTTGGGTCAGACAAGTAAGAAGTCACAGATCATTCAGTAGTAATAACCAGGAATCGCTAGGCTTCTGTCTGGCAAGTCGGTTTCCTACTGCTGTGTGTCGCAGTCCTGGAAGTTGTTAGATGGAAATGCCTGTCCGCGAATCCAGGAGCTACACGAAACTATTCCTCCGCAAAGTCGCCTCAGGAACCATTGTCTGACGGACTACGGTTTTACTGACTTTTTGGGCGATCAGAGAGCTATAACCAGAACGTCCGAGTTGGACTTGCCGACGATCAATAACGCCAGGAGAAACACTTTTTGCCCAGCGATAACCATTTCCATCGCTTTTTCGCGGCCATTTGCTCGCCAAATGTAAGGGCGTGCCAGGCCTCAGTTCACGCAGTTCCACCCTCCGTCACTCATTGATTAAGCCAACGAGCACACCCGTCTTCGCTGTTAGAGAAGCAAAATCTACAAAATTCACTTCTGATATTTTGCTGAAGGTGAAATTAGGCCATGAGGAATTAGAATACTTTGTATTCTTTACTCTTTAACTATTGAAGCATCGCCAAAACAAGTGAGGTAGAGTATATGAAACAATAGTCCCATGAGTGAAGGTGCTGCTGCTTCCATAAAAATTGCAGTCTGTGTTAGTTCTCAAGCATGTTGGCAAACGACCAATAAGTTCACCACACTTGGTGGAGATTTTCGTTGCAACATCTCTCAAGTTCTTGGCTGCGTCAGGTGTCTTTTGATGTCTTAATAGCTTTGCATGCACGACTTTTCCACTTCCTTATCACTATCAGATCTCCGACTACACAGTTTCTCGATGACAAGGCGCTATGAGTCCCATGTTGCTTTGTGGAGTCGAATGAAACTCAGGCTTTCTATTTTAAACTGACTACTCTGTGGTAGATGCTGTGTGAACCCGAGCTAACCTTTCCTTGCATCGCAACATACCGGCTTTTGTTTATCCCTAAGCTCATGCGTTCCAGCTTCTAAGATTCTCCGCGAATGGTCATCTGGATGAGTTAAAAGACCAGATACATCGAACCTTGGCTCTAACCATCAACCCGTCCCTATGATGGCGCAGATTTTAGACAGGGTGTACTCGTAGAACCCTCTTTGTGAACTATTCTGATTACAGACCGGGGGTCTCAAATATCAACCCGGGTATAGGGTTCTGTCTTCAATTTAACCGAGCATGTGAGTCCTCAGTATATGCCCGAGTAAATAAAACGGAGGCCAGTTGAGCATCGGAATCATCTTCTCTATTCTGGACTTTTGTACTCGTACAGGAGTCCACTGTCAAGGATGGCATCAGCAACAGAACAAGTAGCAGTTACGACATGATTTAACCGGCCAACGACCATTGCCGCCTATCTGGAGATTATTCCGCAGGACTCTGTACGCGGACGCAAGATCAATACGTCGATTGAGGGAGTTCTCATCGAAGGCGTAGGTCTTAATCGTGGCTTTGGGTAGTCATTCCATGTAAATTGATTGCGGAAATGTCGGGCCTCGCGTATTTTCTTCCGTGCAGCCGCGATGTTTAAATTCTTTTGAAGACTGTGGTCACACAACTTTGCTTGTCGTGAAGACCGAGCAGCTGCCTGGCGTTCGTTTCCTTCGTGTGATTAGTCTTTGCAGTTTTATCTTTGGGACTTCTCCCGACGAGAAAGTCAGGTAGGCGCACACCTGTTGTTTCTTTTCTTCTCTTGCAATCTGTATATTCGGGAAGATTGCGTTGAGCGTGTCGTCCACGTAACAGCGCCAAGAGATTGGCACATGCTGACCGAAAGCAGTCTTTTCTAATTCCTGTAGGACCACATAATCAGATAATGAAGAGCCCATTACCTTGCAACTGGTCTTCTCCCAGGTTTCGCCTTTAAAAGTGGAGTAGGTTTTCTGCTGAATTTTAAACAGCCTCACGATATGCACAATCTTGGACGGGTTCTGCGTTCCATCATACCCTATTCAGTCTTCTACTCAAGATATCATGCAGAAAATCCGGTAGGATGGGTGTGAGCATTGACATTACGTCGAAAGCGATCAGGAGTTTATCTAGCTGAGTCGTTCGCTTATGTAGGTGTTAAAGAAATTATGATACCGGTTGCTGGTTAAAATCCTGGTCATTTGCTGTATGGACCAGGGGGTGTGGAGTGAAGCGCCAAGGTGTGGGCTCGATCGTCTCATCCGCCTGCGCCCTCTCCCGCCTCCGGTCTTTTTCACTCTGTCTTGACACCGGGTCCAGGTGGGGGAGAAGGAGAAAATACAATAGATGCTGTGCAAATCTATCATCAATATAAACCCCTGCGCAAGTCACCGTCCCTGCTCCCACTGCTGCTGCTGCTGTGGGGCACACGGTGGACATCATCGAAATCGATGTTCGAACTGTCATAAACTAACTCACGCACAAGTCACCGTGCCTGCTTCGCCTTGCTGTGGAGCACACGGTGGACATCGTCAGATGCGACGGTTAAACTGTCAGGATACCGGTCGGACTGAGGCAGTCGGACTATCTGAGAGAGACTTCAGTTTGGAGCACATATGATTTGTCAAATCATAAGCTGGGCTGTCGTTTAGGTCAACAGTTACCCTTCATTGGACATTTGGTCTTTTTATCTTTGGCGGACCCCATTATCGCGTTAGAACAGTGTCAGTTGGTTTCATTTAGCGTCATGTACCCCGTGACCACATCCTTGCACCAGAATTTTGTAATTAGTTTATCTAGCCGATCTGCTGTTCTTTTAGCCTGTGAGGTCTCTAATGGTCTGTAAAATTCTTTGTCATCAAGAAGAACCTCGGTTTCCCTACTGTGGTCTCGTGGGGTCCCTACGGGGTCATTCGTCTCTTATCAACGAACACGATGATAATTTTCACATCCTTTCTCAGTTCCCCGTAGCCTTTAATTCACTGCGCACTGCACTTAGCCGGTATGTGTGCCATCATCGAGGAGGTAACTCCTTATCCAACGAAGTGTTTTTCGTCGTCGGTTTTGCTTCGCTCTTCTCAAATGCCCGGCTCATCTTCACTATGCTTGTCTGATTGTCTTTTTTCGGGACCAGGTCGTCCACCGCAACTTGTGCGTCAGGCTTAATGGGGCATCGGTGGTGGTCATGTTCTTCTTTTATCTTTCCCCACCAGACTCTCACTGACTGTCTCTATGCTGTGGGTCAGGGCGCCCTGGCCTGTGAGTGTCGGGAGGACGATCTTGAGATGCAACGCCTCCTTGCATCAATCCACGATGAACCGGCTGCCCTGGCCTGCATCGCCGAGCGCGCCTTCATGTCCCGTCTGGAGGGCGGCTGCAGCACGCCGATGGGTGTGCAAACAAACCTTCTGCCGGGCGGCATCGCAGGCGCGGACGCCCTCGCTGGGCGCCCTCGGCAACTCTCAATGCAGGCTGCTGTGCTCTCTGTCGATGGCAGTCAGTGCATCGAGGGTCATCTAAGTACCCTGCTCCCTACCTCGGTGCCCTCGATTAAGGCACCCGGTAAAAGGGCAGCGGATGGGCAGAACGGCCCGCAGCCACCGCCACTTAAACGAGCACGTGCATGGTCCGGCAACTGGGATGCCAAACTCGAGGACTCCGAGGCCCTCTGGATTAAAGACGAATATAGTGAGGTGAACGAACCCCTATTTTGCCGCAACTCACCTCATAGCGGTGTTGTTTTTATAAAACGCTGCACCCAAGGCAAGCTAGTTCATCACGTGTCCAATTGGCAGTTTTTCATGGCGGTTGGGAGACCGTAGTGCTGTCCGCCAACCATCAGTGTCGCGAATTTTTGAGAGCTGACGAACCCAGGCTCACTCTCACTCTAAAGTCCGTGTCAGAAGTGCAGGTGATTATCTGGACATAACGAACCGGAACCACTGTGTCACACACAGCAGCAGCAGCAATGCGATATTATTGCACGCTTTGGTAGATTTGAAAAAAAAAATAAGACTCTTCGCCTAACTTGGATATGGTTACACGTGATTTCTCATCACGTCTTTATCCTCGTGTCCTTGTGGCCAAACCGTTGTGCAACCGAAGTTCGTACTCGTGTGCTTCCTTTGCTTGAACGTGATATGGCTGCAATTATACCTAATCTAGCCGGTCTCATTAATTTCATGAGTTGTAACTCGGCGCACAACAATATGCAGCAGTGACTAATGAGTTTGGCTCACTCTCTTGCATCGGCGAAGACTGAATACATTGGTCCGAGAACTGCCACCATGCCTCGACAAACTGTGTCGAATCAGGTTTTCATCTGATCTCATCATCGCATCCAATGAGGCAGCAGCAATAAACTCGTCCAAGACACTGTCTATTGCCCTCAAATGTACTGAACTGCTTCCTCGGCAGTCTAGCAATATGCTACCAAGCCATCATGAAGCCCCTCCTCCGTGAGAAAGGTTTGACCTTCACACCTGTCGTAAATAATGACTCCTGGGGTGCAAGTAAGCCAAACTATCGATCCAAAGTGCATTCCTTCGCTTGACCGAATTCCGCCGCCAACGCGCGTGCCGCTGACTGACCCACCAGTATTTAGATCCAAGGTCATATCATGTTATTACTATGTGGGTCAGTTGCTTCTTTCGCACACACGCTCACACCTCTTACACCTCCAGTTGTGCTTTTTCAACTGACAGTTCTCAGGGTAACGCAAGCTGTCTATTAATTCAAGATCCTCAAAATAGTATAAGGCGTTTGACGGAAAGGGTGTGTTTGTATTCCGACCTTTAAATCAGCGGCTTTGGCTACCCATCTTCAAGGACCGAAGAGTACTGTGCACAGTTCCCACTATGTGATATATTGGTAGCATGTAGCTTTGTCGGGGTGTGGATAGCCAATGGGGACTGTGGGTGCCAAACTGACCCGTGGCTTTCGGCATGCAGGTCTCTTGCGTCTTCCGTGACTGACGCGCCCGAACCTATTGCAAAGTAGCAGGTCCGCAGGTTAATTTTGTCTCTAGTACTACGGGGAATCTGCCTACGGTCACATTCCACCTACGGGATGCCCCTCCGCAATTTGGACTGACCGAAGTCTATTCGAGTTTTCATGAGGCACTCGATTCCTCCCAACAAATACTAGGAAAGAGGTATTTTCCCTAGACTTATCGTAATGCTTTATCTCGTCAGGCTTGGACACTCACATATTGCGATGGATTCCTGCTCGCCGGCGTAGCGTGCATATACCACTTTGGTTGCCGTGCCGTAAGTGATTGTTGCTACTATTCCCAGACGGGCTGCGCTGACTGAATGAGCCCTTAACCATTGTCGCACATGCGTACGACGAACGTTGGATGGAGGTTCTTCGACACCCTAGACACTACACCCGTTCTGATCAGCCGGTAAAAAAGGCACGGACAGGCCACTGGTGTACGGGAGAGGGAAGAGGGGGTTAGGCCGATTCTGAGGCACCCATCCTCATTGCATACTAGCTCATTCATCACCGAATCAAGACTGACGCGCTTGAATCAATTGCAAAGTGCTAAAATCCTGACTTGAAAGGCTGACAGCATAGGTCAGTTCTCCTTACATGTGTAACCGCCACTGTTAGTATTTGACAGCCTGCCTGTATATCTTAATCGAGCACCTTGGGGTCTCTCGTTGGTGCTTCGGACACAGCCAGTAATCTACTTTAGTCCGTCTACATGTCTGCAATCTCCATCGTGTTGTGCTAAGAGTTTGAAGGGTGGGTTGAGCAGTGTGTACCAGACAAGGACTATCTTGTATCAAGCTGCGTAATTATTTACCATAATGACAACACAGGTAGAAGCTAAAAGCCCAGACACGCGTGTTCCGCCTATCTTGTGTCGCCGTCTGACGCAACTGTGAGGGGTTCGGCTCATCAGTGGGTCCCCCAACCTTCCCCGTGTGTTTTCTGGCATATGGACTCCAGTTTCATTCTGCCTTGTTTAATTTCCGGGGAAATTAGTGCGCGAACTTGGAGTAAATCTTTCGGAACAGATCTTTTTAGGCACGGTGCGAAATTTGATATGAATATTTGAGCTGAAATCCATCAGCTACTGCGGAATAACCGCGTTATATTCACAAACCGCCAACAGGCAGCCAGTAATATAGAACTGTGTA
This sequence comes from Spirometra erinaceieuropaei, assembly GCA_902702965.1. Lineage (NCBI taxonomy): Eukaryota > Metazoa > Platyhelminthes > Cestoda > Diphyllobothriidea > Diphyllobothriidae > Spirometra > Spirometra erinaceieuropaei. The sequence goes on from CACRXP010000080.1 coordinate 141,814, forward strand.
ATTATTCGCCATACTGACAACACAGGTGGAAGCTAAAAGCTCAGACACGCGTGTTTTGCCGATCTTCTGCCGCTGCCTGACACAGCTGCGAGGAGTTCGACCCATCTTGTATCAGACAAGGCTCTTATGCTTTTCCTGGTAGTAAGAAAAGGGGGTTTTCGCCCCGAATATATCTTACTCGAGAATGGCCTTTCAACTGCTTCATTGTGAGTAGCGTGTGCGTGAAGTGCCAGAATTCATTGGCTGCGGTCCTTTAATGTATCGTTAAACAGGAGAGGGTATTCGAATAGACCTAAATATCCACACATTTGCCATACGAGTTCGTGTTAGTCTGTGCACGCTGTCTTTCCAATTATTGTGTCGCCATCCGCCTAAGTTTGCCTCCTCCAATAATAACCGCCTGGGTTCTAAATGTTCCGCCTCCTTTCAGTCATTTCTTAGAAAATTGCATCTTGTAGGCCCTTCTTTTTTAAGCCTAGGACGTTTCATCTTCAAAGATTTATTAATATGTAAATTTTGGAACGTTTGCTTAAACATGGAAGGAACTTATCTTCAGGCATATGTGTTCCCTCATACTTGTTGTAAGGTCTTATTAATTTCGATGCCTCCTGTGTCAGCCTAAAAATACTTAGCAATGCGTATCAGGGAACGCATATACACTCCGAGTCATTTCGACTTCCCTAAGACATAGAAGGACTACGATTGGGTTTCGAACGATTTTCCGAATGCTCGACTCTTTAAATCTGAAATACTCCAGGCTTTTAGTTAATACTTTTCAAGAGGTCTGGATATCGCACTGTTGATTGTAAGGAACGGAAATAACGGTGCAGCATACGCCGGTCAAGTAGGGCTTTGTTGTAGCATACCGATGAAATCTTTTGTTTGAAAAGGCTTCATATCACAATCATCCCAAGCCCGTCGTGGTCACCTCTCACAAGAACTGTCAAGGCACTGACTACGTGGGTCACTTCGTCATTCTTTGAGCTGGAGGCCAGGTTGCAGCAGTCCCTTCCCGGTGTGGTCTTATGACAACTGCTTAATATTATGATATGTTGGCACATGTGTGGCACGCGTAGACCGGAACGAGCGACCGGCTATCCACTGCGTTCACACCTACCCCCAGTCGGCTCGACTTTGTCTTGTCACTGAAAACTAGCGGTTGTTTGAAGAGAGGGCGGAGAAACGAAAGCTCATTGCATCTCAAATCGTGTGGAGGTCATCACAGATCCACGGAGTTACATAGTGATGGCCATCATCGCTTTCAGTGAACCAACGACTCCAGTTATCGCCTTGTATTTCCCTCGCGTTTCGTATGATCGGGAAAACTCCGATGAGGGTCATGTCGTCGACGAATAGATGATGCCTCGTCCGACAGTTGCCTCCCTCACCATCTCTGTCTGCTTTGCGTCAATTTGGTCCAGCCTGGACAAACAGACGACCTTCGTGCTCAGCCAACAAAATCGAACCAGTTCCGTAGTTAATTACGCTGTGAGAGTTGTTTCTGTGGGAATATTTATTGCCTGATGAGACAGTATCACCTCAAGAGCCGCCTATTTTGCCTTTCTCCTGTTATAGCACATCAACTAGTCCGCAAAGATTTTCAGTTAACTGCGCATCCTATCGTCACCCCCTTTCTTCCCTCTTATCTTTTATCTTCATCCCTTCTAGCCTGTCCAGGGCTCCGCTATACAGAAGCTCATAAAATACCAAACTACTCGACCTTTGCTATGCTAAGTTGCCGCCTTCCAGTTGATCTCTTTATCGGTTTTATCTCTTGTTCTTTTTTGGTGCACCCACAGGAGGAAGTTAAAACGGCTGGCGACGAGAGGGCGATCATCCTTGGCATCAATGTGCGCCCAGCCTGTGCCATCGCGCGCCTTCGAATGGCTAGGGCGCGCCGTCTGGGTCAAGAGTTGGCCGACCAAGTGCGGAGAGCTGGTGCCGATAAGATTCTGGAGCAAATCGTCCATGCTAACGTTAGCACTCAGTCTCCCCCTGACCCACAAGCAGATCCACACATTCAGGCCCCACTAAAGAAGGCTGCACTGACTGAGTCTGCGGTGGTGCCTGCCCACGAAACTGAATAAGACCATTTTCTAGCTCCTGTGGCGACTTGCTCTCCTTCCCTCACAGTACTACTTCGACTGTGGCCTTGTTTACTACCTCCTAGGCGGTTTTCCGACCGTTTTTGTCCTACTCAGTCTGTTTAGGGACTACGTACCTGTAGATATCTAGCGTATATTTTCTGGAATTTGTCAACGCCGAATGCTTTTGTGACCTGCGTTTGCATAGTTAAATAGAAATTTTACTGCACTGCTGTCTTCTTACTGACACCTATTCCCGTGTATTTCATCCTCTCGCCTCCACAAGTTTTCCACGACCTATCTCATAGTTCAAGTTGTGAGTGGGAACCGGAGTCTAGTGGGGTAGACTTCCGCTACACCCACCTCACCCTCCCTTCTCATATTGCGTTCCATAACTGAGTCCAAAGGATTATTCGTGGATTTGGACGCTAGTTGATACCAAGGTCCTCCTCCTTCCGTCGTGTACCACGTATGGGCTGATCCCCTAACCGAAGACGGAGTCTTAGCAACCTGGCTCTCAAGCCCTTTGGTCGGGCCTTTCTGTCAGTTGACAGTATTTTTCCGCCTTGGCCATTAAGGCACCGCGGTAGTCTAGACGCCTGTTAATCAAACCATTGCGTTAAGATGTCGCTCGCCGTCGGCGTTACTCTGGGGCTGCCAGACCATGGCCGTGCATGTCTGGAATGTGCGTTCACAGTGCGGACCGATGGAAAGGGGCGACTAAACGCCACCGTATTTCGCAATGCAGTGTTTACTTCGTTGCAATAGGCGCAAAAGTGTCCTACAGGGTCATTGCGGACCTTGGGAGGGCGCTGGTACCAGGTAGACGTGGTAGGCAGTGTTATCCGTCCGTACGTATTCCGATGAAACTCCCCTGTCGTTTCGATTTGACGCTTGTGTTCGCGGAGTTTCAGGAAGACTGATCTAGACCTCCTTTTGTATATATAATAAGTCATTTTAACAAATGCTTTTAAATAAGTGATCCGTTAACTTTTAACCAACACTTCACGCCTCGCCAACGTATAGTTGTCGAGACCAAATAGTTGAATCGGGCAGTCTGCTGCCTCGCAAGCCGACAAACTTTACGTGGACAATGCCTACTACATTCGGGGGTTTCCTGAAAATGGAATTCTACCGCTAGAAATCGGCAAAATAATTCAAGTCAATGCGGGCCTATGCAAGTTAATTGCGTCTAAGGCATCGTTGGAATCAGAGACCAAATTGCACCGTCATTGTTTTAGTCCTTGTCGTAGTACATCCGACCGCCAGAGTCCGTCTTATAAAGCTACACCGGGGGAGGGCCCCCGTTAATAGATGCTGCATGTCTTGTAGCCGAGGGTATGCCATCGCAGCTGCTCTGTTCGTTTTTTGCTGTTACTGGAACTCTGGGCTACTTGTTTGGCACAAGCTCTTCTTGTGCCTTTGTCTTGACTAAAGTGTAAGCAGGGCCTCACGTTTGGCTTGTAAATATCGCGAGTACTCGGTGCAGACCGGAGAGGGGGTAAGCAAATTATAAACCTCCTCGAATCGAGTCATACTGAGGTCGCATTCGCCTCTCCCGCCTATGGGCGTTTCCCCGGCCGTGTGATGTAGTCGTGTTCAGATCTGTGGTAAGGTGAACTTTCGACCTGGCACGGTCACTGCCCACTCCTTTGTGCCAACGAGTTGAGCATCGGCAGTTAGCTATTTGCAGTCCACCTTGTCGTCAGAATATGTTACCGCCCTCTGAAACCTGTTATATACCGCATCGAGCTTTTCTGAATGAGCCTGTCTCCACGGAGGTTTACGCCCCACTGCGGACAACTTGAGGGGCATGTTGCTAGTGAAAATAGCCATTTCGAAGTCCCGAGTCTGGGACCCATGCCTTAAAGTGCTCCGACCCGGTCATTATTACTGTGTACAGGTAATATGTTGGAGTTGCGTAACCGTAGTCCCCACACTACTAATACTTTCGTAATAAGAATGCAGTTGGCCTGTGTGTACAGTGTATAAAAGTTCTCTAGTCACGTTAATCATTCGTAAATGTTCGGAAATTGGTTGACTTTCTTGCACAGCAACGCAAGTTTGAGGGCCCCGAGAATAGTTGTCATAGTACTTTTTATCTTCGCTAGTAACCACTCAAGTTGAACGCAACGTCTTGTCCTACTGACTCCTGTTACAGGCCGACTTTCCCACCGCGCATCGGGCTAAACTTGGTCCCGCACCCACCTTGGAGGTCATTCTTCCCTCTTGCACGCTCTACTCTATTTTGGCTCACATGCTGTTAGACTTCCTACTTGAAGGGAATAAACAGCCGTCCGTTTTCTGTTCCCAACCGATTCGGCCCTGTAATTACTGCTCTTGTAGTCTATCAGCCACACTATATGATAAACAAAGATGTGCTGTGGTAATGTTTGGCCGGCAGCTCCTGTCTGGTGTGCGCCCCACCGACTGGGCTAGATTGTTTGTCCCGCCTGTTTAGAAACTCATAGGTGTAATGGCAGATTTCAAATAATTCACTTTGACCCAATTGTGAAAACTCGGCGCCTCGGTGGGATTTGAACCCACGACAGCAAGGGGAGGCTTAAGTACAGCCATCGCTCTAACCATTTGAGCTACGAGGCCCCAGTGGCTCAGATGGTTAGAGCGTTGGCCGTACTGAAGTCTCCCCTTGCTGTCGTGGGTCCGCATCCCATCGAGGCACCGAGTTTTTCACAGTTACGTCAAAGTGAATTGTTTCGAAACTCGCCTGGTTCTATGAAAGTGCCGAGACCTCTGTGGGCTACATCTTCGAGTTCATATGTATAGTCTACTGAATTTCCTTAAGTAGATGCTTTGTGTTTGGTTAATTTCAGTAGTTTGTGCAATGAACTCCAAGGCTAAACGGAAGGCCTTCTACCGGCGGTGTGCCGTAGGCGAACGACGGGCAAAGCAGCGCCGAATGGAGGCCGCTGGAGAGATACCAGAGTCTCCTCTTCCTCGTCGCTACATTGAACCCGGAATGACTGGCGTACTGGTCACTTACAATAATCGAGAAGACCACCTAGCGCGCGCGGATGCCTATCGTCTTCTAAATGAGGCCCATGAACGTTTAATGTGTACTTCCAATCAAGCATCTCCTAAAACCCCTAAAAACGCTGAAGTTCCTGTACCTCCAGCTTCCGAACATAATGTAAAAAATGAAGAGGATGCTGACCATGATGCTGATGACGACGATGTGGTTTCCTCCCTTCGCAAAGAACTCGTATCCGAACAAAAGCGATTACGAGATCCCTCCAAGTTCCTCTTTCATGCTGTCAAGACTGGCGTGGCAAACTGCCTCTTTGTTCTCAACCAATCTAATAACTGCTCCTCTGCCCAACTCGTTCACGAAGTATTTCGCCACGTCCTTGCCTCAGGCCAGGCTAACTCACGTCGCATCCTGCGTTTCCAACCAGTGGCAGCCACATGCCGACCGGAAGTAACAGATCTCAAAAATCTCGTTCGTCATGTTTGGTGCGACTGGCTGCACTTGCCCACTGAGCACCCCACTTCGGACTGTCGCGTCCACGCGGATGTCCCACCCCAACGTATGGCGTTTGTAGCTCGACCGCCGGAGGTTTCGGATGGTGATGACCTCGGGGAGAGGCGTTCTGTCAAACCGTTCACCTTCACCGTGAACTTCAAGTCCCGCAGTTCCGATCGTCTGTCCAAACCGGACGCTGTGGCAGCTGTGATTGCCGCCATTTCTGAGGTCTCGCCGGATTGGTCTCCAGTGTGTGCTGCCGCCGATGTTGTAGTCAGCGTGGATGTAATTCGCAATGTGGCGTGTTTGAGCCTCTTGGAGAAGTTTACGGAATTTTGGAAGTATAACCTTTACGAATTGTCTCCGGTGACTTGATGTCTTTAACACCTGGCCATGCGTCATCGGTTTTTGACCCGCCAGCCACCTCTCTGTTTTGTCAATCAGACTCCACCAGCTACTAAATTCTGGACTGCCTTGGCTTTTTTGTGCTATAGCTAGTTTGTTTAGTTCAGTGCAGTTTTTGGGGGAAATAGACGTGAGCCTTTGAGTACTCTATTTACAACGTAAAATTAGGTGTGGTGTACAGAGAAATTGTCTGGACTGAAATAATTCAAATAGGCCCATAATGGTATGATAAAATGGGAGCGAGTGTCAAGGGATGAGCTCGATCTCTCATCGCTCTTGATCATTTTGGAAAATAAATATATCAAGGTTCTTGTTAAAGGTTTGTATCGATGGTAACATCACAACATGTGATGGGAGAGCATTCCATGGTTTGACCACTCTGACAGAGATGGAGAACTTCCGCACATCCCGCCTTGTTTGGTGAGTGCGCAGTTTTAACGGGTGACCTTGGAGATTGATCCTCCAAGGCCAGGCTGCAGTCCAACCCCTTCATAATGTGGAATGCCTGCGAGAGATCCCCGCGTAGTCAGTTTTAGTCTAAGTGATATTTTTCTCGAATTCGAGGTTTGGGGTATGCATGTTAACGGGGGGGAGGGAAGGGGAGGAGGACAATCAGTTTGTTCTACTTCTCTCGCGAGCGCCCAAACTTCTTCACTAATGATCCTTCGCTGACACCACCCCTAGGACGCCCTTGCCGTTGTCCGTGCTTCCTTTTATCATCGCACCCAATTATGGCGTCTGACCATATTCAGATATTCCCAGTTCGCGGTACTAGTCATTTGACGTAAGGACTGCACTTACTTGGCTTCGCACAAGGTGTCCTCCCTCCAAGTGGGAATTCTATGTCCTGGGACTACTCATCTGCTTAATTGAATCGATCTAAGTCATCCTGTTTGACCTGAGAGGGATTCTAGATTTTGCATGTCTTGGAGGGCTTGTACTTGTTAACTGAAGGCAAGTTGTTTTCTGAAGAACTGCGTGCAGGTCTAGAGTTCGGAAATCAGTAGACGTTGTGGAACATCAGGCCGTGTTAGCCTTGAGTAACATTTTTTTACTATGCCTTATCTGTTTAATGTATACTGAAGATCATTTTTAAGAAAGTCACTCTCCAACGCATGCCCATCTCCCTCCTCTTGGCTGGCTTCTTGCATTGGTCGGCATGCACTCACTGAACCTCATGGCTCGAGTTAAGATACACTCAGGCGCTGCTAAAGGTCAGGAGTTAGTGTTGGTCACTGATTTATCCTGATGACGTGACAAAAATCGGCGTTCTATTTACTAGTTGAAGCGTTGATCTCGAGTCCACGCGGGCGGCCGCATAGCAACTAAAAATCAATAATTAAGAGGTATTGTTAACTAAGAATAGAAGGACTTGGCTTCTTTTGTCATTGTCAGCTAACAGAATCCAATACTAAGCGAGGAGCCTAGGACCTGAACACGAGCCAAGACCGAAAATAGCGAATGGTATACACTTTATCCAGCTGAATTTTCTAGGTCAGTTTTACTGATTATCCACTGTTACCCACTCGACGCTGAAATTAAACATGAAGGAGGGCAAAGTTCATACTGCGTCTAATTAAATAACTTAAGTGGGGAGCGTGGCCATTTTGAGTTCTTTCGAAAAATCGACGCAGCTCAGTGCGGAGGTTTGCCTGAGAGATGAAAAAAGACTCTCACCGTTGCATTCAGAAATTACAGGATGCTCTCTCTACACTGAGCCCCGAACACGACCGACACCCGACGATAAATGATATGACCGGCTTAATGCGGCTGGAGAGCTATGACCTGCCTCTCCGCACGCAATAAGTCGAGACTAATGTTGTCGTGAAAAACACGTCTAGGAACTCGGTGTCGTGTCGGAGCTTTGCACGAGGTTGCTCCATCAATCGGAAACTCGCAAGCTGTCCGTCCGAAGCAGCTGGTGTTTATTCATTAGCCAACCGGACTTCTGGACGACCGGTTTGTAAATCCAAAGGCCAGAGGTGACGGGAAAACCAGACTACTGGGCTTTCGCAGGAAAACTCTTCCAACCCGGGATCCAAAGGCTGCAAGCAATTAACTAACCGCAACCTGCCTAACGCACGAACTGCGATGCATCCGGAACCTCCCTCCACACAGAGCTGTGGCACTAGCACTGATTGGTCTCCATGGCCAGCAATAGCATGTTCTTGACAGAAGGCGTGAAGCCTGATTTTCTTTAAGTGTGAATGGTAGGTTTATATCAAATACGGCACCCCCCTCGGAGAGGAGCCAAATAGCTCTGAAGAGAAGGTCCCTTTCTCTGCCAAAGTCCAATGACCTGAGTTAGGCAGGTCGCTCGTTTCGGTCAGATTGTTAGGCTCAGCGAAGGTTAGGCTTAGGGTTTGAGTTTTGGGGTTAGGGTTTTCGGGTTAGTTTTTTGTGTTAAGGTTTGGGTTAGGGTTAAGTTTAGGGTTAGGGCTAGGTTTTAGGGTTAAGTTTAGTGTTAGGTTTTAGGGTTGAGGTTAGGGTTTGGGGTTAAGATTAGGGTCAAGTTTAGGGTTAGGATTTCGCGGTTAAGGTCAGGGTTAGGTTTTAGGGTTAGAGTTTTACGGTTAGACTCAGGGTTTTAGTGTAAGGATAGCTCCCGCATTTCGAGCTGCGAACTGTGATCTGACCAACCCTTCTCAAATAATAAATGGAACGCTGGGTGGCGAACATCATATGGGTTTAATGGTGATGGTGGTAGGCGCGGAATATTCAGATGAGAATAACGAAGAGCAACCTGACGGTCAGGATGCCTGCGTTCGCGATTGACAGAACGGTAATGCCTGATTTTTGGTTGCTAACTTGGAGTAGATCAGTCGGAATAAAGCTTTCTAGGCTCAGACCGAATGTTGGTATGAATATTTGAGCCGAAATCCAGTGGGATAACTGCGTAATATTTGTATGCTGCCAACAGGCAATCAGTAGTATACGGCCGTTCAACCATCACGAACGATGATGTCCAGTTCGACCGCTTATTCTGGCGATGTCCGCCGCATGCTCCACAGCATGACGGGCGCAGGCACGGTGACCTGCGTGCGCCTGAGCCCGGTGTGAGCCAGGAAGTCCGGAAGCGGGATCGGTGCAGTGGTTGACAGAGGTAAATAGTTCCTCTATGAATGTCACATGCGCCTGGTCCGTGCACGATGGACGGGGTTTTCGCAAAAACAAAAAATGGCAACTTGTATTGCATCTGAATGGGAGTGTCTTAGAGGTCACATTGGGGCAGGAGTCACTGCAGCCTGGTCCTCCGCTCTGAGAGGAGGGGCATTTTATCCCGTTGATTGGCAGCCATGGTTTTTAATATATTGTTATAGTTTAAAAGCGAGTCAGATTGTTTATAGTAATCTGAAAAAAATGAAGGGCTAACCGAATCAGTGGAATTGAGTGATTGACGTTTCAGAGGGCTTATCCGACTCTCCATTACCAAAACGTTTTGTGTAATAAATCGACATTTTGCAGAGTCGACCTCACTTCTGCTCCCAAGCACCAGTCCATTATCCGAGCCGGTCAGTCGTCCAATGCTGGTATTGAGTGCAAGTCACCGGTGCGGCGCGAACCCGCGCCCAGGTGAGCCAGCACACTTCCATGTGGCATTTATTATGACGCCACAGTCCCAATAACGCGTGCCTTACCCCGAACTGAGCCGCATGCTGACCCAGCGGAGCTTATGTATGATGTATCCATGCTGACGACACAGGTACTAGCCAGAAGCCCAGACATATGCTTCGCCAATTTTCTGCTGCTGCATGGCCCAACTGCCAGGGTTTCAGCTCATCATCCGATCTCCCAGTGTTACCGTGTGCTTTCTGCTATATACTCCAGTTTTGACATGTTAGCTGTCTAACCTCCCTAGAAATTAATGCGCTAACGTGATCCAAAAGTGGACATGAACGTTTGGGTTGAAATGCATCAGCTTCGGTGGAAAAACCGCGTAATATTCAAAGACTGACAACAGACAGCCAGCAGTATACAACTTTCACCATATTGATAGCACAGATGCCGCCTAAAAGTTCAGATACATATTTCGTCGATTTTGTGCCGCTCATGACGCATTTTCGGGGGTTCTATTCACCGGCGGGTCTCTCAGGGCACTCCATGTGCTGCCTAATATTTACGCCAGTTTTTACTGTTGGGCTTTTAGATTTTCTCAGAAATTTCACATTCCGAGGGCTGGGAAGGACCCTAGAGAGTTGGCGAGCTATCGTCCAGTGAGCCTGACCTTGATCTACAAGCTTTACTGGGACGGTAAGGTCTACATGCGCCTCAGCAGACAGCAAGTGTCCCCACACGCTGTTCCAACCGTTTAAGTTGTTAGCCCCGGTACGGAGTACGCGCATAATCCTGAGCTTAGTGTGGCTGCGACCAATCGATAAAGGCGATCAGATCAAGAAGCTTAAACATTATGGTCGCTACGTTGATGACATCTTTGCGATTGCAACCACAGAAACCGACGTCGCTGCCCTCCTAAATGCTGCAAATCAGGCACATTCGTCGATCAAATTCACGTTGGAGATGGAGTCGGCTGGTTCACTTCCTTTCTTAGATGTCCTTCTAAACAGGAGATCTGACGGTAGCATCCGAAGGAGTGTCTATCGAAAGAAAACCTGGTCTGGACAATACACGAACTTCGCTAGTTTCGTACCTCTCCAACAAAAACGGAATCTAGTCAGGTGTTTGGCACAAAGGGCTAAAAAATTTGTTCGAAAGATAGTATCGAGGAGGAACTTGGAAAAATCCAGGACTTGCTTCGCGAAAATGGGTATCCTGACAGGTTCATTGCAAAGAACCTTGCCGAACGACCTGCAAAACCCACCACACTAACCGCCAAGAAGAAAACGTTGTTCCTCAAAGTCCCCTTCCAAGGAGACGCTGCAGGTGAACTCCTAAGAAGACGCCTTGACCAAGCTGTCTCGGGAACCTTCCCAGCAGCAAGGGTTCGCATATCATTCTCCACTAACCCTATTCTACGCGGAGAAGGCAAGGATAGGCTGCCACCTCAGACCGCCTCAATGTGCATCTACTCATTCACTTGCTCCTGTGGAGCAGGTTATATTGGTCGTACGAGTCGGCGCCTTTCCAAAAGAATACGAGAGCACCTTCCCGCATGGCTGGCAAAGGGTGAAACTAGGAGAATAGACAGCGCCATCCTTGCGCATGCAGTGGACTCAGGGCATCGTGTGGACCCCACCGAAGCATTTCGTGTGATTTACAAGGTCCCCTCGAGCTACCCTAAGCTACTGGGCCAGCGCCTGCTAGCAACAGCAGAAGCGGCTGCCATAAGGTTACGAAAACCGACCCTATGCGCCCAAAAGAACCTTGTTCAGGCTCCGCGCTTACCGTGGTCAAAGGTTGACTAACCACATGCAACTTTCGGCGCCCTTCCGCTCTTGCCGAGCCTGTAATTTAAAACCTAACTTTTATCGATTTTTGTTTCACTCACTCTACCCCGCCCTATGTAATTGTATTGGCCTGATGAGAATTTACCGAAAGGAACGTTCACTCGCCACTCTCTCTTCTGAAAGGCGAAAATATCGATCGGTGTCAAGGTGCCGGCCAGCTGGAGCCTGTCACGCGCGCGCAAGCAGTGATTGACAGACGTGTTAAGTGGGTGAAAAGGCGGCAGGACTAAGGGGTCGTGCGAGAGCGGATTGCCACCGTCTCCGTGGGATACGAAGAAAGCCATCTTTGGACCGAGTCCTGTAAATTTCAACGTGTTTGCCATTGTCGTTGCCGGTATCAATTGACAAAACGGCAAGTTTTGGAGTCTCACCCACCTGTCAGTCTTCGTTGACACTGTGGCAGTCTGGACACAAGACTAGTCTCGAAATTAGCCTAAGAAAAATGGGCAAGTGGTAGTGACGGTGGTCGGTCCATGGAGTAAAAACCGCAGTTGGGTCTCTCAACACCAAATGAGAGACAGACTCCTTTACAAACACCCATGAGTCCTATTTACAACGTGCATGATCCATCAAAAGTCATTTTTTTAACGTCCAGCTTGACCCCAAACATCTGGACCTCACCTATCACTATCAGCTAAAGTGCCGTAAGTAAGTTGCTGTTGCAGAGGCGAAACTAATGTCACCCCAACGCTGTCCCTGACCTAGTGAGGACGGACGTGCTACGATTGCTCAATTCCTTTCAGTACTAAGATCGTCACAACTGAGGTGGCCATAGAATATTCCCTGAGTACTTAAAGCAGTGATTTAGATGCTGAGGGCATGTTGGGTGTCCGATCTCGGGTCTGGTTCGGACGAGCCCAGACAGATCTCCCTTTTTTCACGGCCGAGCACGCAAAGTGTGGCTCGTTACCTTTGAGAAATCCTGCCTCCTCGATGATCCTAAACCCGGAAAGGATATGATCCACCATGGCCAAAAACACAGGACGAGAAATGCAGGCTTTCGAGAACAGTTTAAACTATAAAGAGCAGAAGTTTTAGCGACCGTGCTCAGGAGCTGTTTCCTAAACTGCTTGCCCCCCCCCCCCTCCGCCCTGGATGGAAAACGTTAGTCCCATCACCAAGGGATCCATTTAGTGTAGACCAATTGCAGATGTTAATCATTATGTAATCCATACCCTCCTGGAAAGGAAGTAGAAACGTAGGCAACTTGGCGTACTTTACGGATACTTCGATGAAGACAGAACTCCGAGATAGAAACATCAGCGTCTTGGTCACTGCTGGCCACTCCTGAAACTCTAGTACTCTGGAAATACCCGTTCTCTTCTCTGGTTGGTAATCCTCCTACCACCGGGCTGGGCTGAGGTCTTCGGTGGCTGCACTTCGTTATATGGCAGAGGATCTTCACATAGACATCGTTTTTTTATCAAACGGCAACACATAGGGAGGGCATTTTAGAGAATAATATTAAGATTTTTATGAATACATTCGGACTACGCTAACCAAAATTGAAACAGCGACCTCTGCTTCAGTCGCTCTTCATATCTACGCAGGACGCCTGCTTGTACACGGCTGAAAGTGATTATTTGCTCGCAGCCGAAGGGGTGTCGTGTCAACGTATACTAATGCAGCATGAAACAAGCCATCTGGGCAGTGTAGGAAGGCTTTTAATCTTTTTGGCATTACAATTAAATATGACCATCCGAGGTGACGCATCACTAAAATTTCGTTTGGAGTATTTGCCATTTCAGTCTCCATCTTTTTTGTCCGTAGCACACCACCTGGGAACTTCCGAGCAGTACAGCCTACAGGGGGGACGAAGGGAGGAAGACGAGACACACAGCTGGGAAAATTTTTTCTGATGGCCCGGATCGGGCCATATCCCCCTCCCCGCTCACATGTAGTAATGGACGCTGTACTGCTGAGCTATCACAGTTATGCCTGTCAGTGTCTGCTGGAACTGATTGAAGTCATTTTACCCATGCTAGGCTGCAAGGCAGACATTCATGATGCGGCAAACCACACGTCCAGACCAAAAATAAACTCTACTTGACAGTCAGAAGAAAGGAAATATGATTTAATTCACAGAACTTACGGTTATGTCTATGATAACTCAATTGGCAGAACACCCAGCGCGTATTCAATGGGTCGACCGTTTGATCAGGTCTCGCAGATAACGTTTTTGGTCGTGAGGGTCGTAGGTGAATAAATGTTCTACTTATTTCGAAGACGCAGCTTAGAGAAGGCTTCTGATGTAGCAAAAAATTGTCATACCTTTCCTTTTAATAGTTTCTTCGGTTAATCAGTTGCTGTATCAGAGAGGTAGGAACCCATTTGAGCTCCGGAATCACGAGTTTATTTGTCTGGTCTTTCGATCACATACAGGAGTCCATCAGCGGAGGTGCCAAAAGCGACAGAATAAGCAACGTTTACGACCAATCAATGACCGGCACCACTTTTCTGGCGAGTCTGGTGGCGGTCGGGACCGATCGATTTTGGAGGTAGTCGAGAGAAAGAACAGTTTTACCGACCTTGTGCTCTTGAGCGTTTTTATTCAGTTTTGCCTTGGAGCGACCTACGGGCAGATTTGTGAAAAGTTCTAGCAGACACCCTGTGTAGCCCTGAACTGTTGTTGTTGTTGTTGTTGTTGTTGTTGTTGTTATTGTGTTTAATCCAGTTGTATTTTTTCCCTGCCTCTTCTAAGACTGCCGGTACTGGGCTTATAACATAATTGAACTAACTCTCATACTTTCCAGTTAAAGACTAAAGGCCATATACAGTCGTTGCTATACTTGCACTATCTTTGGAATCGGGACTTTACGCAGTTTTTATCGCGTACTTTTGGCTTAGTGCATCCGAAATTTAGTAAAAGCGCCCCACTATCGGTAAATAGCATAACTTGTCACTACTCCTACATGTTGGTTTTTCCAATCCTGTATACATATGGCTTCCGTCTGTCGTCACCCAGAGCATGTACAGTTCTTAAGAGTTCTAGCATATACATACGCCAGCGCCTTTTTCTGGCGACCAAAAATGCAACGGCTCACACATTTTCTTCCCTCTTTAGAAAATTGCGTATTTTCCAATTATTTACTAACGCTTCGCATTTCCTTTCTAACCAGCTCCCTACCTAGGAGTCTCACAGATTTTTCGAGTGCAGAGGGACTTTCCACCTATGGAACCAGTAAACGTCACTAAATTTCCAGCAGTGGCACCAGCAAATACATAAAGTAGAACGGGATTGCCAGTTCTAACTTGTATGAAGTCGTTAGCCAACCATGACCCAGCTACGGACCTATACAACCCGGTCCTTCTATTTTTTGTTGCCGGTTGCTATGCGACCGCCTATGGAGTTTGGACAGAAGCCGCGTGGCCAAACGTAACCTCTATGCTCCATCCTGCAATAGGAACAACTCGGACAACGTCACTCCCATGTAATTTTGATTAGAATAATGGATCTGAACGTGCTTATAATGACTTTGGTGGATTTCTCCCCTGAGCTTTCATTCATGTGTGACTGTGGTCATAAGTTTGCCTCTGTTTGGTGTCAACAAAGGACTCCCGACCAAGTTGAAATATAGTCACCCCCTGAGATTAACCCTCATACCCCATTATATCCTCTGAACGCATCAACCTCCAACCCACTCCAGCTTCCTCGTTGCATGCTGCTCATAATTCCTGCGAGAAAAACACCAACAGAACCAACCCATATGAACGGACACATTCCTAAACTTTGCATTTCCTGTTAAGCTCTGAACTGTTTAATACTGAACCATGCCGGCATAACCATATGTCATCATGATTAAACATTGTCCTTGTGAATAGAACCAGGCTCCCATTTATTTTACCCTGCAAAGTTGTCATAGTCTCTTTTCCTGCGGCTTTATGAAGCACGCTACCACCAAGCAGATCGGACTCCCCTCAGCAACAGTGGCAAAGTTGTCACGATATGGATTATATTCACACACGACTACTATGAAGACAGGAGACAGTCTAGCTAAATAATCACTCTTCCTAATCAATTCACCTCCTGAACCGTTATTTTGATTGGCCCAAGGGCCTTCCACACCCTCATGGCCCTCCCATTACCAGAACACCACCCGTAACCCTAAGTCTGTTTAAATGCGACCATCCAGGGCCTAACGGAGAAGTGAACTATAAATTCGCATCCCATCTGCAGTATCCCACGCACTCCGTCGAGTCCCCTCCTGCGTGAGTCCACAAAACGTGGATGCATCTCCATCCGCCAGACCTCCGAGTAAGTGTGCCGAGTCGGAGCTGAAAGCACAAGTCTAATGAACTGTAACCTAGCCCTCAAAAGAATGGCCGTTGGGTGACCTTGAGGTTCGGAATTGCTTGCCTCTGCTCCCTAGAAGTTCTTTGAACATTCTTTTTATTGCCCGGCTCATAATTAATGAGTTTTCACCTTCACGGAAACTGGGAAAGTTATGTCCATTTACGTGTATAGGTGAGTCTGGTTTTTTTTGACAACGCAGAAAGAACACAGTTAAATAAATGCTGAACATCTCTGGAATTCTCGGTAGAGGTGGACCGAAGGATAAAGGTGAATAAAGGTGTCATTTATAGATAGATGTGGAACAATTTGCCAAGCTTTTTCTGGCAGTTATCACGATTGTGGTGAGTGCGGTGGTTGGGTTCAGAGTAAATGCGCGGGAAAATTCACCAAGTGGGTCTCTGGCTGTCCCCGAAGAGCCGGCCGATGAAACTTCCCGTCCCGTCCTCTGGTGGAGTTGGATTTAACAGCTTCATCCAGTTGAAAGGCGGAGGCGGTATGAATCCACCAATACGCGGCGAGGTCGCCGGTAGACACGGACTCCGAAACATGAGGTTCTTCAAAAACGCGGTTGTGTAGGGTTGTGGCGATAGAGAGGGCGGAGTTGGTGGGGCGGACTTCGTTGCGGTCGTCGCGGCCTTAGTGTCCTGATGGCCCATAACCGCGGATACAGGCACCTCAGGACGCCTCCCGGCAGTCAGCGGACATTTATATTCTGACCCACGCTGAGCACTGATCTGAAAGCCCAGTGCCAGCGCCTCTGTAAAGGCCTGGGACCAGAGTGTGGACTGATACGTTCCTGGGGCGGCCGGCTGCTGAACTCCAGGCAGTTTTGGTGATAGGGCTGCGGAGGAGGAGCTGGAGGAAGTAGAAGAGGCGGCCGAGGGTGATGCTTCGGCATGCTGATCTCGCTTCTCCTTCGCTCTGATGTCGGGTGATGCGACAACCGATCGAGCCGGTGCATCTTCGTTTGTCGAGGCTAGGAGTCTCTCCACGCTCATAATACCAGCAGAACCTGTTTTGGACCCACTAGCCGAGACAGGGAGAACCTGTGCTCCGCCATTTGACAGCGGCTGATTCAATGTAGGCAACCACTGTTTCTCCTCTTTGATTGGCGTAGTGAAAGAGGTGATTGGTTCTGTCTCGCAGACGGAACTCTTGGTGCTGGTCAGAGTCGCTGCAAGAGCATTGATGAAGGTAGAGACGGGTGAGAAATCCTGCTGATGGGAACGGGATTGTGATACGGCCGCTGGTGGCAGAAGATGGGACATTGAGAAACCCGACGACAACGATTGTTGCGGGGACGGGGTGGCGGATTCGTTCGGGTTCAAAACCCGTGACCAGTCGAGGTGTCCCTCGAGTTTTCCAGGTTCACCTGGTTGGGGCTTCTCCTCCAGCAGAGGTGACTTTGGAAAGTATGCTTTTGGCGCGTTGGGGAAGCAGTTTTTGAAATCCATTGTCGTAGTGACTGGAGGCGGCGGTGCTGGCAGTGCGACCGGCTGTGGGAGAATCGGTAGCGGAAGGGTCTTGTTGGTAGCTGCAGCAGCTGCGGCAGCTGCCGCGGCGGCAGCGGCAGCCGCAGCAGCAGCGAATGGAAACGGATCGAACCGAGGGTGCTGGTTGCCCATCGACTGAAACATGGAGGCACGTAGGGAGTAGTCCTCCTTGTTGTAGGAGGGAGGATTGGCGGGGTGCGTGTAGTGAGCTTCTCCAAGTTGACATCTCTTGGCGCTGATGCTGTTGTGCTGACTGTGCACTTGACCTTTAATAACAACAACAACCACATGGGGTAAGTGATACTGAACGAAGGAAAGAAATTAAGCGTTTGTGCGTCTAGCAAAGTCTTATGCGGACCGACCGAATGCAGAAACTCACCCGAAAGTTGGATGTCGTTTGAGCGGAAGTTACGTTTCATGGGGCTCTTCTTCGCCACCGAGTCGACCAGTCGATGAGCTCGATCGAGCAGCGGACGCGTAAGGCGGGAATGATCATAGGAACGCAGGAGTCTCTCTTGAGCTGAGAAAGACTTGTCATTACCGCCACGTTGAATCCTGCCTGTTGAAGCTAGAGGAAAAAACATCTTTGAATTTCTGTGCAGTCTGTGTGCAAGAGAATATAAACATATGTCTAATGGTAATCAAAATACGCTGGGTCTAGGCAACTGCATAAGAGGAAACGCGATCAGTAGTTTATTTATCCAACGTCTCCAACTCCCGTGCCAGCTCGTCCTTAAGGAATAAAGGAGCTGCACAACTCACTTCATATTTAGCTCACCTCCGCCGAGAAAT
>CACRXP010000080.1:159827-179503 GCA_902702965.1 Spirometra erinaceieuropaei
GGAGAGCCAAGAAGTCACCATGCCGTTCGCCCCCCTCCTCTCCCTCCCCCCACGTCTTTATTGACGGAACAAAATGCCGGAACGGAGGACTGAAAACTGTAGCTCTTGGCAGGACTGAAATTCTGCAGTTAGAAGGAAGGACGGGTAGGGATTTAAAAAGTGAAGAATAAAACACATGTAAATGAACTTACCATATTTGTTCCGAGGAACACGCGGTCCATCTACTGTAACCTTTATCGCGCGCGAGTAGGTACCCACTTGAGGTGGATTGCTCTCTACTGTGATGGTCACATTGAACGACTTCCCTATAAAAGAAGAACTATCGGATTAGTGGGAAATCTGACGGGACCAGTTTAAAAACGGTGTTTACTTAATGTTAAGAAATGTCACTCATAAGTCAATCTTTCGCAACCCTAGATGGATGAAATGCCGGTCTCCTCTGCCCTTGTGTGCGTGCGTTGGGCAGGTATGTTCTGCGTACGTGTGTGAAACATATCGGTCTCCTCTAGAGGGGACAGACCCTCTGGAGAAATTACAGCGTATCCATCGACATGTGAACAGGTAGCCTTCCTTGACGTCAGCTGACCCCCACTGCGACATTTCACTGATTTTCGGTAGTTAAATAAATAGGGTGTCTCTAAACATCCCTGCTGATTTTTTCCATCGCGGATAAGACCACTTGATGGACTGAAGTCTGATACAGCAAAAGGGGCAGACCAACAATGAGATACGGTACCACCAGACTGGCGTGAGATGCCCACTCAGTCAATATTCCTAAGCTCTTTATTATGAGTCATTATCCATCCTATGATTAGAACCCAAGTAGAACCGAAATAGTCTATACGCAGCTTTAAAATCCGGTCCACTGCAGGATATTAATATATACTCCTTCCCACTCCCCACGAATCCGATGCTAGACCATCTTTTTTTACGAGAATGGTGGTAGAAGACGTTTTGCGGAATTTAAATCCTCTGAGTGAAGTTGGGTTGAGTTATGGCTTAAAGCAAGCAGCGTGCCAGGTTATGCTTACATGGTGTATGTGTCCGGATTGGAAAACTATTCACTCGTGTTGCACGCGTAGTTGGCCGCAAAAGCTCGGCCAGGCACTGGACTCACTCCCATATGCAGTCGGCATGGGGATGAAACCGACTTTGCACGAAGATGGCTCATCAAAATGAATCGAACGAACTTTCAGGCTGTGGCAACGCTCAGATGTCTTGGCTTGGAGGGCTACCAACTGTCGTGATAACTTGTCCTTCAGGACTGAGAGACAGACTGTAATGCCCCCTTCTTAATGGTACCGTGTGGCACTTCGAGAGGATTTGATATCGCGGCCATGGTAAGCTGATTGTTGTCAGCTGGTGGCCGGGCGCATTTATGGCATGCGAGAGATGGAGACGAACGCTTGCTCAGTCACTGCGCCGCAAGCCCGTCTTTGTTTGTCATGATTTCGTCTCATCCTCGGAGCACGGTCGGAGGGAAAAGAGTGATAAGTCTGTATTCAGTATAATCTAAACTACATATAAGTACACACCATCCCCGGATGGTGACGGTCTCTTTCGAGCACTGTCGATAAACTATTCTGCCTTGGGTCCTCCAAACGGCTGATGTTGGCGTGCCGGACCTCAAATTACATCGATACACGATCAGGAATATTTAATTCAGGGTTTCATCCTAGGCCAACTTCATCAACAACGTTTTCACCTCCTGACAGCCTGAAATTACACCTGCTACTAGCATTGTGGTCTTAGCCTCCAGTCTGGGTTTCCCAACCTCCATGGCACCACTGAAACTACCTTTACCACCTAGCAACTATAAAATGTGTACTGAAACGGACGAACAAACTGTACGCTACTTTTTGTCGGTCTCATGACCTCCGAATTGATGTGAAGAGTGGATATCCAAATGTCTACAATTTTTACCAGTTGACATTAACTCGAAATGCGGACCCAGCATAATCCACAACAGAACAAGTAAGGGAGCTTTCGGCGGGACGATCGCGTTAGGAAGGGAGGCACACCTGCTCCATCCTTCCCTACTCTTGTTTTTTGAAGCTTTATACTACCGGGAACTTCCCGGACTGAGCGTTCATGCATCAGTATAAAACTAGACAGAGACGGGAGGCCCTTCAACATGCGAGAAAATATTCGTTTCCAAACTGATTTCCGGAGATATACGAACCCCTGTTCGTAGGTGAAAATGAACTCAATACCATCCTAGAAGCAGCCATTCAACGCAAAGTGGATCTCTTTGCCTCTACATGTGCATAAGAATTACCAAACACACGCACTGACAACATACTCACGCATCAATCGGTACCACATGCACACTATGCGAGACTCGTGATCGTTGTCAACGGTCATAATTTGGCCGCCGTGGACAAACTTGGTTTTCTATAGCAGGGACAACCTTCGGGGAGATCAAAGCTGGCGAGGAAATCGCAGGGCAGATCCTATTTCGTAGCTGCACCTGTTAGAGGCTAGGGTTAGGGGTCGGGGTTAGGCTGGGGCTACAAAATAAGGTCCGACCAATTGAGGTTGGACCATCAAGGCTGGTCAGGTCTGCGGCAGATAAGGGCCCTCTTTAAAAAGCAGTTGTAGATGTGAAAGGCTGCTGTTTAGGCAACGTCCTCTTACAGCGCAGAAACATGGATATAGGGATGCTCAATCCTTGCCTCTTTAACTGCTTTCGGAGGATCTCGAAAGTCGATAGGTTAGAATGGACCCCGATCACTTAGGTTCTGAAGTTAACCGGTCTGGTCAGTGTATCTGAAGTGCTAGTGCTGATCCATTATGGGTGCTGCTGTTACGCCAGGAGTAGGCCGGACCAACACCTACTGGGATGACTGGTCTAGAGAAACCCATGTTTGGGTACTAACCGAGGGGCAAGACAGCAATGGCGCCAAAGAGGCAGCTTGAAGACTTCACTGAAATAACTCAGGGTCAGACAGAAGCCCCGACAAAATATCACACCCCGTACACATTTGTGACAATCTAATTGGAAACTAAAATCGTTACCTTCGAAGTTAGCCGAGTACAAAGAGAATCGACATGGACACATGGCCTGGGAATGAGTAATGCCACCATTGGACCTTTTACTTCATCCAGTGGGCCTCAGTAACCTGTTTGATGCATCCACGTCCACTGAAGCAGCAAGCGAATGTTACGTAAAGGAACATCGCCAACACTGACCAACCCCTTTCCGCCTGCCCACACTGGCCAAGGTCGACACCTTCGCGTTCACCACAACTGCATCAAAAGTACTTCCGGTACTAATAGGGCCACGTCGACTCATAACTCTTCAACTCGCCCCAATTGGCAAGAAACACATCGGCCTCAGATAGGCCGTCACGGATACAACTCTGAATACTTCCCAATACCCACGAATTAAAACCCTTGATACAGTCTGGTAAAGACGGTCAGCATCGGTTACGACATCCCAAAGTGGGCGACGATGGGGGGTTTAGGGTTCAGGTCGGTTCAGTCAGCCGGTCTTCCTGTCAGCGGAATGGGAAGAAGTCTCACCTGTCCTTCTGAATTTGTGTGTGTGAATGTGAGCGCGCACTGTAGGGAGGAGGAACAAACACAGGGGAGAGGGGCTGCGGACTCAGTTATGAAGCGTGGAG
Organism: Spirometra erinaceieuropaei; assembly: GCA_902702965.1. Lineage (NCBI taxonomy): Eukaryota > Metazoa > Platyhelminthes > Cestoda > Diphyllobothriidea > Diphyllobothriidae > Spirometra > Spirometra erinaceieuropaei. The sequence goes on from CACRXP010000080.1 coordinate 163,454, forward strand.
AGAGTGCGACCAATGAAAGGCGCGCCAAACCGCAGACCGCGCGTGCAACCACTGACCTACCCCTGCCTTTCAATTGGTCCACAACATCCGCGCCCTGCGGTTTAGTAACAGAGCGCAAAACCGCAAAATCATTTTACCCTCTGCCCCCGGTCTGGCTTTCCGCACTCTTTGGAGCATGATTGGCGCGCTCACCTCCGGACTTGCTTCCTATTTTAGACCAAACCTATAGGCGCTTCTTCCCTGCTTTTCCTCACTTTTTACACCCTTTTATCTTAAATTTCATACAAAAAGAACACATGAAAAAGTATTTGTGGAGGATGTTGTTTCGTTTGAAATCTAGAGGGTAGTGTCTGTCTGCCTCGGTGTGCGAGTTGGTGCCTCAGGATCTACTAGAGGGAGTTTATCCTCAAGGGAAAAGACAGCTAACCGCTTGGACGTCAAATAAGGGAGCGTTGATTGTAACAAGACAGTGGGTCTTTTCTTTAGTGTTCTACTGGTTTCTGTTTCATTCCTGTTTTCTAACTTTTCGTCGTTTTGTTGAGGAGGACATCGGCATGTAGTTCGAGTGCTAACTTGAGGTAACGACGTCAAACCGTGGTTTATCAGGTCCTTCCCTAGATTCTATGGAAACATTTCATTTGTGGACTATCAGTTGCAACAAAAAACGAAATGTCTACACAGGAAAACATGAATCTCGTATACCCGTTAATTTTTAGTTTAAAATGCAAATGTATATGTATAGGTTGAGGAAATACCGGACAGGATTCGTGCTGGATATTTGCTCGAAGTTACTTCATTAACAAATTAAGTTACATTTGAAAATTGGGCTGGATACGGAAATATAGACCCTTCTCCCTCCCTCCCCCCCCTCCCCCCAGTACTACCGGCACTCTCACGCTACATTCCAGGGGGTGCCTATCGCTCTGTCTTGAATTTAACCCTAACCCCCCTAGAATTTAGGGCAGGGTCATCTGAAATACGGAGGCCCATATTCCCGTGCACGGATGAAAAGTGGAATACTACCGGAAATTATACGGGAACGTTGGCGGAGTGAAGGGGGTACCAACGACGAGGCAAGCGTCTCTCACTTACGTCAGTGAGCGACAGAAGACCAAGAGCACATATGTATGAACTTTTAAGGAGCATCTTTGGCTGCAGTATAGAATAAGATAACGTTTTTGATATCTCTAGAAAAGCATACATTTTCGGTAGGCATTTTTGTCACCTGCTTTACCGTATCCTTTGTTGATCCTTAGTTGATCTCAGCATTCCCCGTTATGCTACTAGCACTCGTCGGAATAATCCTAAGTATTTTGTCCTACTGCTAGCATATTCGCTCAATCCCAATTTTCTCGACACAGTCGTTCACTACAGTAGCGCTCCAGTCGAAATCGGTCGATTTTTTATCTTCGTAATTACTGGAGATTTATTTAATTGAGATGATGTTCTTAGAGAAATGGTGTGCCGACAAGGACAGGGGTAACTGGAATGACCAGTTTTGGTTTATTAGCCGTCGTCAGTCATCCATACCCAACCTTAGGCCCGAATTATCTGGGATAATGCGTAAGTGAACGAATGTTCTTGTGACAACGAAGGTGATTCCGTCATGTCACGCCACCATCCGGATTTGGTTTTCGGCCCTTGGGAAAATTGAAAAAACGAAGTAAGTGCTTGCTTCCAGTAGTCGTAGTGAACTAAAGACCAAACACACTCGTGTGCGTGAACTCCAAAGCTAGTCGGACACGTCGTTCTTATCAACGGTCCATCCTTGTCTTGTGAAAACTGTAGTGCGTAGAGAGCACTCCGTTCTGCATGGCTGTGTCTACTAGGCTACATCAAAAAACTTTTTATGTTTCGAGTCGATACCCTCGGACACTGAATGCTCACACAAGACGAGACAGTTTCCAGTATTTTACCCGGACGAACAACTTGATTACATAGACAGGTACCGTGGAGCTATCGCTATAAAGGGGCTGGACAACATTACTGCCGCTATGCGGCTTCTGGTTGGGCTCGAGAAAGAGAGTCCTAAGGCACAACGGGACGAATGAGTTCCGTAACACGACCGGTGAGCGCCCCTCTACAACTGTCTGTAATGCCTGTCGCCGAAGGACCTAAATTCTCTTGTGTGTCATCATCTTACCACCTACGTCCCCGTCCCTTCCCCCGCCATCCTAAACCATGTACTCTTTCAGAAACGCCAGAAATTAAACGGTGCACGCACCTGGGTGGCCCATCAAAATAAAGCCGGAGCCCCAGGCTAAAACACAAATCGATTATTCCCACACTTCGAGCGGTTCCGTCGGGCGCACCGGTATGCGCGCACACCGACACACAGGTGTTCCCGCGCCGTGGACAGGATCGAATTGCCCCGTCACGGTATCCTGTTCGCGGTGCATGATCCAGCTCCTGGACGTCAGTCCAGCGACTGTCATCGCGTCAAGCCTTCGGTCGGTTTTTGTTGACTAAGGGTGACGAAAGGGGGAACGAGACGCTATCACCCCAAATGCCTCCCTATTGTGCGAAGCCTACGCTGTGGATGACGGAAAGTTACAGTTTTCGCTGATTATCATGTTGCTGGGGCTTTGGTTCCTTTAACTGACTCCAAAGGTCGTCACCTGGTGGGCCGAAAAACAAACACAATATTCGCAAAAAATCGCCCTGTTGGCCAAGTGGGCAATGTTGCGTCATTTCGGGGACCTTAAACCTTTTGTAGTCATGGTAACAAAGTATCCGGCCAATTTGAAAACAAGCGATTCCTAGGCTCACGTTAACTCCTCAGATCTCGATAGCGAGAGTTTCCAAAAACTGTACTGGCCCATAAACTTAACCATAACCGTTAATCAGGTGCTGCAGCACTGTATCCCTTTTTTACGGTAATAAAAGAGGATATAGGTACATGTTTTACAGAATCGTGAAAGAAGCCTTAGGAACTCACGAGACGGGATAGAAACAGGGCGTTTGTTAGATCAGATACACTTATTTACAGGATCTAGTACGAACCATATGAACCGGCTCCGGGATTGTAAGCAGTCCTTGTGTTGTGGGCACTGTTGGTCGGGCGTGTTCACTACCAAAATTTTTTGGTCTCAGAGACCCAGTCCATAATATCAGGAGTGACTGAGCGGTGGTCGACCTACATCTACGGCGTTTTCGCGTCGGTGTCGAAATAAAATAAGAAGAATCTTTTCGTTTCTCTTTATCTCCATCAGACGATTACAACCATTAGTTCATAATTATTACCAATTTGTCAGACTTTGAAATCAGATGAAAAAGTATGTCACTATGAGGGTGCAAGTATTAAGAGCAATGCAAAGTTTGGTACAATTATAGGTGAGTAGTTAGCTATGGTATGCTCACATGCCTGGCGGCGTTTAAGTGTGATGAAACCAAACGTATGCGAATTTATGCCAATTTTAGTAGTAGGTACCTTACATAAGGACCATGTGGGTTCTAATAATGAACATGAACGCTACTATGATTTGGCTTCGGTTGAAAATTCATTGCAGAAATCTTACCTCACGTGGATTTTTATATTTATCCTTTTTTGTGCCATTTATTTTCAGTTATCCTTTCAGACATTGTATTTGAGGTATTTCAGGCTGGTACTGTTTGATTATTGCGAAAAAAGCTTGATCAAACGACTCCTGTTTATTGACACCTAATAGTTCACCAGCTAATCCACCGATCTTGACTTAAAGGCTTAATTGTGGTCTGAAGACAAAACCTTGACAACAGGCGTGAGACAATCTTTCATCTGGATAGTCTTTGGGATTCGGGCACTGTCAGGCTGAGAAACAATTTCGTTAACCCATTTATTAGTTGGGGAATACCCGCAAAGTCCTGACCGCTTCCCCGGACTAAACATCCCTTATTTGCCACACGATTCTTTGTACTTTCAGGCGTTCTAAACAGGTGGTCTGTTTGGACAATCGACTGTCAAACGAAGTAGGATAATCACAGGGAATGCAGCCCATTAATCTTTCAAAAATTAATGTGTGCAACATTCCAGGCGGCAGAGAATAGAAAGAGGAGGAACATGGAACCCTGCTGGACAGTATTCTGTTCCAGCCGATGCTGGCTAAAAAACCATAACAGTCCACGCGATTTGTCGTGATTGAACAACTGCTGAGACTTAGTCAAACGCCACCACTGAAAAACATTAATCTTGTGGATTTTTTGGTGAAGGGCTTTGAGTCAGGACGCCCCAAGACGTGCGCATATGTTTGCTAAATGGAGCAGACGGGTTTTTGTTGGGCGACTTTACTATGACCCCCCTGTTAAACAGAGGGAGGGGATGCCACATGTGCCCGTGGCCGAATGCATAGTTTTTAACTGAAGGGAAGTGAGGTCAATATTTTTCGGGCACGCAAGGGACCAAAAGTTTGAATTCGTTCAAAAAGTAGTCAGGACACCATCTGCGTGAAACAGTTTGATTTAGTCATAGGCCGTGGGTTGACCGTATTTCTATGGAATGTGGCCTCAGCAACCAGCTCGAAACTTGAACTTTCAATAGATCGCTAAGCATGGATTGTAAAAAGACGGACACAGTGGTAGTCTTTTTTTTCTCCCAATATTTTGGACAAGGCTGCTTACTAACTTTTCTTTCAGAACGAGTCTGGAGATGCTGGGGTAGGCAGTGTAGTAATGATGCAATTTTCACTCTGCCCGAAATGCATAAACTCCCTCTCAGGCAGATCGGGAGTTAGGAATCTACACATCATTCCTCCTAACGTGAATACTGTTTACGTGATAGTAGAGGAGTCAGTAGACCGTACACTCTTGGGAACTTTTCAAGCTCCTGGTTCACACTGAGCCTACTCCAGTGGGCGACTTTTAATGTGGGTGCCTAAAGCAGTCGGGAAAATGGCTGAGAAGAGTCGAGATTCAGCGTCACCCCGCACTAAGTGCATTCTGTAATTATGGCAAGAGCTGAGGAAAAGATTGTCCGTTAAATTGAAAAAGTCCTTTCTCTATGCATATGGACAGGATGTTACGTAGAGTGAGCATCAGTTTGCAGCGTACTTCACATGATTATACTGGAGTTTTAGGGGCATGTTACGGTTAAGCTTCCTCTGGGGTTTATGCCAAGATATCCAAATGGTCCAGATAAACTGTCCACAAATATCTGTATACCGTGAGTCATGGAGAGTATCCGCTGAATCGAGCACACGGATCACAAGCATCAGCTTGGCAATAGCAGATAGGTAAGATCGGGGTCACACGAAAAAGTGTCTTTGTAGGCTTACTGTCACCATCAGAATTAAGTGTCCCAGTCGCAGTCCTCAATCATTCTGCTGATTGTGCTCGAGTAAGATCGCTACCACTTAGCGAACAATGGTGATTGTCGTGAGAATTGGACCATAATGCGGAGGACGGGCTAGACATCGAAGTAGCCCTCTCCCTACACCCGACTTGTCCCACTGGGCAGGTGAGAGGATTATCTAGGGTAAACACACCATCTATTGGCTATCATACGTGTGCCGATTACTTCACTTTCCAAAAGAACCCGACTCCAATTATTCGAACACCCACATCTGCATGAGCAACTTCGGAAGGAGGTTATTGTAGTAGGGCTCCCAATCAGGGGGATCGAATTCTCCCCAGACGGTAACCTTCTGAAGCAACAGAAGCTCTAAGTCTCGTTGCAACGCGTACAGCGAAACCTTGCCTGTCGATTTATCGGTCAGGCACGGTAGTATGTACCCTCACGCTAAAGTCTTGGGGGCCTGCCATCCCTGTAATGCAGAAAGTCTATATTCCTGTGTCCGAACGATTTTCATTGATAACGCCCGTTCATCGATGTTAGGTTTGCCATTATCCTTCTCCTTGGTAGTTTTTATACACAGGATCATTTTCGCTGTGCGCTCCTGTAGGTTTGCGGCAACAAAATTTAATCGCGATTACTAGTAATGCGAACGAAGGGAATAAAGACTCAATTGTTGCCAGTTTTTGGAACTTAGGGTGAACCCTAGTGCACGGCAGTTCCTTCGGCGCCCCCGATGGTGATGATGATGATGATGATGATGATGATGATGATGATGATGATGATGATGATGATGATGATGATGATGATGATGATGATGATGATGATGATGATGATGATGATGATGATGATGATGATGATGAATTCCTTCCTAAGGCAGACCTTTAAGGAAGGAAGTGCGGTACAGGGCAATTGTTGCCCACCTCCCTCTTGCGGTCCTCTAGGCGCGAGGTATAAGTCTGTCAAATAAAGTGAGAAGATGGATGCTGATTGGCTGACAGATAATGTTGCCCTGACTTTCACAAGCTAAAAATTGTTTATCCTTAAGCTAGGACAGACTAAAATTATTAAGCATAATCCTTGGTAGTTTATATGCCCCACCAGGGGATGAACAGTTTGGCGTCCTCCGTCCTACGAGATGAGCACATACATGTCGCGTATTTCGAGACCTTTGCAACTCCCTAAGGCATGCCCTCATGTCAGAGAATGTAGAAGTTCACAATTACAAAATGTAAAAAAGTAGCTTAAAATAAGGGTGTCTGCTTCAATCAGGGCCTCATTCGCTCCAACAGAAGGTAATTTCCTTCTCTATTACGAGCATGACTTTTTAAAATTTTATCCACCAACAGACAAAAGCCTCAGGAATGGTGCCTTATTGTAGCGCAGAGGACTCCTGGGTGAATGAGTTGTCAGTACAGCTTACGTCTGCAAAAGGTAGCCCTCTTATAATTGCTAGTTGCAAATTGGTGGCGGATGCATGAGGTGTGCTTGTCCAAGCAGCCATTCAAATAACTGCCATACGGGCATATACGCTACTATGCTTACACACACACATGGGAGAAGTGCTCGGACTCACCTCTGCCACTACGCCCAAGAAAGCGTAGATCATTGAATCGGGCTTCTTGGTTCTGCATAATCGCCACGGCGTTTTTGAGTTCCGCGAATGGTCTCTCTTCGTTTCCGGCGGTGAGTACAACTCGGGTCCCATCGGGCACTGGGATCAAGCTCACAACTCGAAAGGGCGTTGGCAAGGACTTATTAGAGCGCCAATGTTTAGGCAGTGTAGAGCAGAGTATGTGGGGGCTGCCGGTCACCATGAGGTCTCCAGCGTGTTCATGCAGGGCTCTACGTAGGGTGTACTCAGCCAGAAGAATGTCGGACATCTGTTCGAACTTCGGCTTTCCTAAGTTGCCTTGTATGCGGCTAACTGTGGTCAGTTTGGTTTTATGGTAAAACTAGTGTCACGCCTCTGTGGCTTCTAAAGGGAGAGGGAGGGGGTCAGCAGGGGTAGTAAGGGGAGAGAGAGAACGCGCCAGAGGCCACAGAGTAGTGGAGACGGACCGCAATTGGACGCTGCGAGCCCGATTGAGAGGGAGAGGAAGTCTGAGGTCCCTGCATATGCGTGTGTGAGAGAGAGGACTAAGCGAACAATCGCATCCCAGGGTGCGTGCGAACGTACAAACGTGCGTATGTGTATGCGTGGGTATGGTTACAGTCAATAGGAGGGGAGAGAGAACTGTGGTCGGGGGTGGGGGGTGGGGGAGAGGAGTGGGTAGAGCGGTCGCCGCGGTGGCTTCCTGGTGGGTGGCGGGTGGATGCGTGCAGCTGTGGCGTTGCTGGCTGGTAGCCCACCGCACTCTCACCGATACGCCAACCACTTTCGTGTGCCACAAGAAACTGGCCAATTAAAGCGAGTTTAACGGCCACCAGCCAATCCAACTAACGGTTCTGCATACACACTTGCGCGCCCACGGATGACATGTACACCAGACCGTTTATCATGTGCGTGTGTGCAGTCGAAAGAGAGGAGCTAATTTTCTAAGAAGTAACCCCTGTGGAGAGCGGGAACTTTATATGTCCGAAAATTCGGAATCACGCTGGAATTCGCTTCCAGGCACAAAAGCACGCAGACGATTCACTAGTTAGAAGATGCGCATTATATGTGTCTAGGCAGGCAAACATTGCTTGAGGCACGAACATGGCAAATAACGCTTGGCGACAGGTGACTAGGCCCGTGGACGCGCAATAGCCACATCATGCATGATCTCTGTGCGTCTCTGTTTCTGTCTGTCTCTGTCTCTACCGAGTGGATTGATAATGAATCGGAAACGTAAGGCTAATAAAGCTCATCCTCCGGCTGTCAAGTCTTCTTCGTATCAACTGCTACCTGGAACCAGTCTATGTGCTTGCAGGGTGAAGGCGGAGTCTCCGGCGTCAGATTCGGGGAGGGATCAAACGGTTACAGAGTTATCTTATTTGTACTACTACTACTACTACTACTACTACTACTACTACTACTACTACTACTACTACTACTACTACTACTACTACTACTACTACTACTACTACTACTACTACTACTACTACTACTACTAATAATACTACTACTAATACTACTACTACTTCTACTACATTGGAAAGACACGTCTTAAGAAGGAGACACGATCGCTGGGACAAGAGCTTTATTAGCCTGACGTTTCGGATACCTGCTCGAACCCATCATCAGAGACAAAAGCAGATACGGGTGGTTCATGCGCAAAGGGCTTCAGTGTTTATAGAATACAGTCCTCATGCTACCGCATACCTATGAATATTCACGGCTTCCTCCCCTTCATCAGGGTTCGTTGCCCGTGGCGTGATGGCCGATATTCGCGTCGTTAATTACTGCAATTTCATCACTTGCGTTGGATGTTGGTGTGATAATCGCTCAACCATCTGACCCACCGACCCTGGCGTTGGCAAGAGTGTTCACCTGTGCGCTCCCCGCGTGGCTAACTACTCCGCCTAGGCGAAGTCTCAGCAGGGAGTATGGAAGGGGAAGGTCACTGCATTTGTTAATGGACTGGGGACCAGTAAACCATGACTCAAGCAGCTCGCGGCTCACGCGGTTGTCATCTCTTGCGAGAATTTCGGCCTCGTCAAATTTGAATTTATGGCCGGATCTCGTCGAATGAGCCGCAACTTGAAAGCTGGCGTCATTTCCCCACACCGCTGTAGCGTGCTCTGCCCTTCCTGTTCGGAGCAGCCTTCCGGTTTCTCCAACGTGTTTGCCTTGTCCGCAACTGCACCAGATCCGATAAACGCTTCTATTGGCAAAGACACGTCTACTATTCGAAGCAGTATAAACAAATATTACATGAGATGACTTTTTTATAAATCCCCTGGACGTCCTGCATATTCAATTGAAAAGACCTTAATCGTCAAAATGGGTAATAAGGGGAAAAACGAACTGGGCTTACTGGGTGATTAGCTCACGAGTGTTTTACAAAACTCTGTTTACTTTCTGTAGAAGTACCCAGCTCATTTGGTTTGTATGCCTTTTTTCGAAACTGCAAGCGTGCACTTCTAGGGGCTAGCTGGTTAGGTATCACCGTTCTCTATGAGACTTTGAATTCAGACCACAAACGTTTAAAATAAGTATGGTGATAATTTCATGCAGCTCTGTCTGATAAAAGCGAACTGATTGTTATTCCAGACAAAGGACAGCAAAATCAAAGATCCTTTTACACTGCCCTCGCATGCATTGAACTCCGACGAACTAACAAGGCATATGATTTTTTTAATTTTTTTTAAGCAAACCGTCTAATCGCATTTACTGAGCTAGTCTAATTCGGAACCCCAGATCCCTCACCCATGTACACAATATTTCCAATGTCGCAAACGATGATGTCCAGCATTGCTCCCACAAGGTGGTGGGTGCAGCAATGATTTGCACGGGAATTTCTTCACTGTGGAGTGGACTTGCGAGCATCTGCCTCACTTCTTCTCCGCACATCCACCGACTTCTGTTTGCAACGGAAAGTCATCGAGAAAGGAGGTGGGCGTGGGGGCAGTAGTTGACAAAGCTGAACTACTCATATAGCGTACCACGTACTAAATGGCCCCTACCTCCACACGTGCCAGGCTGCGTTCAGGAAAGGAGTCCCAGATCTCACACAGGTAAGGATGTCATATAGGGCACATTAAGTGAGAACCGACTTCTGAGTGGGATGCAGTTATCCTGTCCACCGACATCCCCACCTAGCCCCAAATGTCAGTGTCTCGTGGTAGTTTAAAGGCGCGTTTGACTGTCTATACATGGAGGAGGCTGAGTGGTGAATCCGAGATGTATCGACTTCGCTCCCTCTTCTTCCCTTTTGTATACACCATCGGCTTATCCGAGTCAAGCCGACTGGTTATGAAAGTAGGTGTCGCGCCTGGGGTGAGGTAAAGACCCCGACCCTGGCGTGCCGGACACAAATGTGCGATAACGGTTAAGGACTCCCATCGAGTCAGCACAGTCTAAAAAACTCATATTACGAACAAGTGTATCCACGTTTTGATTTAACGTAACAGCCGTCCAATCCGCATGGATAGCACGCCTATGATGTTACAATAGTTCAACCGTCGATTTTGACGATGTCTAAAGTGTGCTCCACGGCAGAGTGAGAGGAGGGACGGTGACTTACGCGTAATTTAGTTTATAGTGAAAGTGGACGTGCGTTGCATCTACCGCACTCTCTCCTCCATCTCCACCTAGGCCCGATGTCGTAACAAAGTCAGGAAGACCGGAGGTGGGACCGGAAAATCAGCCGGAAGGGACCACTTATTGTTCCCCACTGAAGTGCTTACATTCACCTTCTCGGACTTACAATATACCTTCTCACCGCTCCAACAAAGTTTAAGGCAAAATAGTCTAATTTAATATTCGAAAGTTTGCAGACCACATGAATCGAAAATCTAATTCAGTCGTGTGAACAGCCAGAAAGAAATCAGTAGGATAAGTTTGTGGCAGAAAAGGAGTCCACGTCCCTCCCACCTACTGAACGTTCTCACGATCAGCTCTGAAGACTGCATTTGTAAATGCGAACCCGTGGTCCACTGCTTCTGCTACTTGTTAATGGCATTGCGTGGTACGTGCAGATGTGTTTCTATCTGTCTACTTAGATCCGCTCTGGACTAAAAGGTTGGCAACACACTTGTCTCTGCTTGTTTTATGACAAATTACTTGTTTTTATTTACAAAGGGTAGTGGAGATCGCCAAATATAAATACTTTCATAGTTCTTTTATTTCTAAATTCTTATGTGAAGGAACGCTACTTGGCTGCCTGCCAGGAAAGTATGCAAACTAGAGGAAGCCTTCTCCATTTCTAACAAGGTAAATGTCCCCGGACTTTCCTCCGCCATGTCCTCCAACATGTAATCAAGGAGATTTGGTTTAGGAAGCAGTCTGATCATATGGACGGTTTTGCGAATGTATCGGTGGATTTCCTCTCCAGTTGCGTTCTTTCCCCTGTCCTTTGCCGAAATCGTAAGAAGCAGATAATGGACTCGCACCTTCTTGTTGCGCATTGGCTATATTCTCAGAATTAAGCAGTGAGAAGTGATTCTTGCCGTGACAGCAATGGCCATTCGTAGCTTATCAGCCTGTCTTCTAAGAACTCGTAAAATGAGAGTTTTACTGAGCACAGTACCGTCTTCATCCATTTTCGGTCAACGGACCTCTACCAACCATCGTTAGAAAACTTTTATCACCTGCTGCCCCCGGCGTTGGTTTTCGTCTTCTTCCTCGACCAGTTTATCTAACCTCCTTCATTCACCCGCGTTTGTAATCGTCATGACCATTGACATGAAACCGAAGATACTTTCGCCGGTGAATTCGCTGGTTGAGTCACTGACCTACGCCACCTAGCGCTACACCCCGTTTCAGTGGACCGCGACTTTCAGAATTGTTTAGTGTCATCGTCTTCACACCCGACTGACCGCATTCGCGTGGATGCTGACGATGGTAGCGGTGAGGAAACACCGGAAATGGGGTCTCCTCTTTGCAGTCCCCAACAGTCGCCCGACTCCTGGCCCCCCTTTTCCGTCTTAGCTGCGGATTCTTGCGGCCGGAAGTGGCTGAGGTATTCTGAGGCTGACGGCAACGACAACCAAGCCGCGGGAAGAAAGGAAATTTAGCGGTCGAGTTGACGGACTGGTCACACGCATAAACCGTAAACACTACACTTTGTTCGAGCATATGCCGGGATGGATTCCCTACTGGTTGGTGCGCTCGAACTGGTGGTGAGACTGCGGGAGATGCAGGAAAGCTTGAGGATGAGGAAGGCTGATACGTGGGGAAAACGGAAGCAATGCAGCAGTGGATTGTAGTGGCAGCGAACTGCCCGTGGGTTGATTGGGAACTGGTCGAGGCTGTTCAGTAAACAATCCAGTGGGTTAACTACGGAAGATCGTAGCCTCCTCCTTGCCACATGGTAACGAAAATAGAAGGGCGGAAGTGACTGGTATTAGTGGGCAGAGAAACTCAACTGATTCATCCTCTGCGAGGCAAACCAGATGAAGTTAGGATGAAATACACTCTTATTGGCTATCACACCCCTCCACCCCAGAAACCGTCTGGATTTTTCTTACTGAACTAGGGTTAATTATTCGGTTCAGGGTTTGAGTAAGATTTAGCGTTGGAGTAAGATTAGGCTATCTGTGCGCACCTTCAGAGTCGTGCTTTTGTTTATCAGTACTATTGGAGACCTCTGTTGACAATTTCTAGGGGTATGACAGAAAGTGTCTCTAGCCGGGATGCCTGTTCGGCGTTTCGTCCCTCTACCTCCACGCCCCCCCCCCTCCCCGTCCCCACAATAAGAATCACATGCGCATATCTGGCATTTTATTTCTGGGCTGATGTGCCGAAAAGACGCACATTGCAACAGGGACTGGGGGTCGAACCGGACCTTTAACACTTATAGACGCATTTGCCAGGAGAAACAATTAGCTGATAATAGATAATTCACATAATCAAATCTAGCTGAGATTGGTACAGAGGGTGCCGTAATGAGGGAATATACTTGTGCTATATTTTCGATGACGCCGTCATAAATAATTGGATTTTTCATATTGATCCAACTGTGAAAACCTCGGCGCCTCAGTGGGATTCGAACCCGCGACTGTAAGGTGAGGGCTTTAATACAGTCAACGCTCTAACCATCTGAGCTAAGAGGCCCTGCCGGACGAAGCGAGTTTAATCACATTTAGGTCAAGTTTACCCGCCCAACCTACTGGAACGTCTGGAATCTACCAAATCTGATACAGTAAGTTGACTGCTCAAACAGGATTTACCAAGTAACTTACCTAGAATCCACTAGATGTCTACCAGGCTCACGTAATTCATCGATGTTTTGGCAGACTTTGAATAATTCATATTGACCCAACTGTAAAAATCTCGGTGCCTCGGTGGGATTCAAACCCACGACAGTAAGGTGAGGGCTTTGGTACAGCCAGCGTTCTAGCCCACTGTCATGCGTTCGAATCCCACCGAGGGGCCGAGTTTTTACAGTTGGGTCAATATGAATTATTCAAAATCTGCCAAAACATCTATGACTTGAATTTTTATGACAGAAGAGAGATTTCGATAGGCGGCAGGGTAGTCTAAAAAGCTTCAAGTTAGTTGCAGAAAGATGCCGGCCTCAGCACATCTGGCACACCTCCTTACCAGTTTCAAACAAAGCATTAACTTTTTTGCGTGATCATATGAAAAGTTGTAGTAAAAGCATCTGGTTTTATATATTTGTATTCCCTGTTACTTCGATGTCAATGACGTGGGACGCGTCTAAAAACAGAGGAAAACAGTCTCACAGGAGAGTTACTTTTATGGATCCATTCAGATCGCAGGAAGAAAAATTAGTACTCACATTTTGCCTATCAGACGGTTTATGTGCTAGTAAGGAATTCCTGGACGTCTCATCAGTTTCTTTATTCGCTGTATGTAGCCCAAAATGCATGCCGTGTACTTAACAGTAGATTTGACAATTTCGCCCCGAAAAAGTGACTTAGAACAGCGAAATAAACAAAAATGCCAGTAACGCTATTTTTTGGAAAAAAGCACTTTGTATTTCCGATTATGACAAAAAGGGCAGGAGTAATCAGCTGGGTAAATTTATGGAGCGAGCCTATGCATCAAGTGATGGAGCGTCTGGTTAAACGAACAACTTTATTGGAGTCCTTACCCCAGAACACTTTTACGATCGCAAATAGTAAACCGAAGGGGGTTAATCAAGTCTTTCTTGTCCTTTTCGGTAGAGCGTCTTAGTTTTCGATTGCTCGTCCTTGTGCAAGCGTCTGGAAGGACTGCGGGTCGGATCATGCGGATAAAACAACGCACAGGGCACTTCGTTCAGTAGTCAGAATACATGTGTATGTGAGGACCATCCACACGTGAGGCCGAAACACGACTTCAGACGTTTCCTGCAGCGGTTCTAGCTTCCAATGCTCACCATCCGTCTGTGTAACCCCAACTCTGAGTGACGTCAGAAGGTGGCTGACAGCATCCGAGACGTCCTTGATGTATGAGGATACTCGCAAAGATCTGAGTTCAGTGCAGTTTGATGTCTCGTCTTGTCTTTGCATGGACCGGCTAGCAAAGTTGCGAGGGTAGCCATTTGCTCTGGGCACCAGTGAAATGTGTTGTGGTTCAGCCACCTCGCATTCGGCTCACTCTAATGCAACGCAACATACAGACCAAAGCGCCCTTGCACAATTGCGTTTCCGATTGATTCGACTGTTACTTGTTCGTCGCGACAAATGGACGCGGACAGTCAATCTGTAATCACACAAAACACGAAAACCTCCGATAAATGTGAAAACTAAGGACTCTAATAGGTGTGTGACAGTCTGGCAATTGCAGCTTAATAAATCTTACATCCCTTGTGTGTTCTGCTACTTTTATCTGCTGTTGCTGCTGCTGCTGCTGATGGTGCCTCTGATGATGATCTCGGAAGAAATTCGAACCGTGAAGCGATTGAAATAGCTGATCGATCCTTCTTCTGCTAGGCTTTGGATTGTCGGATCATTTGTCGAAGGTGAGGTTTCGGTTGGCCGAAGCCTTGCAGGTTGGCCAGTCAAGTCAGAAGTGGAGACTTCAGGCTGACCTGCTAACTCCCCCCCTCTCCCCACCAACACCTTTTCCTTAGAAGTATGGTCACTAAATCCTAATATAATGAAGCTTTTTGCCAAAATTAGAAGAAGAATTCAAAATAGGCTGTAGGAATGTATACGCACATGATATGCATGTATACACATGAATGTACACGCAGTGTACGATACCTTTTTCCACTGCTGGTTATGGTTCAAAGGTAGAGAGAAGGCGTTATGGTTGTTGTGGGGCTAGAGGCAGTGGATGGGGTGCGCAGTACAGGCACCACAATCGACAGATTATGCAAGCGATAGTAAGCCTACAACCCGCACGAAGATCTTTTTCACGTTGCGAACATGGCTCTATATTTTTGCGGTTGTTACTTTGGCCTTCACAGAATGCATTGCCGTGACGGCGTAGTGACATCCCAGCGCCTTACAGAGTGCTCGACAGGCCCTCCAGTGAGGTCCATTTTCGTTCAGATGCTCCAGAATACTGTCTGATACTTTTTTAACCCGTTTTCCTTGGCGATTTGGTAAATATTCTTTAATTCTCTTATGTTTCACAGACACGGGTGAAGTTATAGGCGTACGTGAATAGGATATATTGCAGCAGTAGGACAATACATTTTTATGTTCGAGGTCATCAGCCCTCATCGCCGAGCCAGCCGACGATAGAACACTGGTCGCCCTAAAGTCTGGTAACGTCGGGTTTCACCGGACAGTGATCTAATTTTGCAGCTGTGTGGAGCATTGGCTTTGTTCAGTATCTGGGCTCGAACGTAATCGTATCCGTCCAGGTCTCCAACACACTATTTGAGAATTGCAGGATCTTGCCGGATGGCGGCGGCTGAAGCTCTACTTGATGGCAAGCGACACGCCATATTGCTGATGACTTACACCGTTCTCATGCGCAACCGATTTGCCGAATCCACACCTAGTCATGCCTGAAGGTTCACAGTCTGCCACCACGTAAGTCTCCATGTTCTCAGCTAAGCTTCGCTGCAACCAGCTTCCCTGTCTGTCAGCCGTTGGTGAGCCAGGAAGTCAGCAGTTACACAGACGCCAAACGGTCCCGTACTTCCGAGATTCCTGCAGCATCAGTGCGGCCGTCTACAGCGGTAGCTGAGCTCTTGGTTCAGACCATAAGAAGCCGAGAGTATGTCAAAAGAATCTAG
>CACRXP010000080.1:192403-206165 GCA_902702965.1 Spirometra erinaceieuropaei
CTGCAGTCTGATCCACGTTCCAGAGTATCCTGTAGTTATCTTGGTGGCTGACAACCTTCTGGGCCACGAATTTCAGGGCGTTGCAATACGACGCGGCACCTCGTGCTAGCGTGATAGGAGAGGCTGGCGGGCGTGGAGAGAAGATTCAAGGACAACTAAGGATTACGAGGCATCCCAGAAAAGTAGACGCAAAGGTCATCTATTCATCATTTTGTTGATTTGGTCACACACACACACATAGCACAAGTTGGTATATATGAGGTACAAGGCAGGCCTATGGCACAGTGACTATCGGTACTGACCGTGAAACAACTGTCTAAGTCTGACTTGTTAGGACCTTGACGAGCACTCTATGTACTACATACATATTGACTATTTTAGAGGGCGCCCACCGATAGCGTCAAGGGACATATTCACCCCGTTGTATCCTGGGGCACGATCCAAATGCCTGCAGATAGCCGCGAAGCGACTAGTAGTATGCGCAGAATGACATTACCGACAAAGAGAAGGGAGACTGATATAGCCACTTCTGGCGTGTTAGCCCTCAACGGCCCGCCATACCGCGCCACGGGTTTGCAACCGACAGGTCATCGAGACTGCGGCTCAGTGGTTAGAGCGCTGGAATTCTGACCAAAACAATCCATATTCAAGCCTCAGTGACTGCAAATCTGGAGCAAGGTATGACTGACAACTAATGACCACTGCATTGTCCCTTGCCTTTGTCGGTACTGTCATTCTGTATATATGTTTTCATATGATAATTTTACTCACGTCAAGTGCCGCGTTAATTTGTCACAGTGGGCTATTAATACATGTAATAGTAGCGTTTCTTGATATAAAGAGTGCACAAGCAACGACTTCCAGCCCACGTTTCCAATGCGATAGCAGAAGTAAATAAGTGAGAATGAGATTTCGGGTCTGAAATCATTTGTCCTAAAATCATACTAGCCTGTCGAGCGGGACGAACGGAGACCAGCCCTCGAAGTTTACCTCAGCTGAAGGCCCAAGAAAACCAATTTTGGTGACGGTTGATGAGTTGCCATCTGGGTCTCGCTGTCATACAAGGTGAGAAGTGCCCCAGTGACTACTTGGTCATAAACAAAGATAAAAAGACAGCTTTTGTCAAAACAGAGAAAGCTGGCAGACGAGGATGGCCACTATATTGAAGACGGTCATATTTCGATGAATAAGCATCAACGAAGGTGCAGCATCCATTACAACCAAGTAGCCCAGTGGACTGCCTAATAGAAGAAATTGCATAAACTACCTGGAAAATCGATTTTACGTGTCCACCTCTCAATGGTGGAATCTGTGCTTAATGCTAACACTGAGCGAGTAGTTACGAAAACTTATTTGATCAAGAATTCCATTCGTGATTAAAAACTGGTAATGGGAAGGCTGCTTCCGCAAGTATAGAGCATTCTAAATGAGGGACTGGTACGGTGCACGAAATTATTTCAAGTCGGTGAATCGTGCGACATTAGATGAGAAGTACAGATATTACATTGCTTTATACAAAGACTGAAGAACCACACATCTTCGTGTTGCTATGATCTTAAATGGTTATCAGAGGACAGGACACTTTCTAAACCTTGTTTGCGTGTTTGGGAAAATTCGGAATTTCATGTGCTGAGGCTTGGTGTCGCTAATGAAACTGTGCCAATATCTCGTGGTTTTTTTACCTCATGTAGCAGCCGGAGCATTGAACGTACGAGCATTTGCTCAGCTCTGACATGACAGAGAGTCAGAACGTTAGTACCTAATTCCGGACACCGAGGTTCGCCAGCTGCCGATCAGAAAGCATTTGCATGAGGTTTGTGAACTAAAGTATGAGGTAGAAACATTTAGGAGTGCAAAGTGGACGCTGCCAGGATGAGCAGGACTGGTTTCCAAAGCTCCATGTCTGGATGCACTGGATGTGAGAACATCAGGTGGCGGCAGTACCGAATATAGGTGAACTGATGATATCCACAGAAGTATCAGATATAGCTCGAAACAGCAATGCAAACTACCCTTAACATGTCCCTACTGGCAATGGGTTTTAAGTAAGATGTGGTTATGTAGCCCCACCTGATAGACACAATACTGTTGGGGTGCGAATACGGTACCGAATACAGGTAAACTGATGATATCCACAGAAGTATCAGATATAGCTCGAAACAGCAATGCAAACTGGCTTGATTAACCACATCTGCATAGTCGCACGTGGTGTCCTTGTCATCAGTGTAACTTTAACATGTCCCTACTGACAATGGGTTTTAAGATGTGGTTATGTAGCCCCGCCTGGTGCACACAATACTGTTGGGGTTGGGGCTAGGGCAACTATTCTTCAACCACTCAAAGTACAACCACGCATTCTCACTAGCGTTTCTTTTGCATACAACTACTTGACCTAGTCGCCTGTGTGTTCCACGGCCCCACCTGTAGAAACACCCATTAACACCAGTCCCGTATTAAAGGTGGCTGGAGTTTGTTTACTTCAGGTGGGGCTACATAACCACATCTGACCGGGTTTTAAAACACAGAGAGTTACATGGCTGTTTACAGGAATTTATAGCAAAGGCGGACAGAAGTTATTGATCTACACTTCTCATCATTCCTGACAGATGAACTTGACTGGGTTAAAGATTGCTTCGCGGGCCCCAACTGTCCAGATCGGACGCCTGGGGAAATGGCCTGCATTTCCAACGACTCCACCGTTAGATTTAAACGAGCGTGTCTTGATCAGTTTTCCAAAAACTAGTGCTGTGAATAGGGATTTTGGGGTCCGCCTAATATCCGAGAGCCGAAAAGCAAAGAGGCCATATGTGTGGATGCGGAGGTGGAAATTGGTTTGTCTCAAAGACGATCTGGTGCAGCTAATGTATCCAAATGAAAGTAATCTAATCCGTCTCTTTAAACTTGCATAACTTATGAGTCAATTGTGCTTTTAGGCAGCTGCATCGTTTCTGATATCATAAATATCTCGTACTCGCAGTATAAAGCAGTTAGACCTTATTTTCGCGAGTACAGCACAGCTAGGATGCAGTTTCCCAGGACATCTACCATGCTTACGAAATTCGATGAAAGTTTTAAAAATTAAAAGCCTGGCCCAGATACATGCTTCAGGATCAGTAGATAAGAGTGTTGGGCAGTTGAGAGTGGTAGCAACTCACGCCGAGCCGACCTGATTGCCGGAAAAAGCATGCTCATCCATTTTACCTCTTTGGCCAGTGCTCGCGCCTCAACGGATGGTTCGTAGTTGAGGGGAGGGGCGGGGCGGGGGTGGAGCGGACACACAATAGGCCAGAAAATCCTCCCTAATTGGCATTCAGGAATGCGTAGGCAGCGACCACTTATGGCGGGACTCGTAGCTGAGGCGACAACTTTATCCGCTCGACGTTTTGGCTACGCGTCCCAACTCAACCTCGGAGGGAGAAGAAGACGAAGGTAGATGCATATGGAGGATGGGGAATTTGTAGGATGCGGTTGCTATGCCGCATCCTGCCGGTAGACCGGTGGGTCACACCAGACTACCCGACCGCCGAGCGTTCATTGTGGAGACCGGAAGTGGAGGCAGCACTGGCTTGATTGACCACATCTGCATAGTCGAACGTGGGGTCCTCGTCGTCAGTGTAATTAACGCGACTATCTTGTTCTTTCGTACCGTCCCTCAGCTGACTGCCCACCTGTGCGCTTTCCATATGGGAACTTGTGCCTGTCAGACGTAAACTTATAATCGCATAGGCTGTGACATATCTTTGAGCCTATTGATCAACTCATCAAAGAGGAGCACAGAGTAGAGGAATCGTGACTGACTTCGTTGTCACCCGCTCGAGATGATTGTTCTCTTTTCGACAATGTCGCTTATTTGCCTTGTTTAATTTCCGAGGAAATTAATGCGCGAACTTGGAGTAAATCTTTCGAAACGGGCATTTTCAGGCACGCTCCAAATTTTGATATGAATATTTGAGCTGAAATCCATCAGCTACTGCGGAATAACCGCTTAATGTTCACAAACCGCCAACAGGCAGCCAGTAGTATAGATCTGTTGCTTATCTTAGACGAAGTGACTTTGTCTGTAACCGAAGGAGAAGCAGTTTCCGCTACCTGACGCGTCTTGTCACGGTTAGGCAGCCCTTCTAACATACTACACCCAACATGGTACACCCAACATGCCAGTCCGACCTTCATTTCTGACGATTTCCACCGTATGCTCCACTAGAAAGTGAAGCAGGCACAATGACCTGGACATGATTTCTTCTATAGTGATACCTAATTTGCACTGAGTCCACCGCGCTCCCTCCTTCCCCCCTCTCCTCCTCCTCCCCCTCCCCCTCCACCTCCCTCCTCCTTCCCGTGGGCGTGGTTTCAAGGTATAGTCAAAAAGACCGGAGGCGGAGGAGGGCGCAGGTCGATGGCGCGGCCGGACCCGCGCCTAGGCGTACCGCCCCACATCACCTGGTCAACAACAACACTTGATCAAACTTTTTACCAACAACAACAATGAGGCGGACGGCAGGGATCCCAATTTCCCCGACGTCAGACGGCAACTGGGCCTACCACCGCACCCGTTATGTTGGCATTTGTTATGGTGCGCAAATCCGATAACGCCTGCCAGAATCCAATGTGACCCTCGTGTTGGCCCAGCGCATCTACCCTCTGGCCCGTTTGGGGAGCACACCCAACGTGATGCCTAACTTCACACACATATACCAGGCCTCATTGAGAGGAGGAGTCTCCGGTCTCACAGACATGAGGACATGTATACAACACCTGGACGGCGCCAGCTATAGTCTGACCCTAAATTCTGATTTGAATGGAGTTATCGCATCAGCCGACAATACTCCCAGTCACGACCGTTTTTGCGTTGTGATTGCATAGGAGACCGTTTGCATGTTTGTGGAAAGGGACCTCAACGATGGATCCGTGTTTGATTAACCCCACCCTCTCTCTTCCCTCCTGCATATAGCAGCGCCTTGCCCGAGTCCAGTTGGCTGCGAATGAGATTTGACACAAGGGCAGACGTGGCATGAAGTGGTCACCTAACACGCGTTACACCCAGGCTTTGATCTTACAGAAGTGAAGGTGCCATAAATGATACAGTGAGGAAAATCTATAACGGTCTGACCCCTGCCCCAAAGGAGGACCAGGTGCTGCTCTCAGAGCGCACCCATTCAAGTTACGATTTTTAATGCGTTGTAGTAGATTCAGGCTTGTCAGTCTTATTTCAGTAATGGATGGCCTGATTTCCCATAATGGCGCGTAAACTAGAATCGGCCCCACTTCTCCCCCCCCCTTTCCCGCACATCGGTAGCCTGCCCGAGTCCTTCTGCCGACTGGAGATGAGGACGGGCGTAGTGTGTTTGCTAGCGTAGAGCTCCCGCCCATCGCTTGCCACAAGCACCTATGTGGATTCACTTAGGCAGCCCAGCAGGGAAAACACGAGTCATCTGATGTTGCTGAGGTTTGGTTCTAACAAAGCAGCCGAGGGGAACCGGGGGACATGTCCATGGGCACCACTTGGAGGCCGGACACCTTGAACTTAGAATGACCTTTGGCAGTGTGCCCCATCAGCGAGTCTTATGCAACTTGATGTTCATGAGTATCAGAGAAGAGTTTTTTTAAAGGGCTTAAAAGTTTGCCCGTCGATCGTATCCAAGTTATTCGTTTAGAACAACAATTAACGTAGGCAGCCATTAAGAGGAATGTTCCGCAAAGTTCTGTGCTGCGCCCAACCTTCCTTCCTATAGTTATTAATGCAACAACATGACTGCAGAGTGCAATGTCTGCAGATGATACCAGGATTTGGGATATCGTTCATAAAGTGAACTCCCAAAGAAATTTTATTTGGTTGCTTTTGGCTCCTCCTGTTTAAGGTGGACAAGTGTGCCATACTAGATCCCGAAAATACCATTAAAAAGCCATGTGCCCGCACTTTGCATCCAAACGGGATATCTCTCCAAGAAGAAGGCACGCTGAAGTACTTTGAAACTTAGACGATGAGCACGGCAGGGCCTTATACGGGCAACGACAGGGTGTAGGATCCCAAAGTAGCACAAGGCCATCTGCAATACGAGGGTCCGTATTTCCGTGCCCCATCCAACACTGTTTCCCGCTTGAGAAGTTGTGCTCGTTGACTGCAACAGAAGATGCAGCGACTGTTTTCATCGTCCCTAGGCCTGACTTGGTAACGATGGGGTGTAGGACCCCCAAGTAGATGGCAACTACAAAAATGTATCCTAAATTTCAGTGTGACTGTAAACACCACTCATTATTCACCGTTCTCACTGCCTGAAATTCCCTTCCTTTCCTGACTAAATATAAACATACCAGCGACGCCTTATTAAAAGTCCGTTATCTTTCGAAAACTGCTTTTTGTCTATTTTTTAATTATCGCGCTCAATTTCTTTGCCAAATGTCAGCGTACGATAAGACTTTCAGCAGAAATTTATCTACCTTCTGTGTCTTTTTGCTCTTCGTCCTGCGTGCTGTCCCACCCGTAAAACCCCCTCTACCACCATTGAGCGTATGAAACGGTCCGCAGGTTAGATCAGGTTAGTTGGGGGTCCTACACCCTATTGTTGCTCCTTCTACGTGCTGTTCTGAGGCGGCTAAAACAGCGGCTTTACAGGTTTATACGTAGATTATTTCTTCTGTGTTTTGGGTGCATCCTGAACTATCAAATTAATCAACGGTCGAGGCACATGCTGGATGCGACCCACCTATGTGAATAACCCATTCCCCGAGTTAAAAGTGAGCTTCACTATGGAAAATTAGGTTTGATTGCGCTGGTAGCTGTAGTTTTCTTAATTTGTCGCTAAAATCTCCACTTTGCATGCTACTAGTGGTGAACTCACGGCCACACGTTTATTTTCCTCAAATACGTTGAAATGAGACGGACTGCATGCATGCTGAAGTAGGATTTGTGCGGTCAATTTACGGGACAGAAAACGAGTGGGAACAGAGACCAGGAGGCAGTGCGGGGGCGAGGGGGGGGGGGAGGAAAAGAGGCGGGGCTGCATTTGGACCTAAAGGAGAGGAGAGAAGGCGGAGTAAATTAACTCACATGGGCGTGGATGCCAATGTGGACGGAGGACGCCGCGCTTCCATTAGTGCCCACCTGTGTGCCGTTGATGTTGGTCTGTGATAAGAAACACCACAAAACCACTCCAAATTACAAAAGCGCCCTGTACAAAAACAGCAGTAACTACAGGGGTAATGGCGGCGGCGACGACGACGACGACGACGACGACAACGATGGCGGCAACGGGGCAGCAGAATGACTGTATCGCTGTCTGGAAACTTCTCCCCCCTCGCCTCACCGATGAGCCATTGTGTCAGTCTAATGGCCCCATCTGAAGTAGCAAAAGGAAATGCGGTGATAGGAGGATGGGGAGCGGTGCGGCAGATACGACTGCGGAAGCATAAATGATGGACAGGTGTGCGTGTAGTGCGTTCATCCGGTCCGGCTGGCCACAAGAGCAGCACTTAGGCCGAGAAGGACCAACAAGATGGCCGCGGCGAGCAGGGGACTGAGGGTAGTGCAGGCGAGCACAGAGTTGGACCTTCAGAGAACTTGACCGAACCAGATAACTAGCATGGCAGGGACCAAGTGCAAGCTCATGTGCAGTTGATATACAAGTTGCCTAGGTGCCTGCAATAATAAGAAGAACGTGCACATAATGCAAGAATTGGCCAGATGTGGTTATGTAGCCCACCTGAAGTAAACAAACCCCAGCCACCTGTAATGCAGGATCGGTGGTAGTAGGGGTTTTTACAGGTGTGGCCAGAGGACGCACAGGCGACGGGGTCAAGTAACTGTATGCAAAAGAAAAGCTACTGGGAATGCGCGGTCGTAGTTTGAGTGGTTGGGAAACAGTTTCCCTAACCCTAATCCTAGCCCTAACCCTGACCCCTAACTCTAACTCCCAACCCTAACACCTAACCCTAACCCTAACCTCAACCGCAACAGTATTGTGTCCATGAGGCGGGGTTACATAACCCCATCTTGCCCATGAATTTGTGGTGATAGGAATTCTAGGAATATGTCAAAGGAAGCAGTAACTTTTTGGAATTAGATATTTGTTCGTAGATTTCCTAACTTGTGACAGTTGACTGTCATCAGATTAAATTACGCAACAGGCAAGAGGCAAGATGCACACGGCTAATACTCAGCGCACTTCTGACGCAAACAACAACATTACTGCTGAAACCATCCTTCATGTGCTTTTCGACTGGTCCACGCGTCTTAAATAAGGTATTGTGGAGGCTGATGAGGGGATGAGCACGTTCTATGCGTAAAAGCACCCGTTCCCCTTATTTTATTCGTTGTTTTTTTTCGGATTTTTGTGCCCAAGTCGCTATATCATAAAATTTCCGACATTAAACACACACAGAGGCATTACATATATCGACTCCTAATGCATTGCGTTCACGTTCTCCCATCCATCATGGACTTCCTTTTGAGAGGAAACACGTAACATGGGGGTTTGCCAATCATAAGGCCTGGATTTGCGGTCCCATGTGGAACAATCGGGCTGTAGGGTGTTTTAGAATCATTATCCACGAGTAAATCAGCTGGTGGCGCGGTTGCCAGGATAACATGGGACAAATGAAAAGGAAAAGTGGACAATAGTAAGGAAAAGAACAACACCTAGAAGGTTCATCCGACCCTCCGTTCTCCCTCCTGTCGTCCCACTAAAATGGGCTGAGCCACTAGACAAGCGGCCTAATTCGATTTGCTTGCATGTCTTCACATCCGGACAAAATTCGACTATTTGTGCTTCTTCCCAGCTAGGCTGGGCTTCCCGGGAGGACCAAAAGCGCGCGAATTTTGGTCACACAACCCACGTCCTGGGCTGGCAGGCGTGCACGCAGATATACCGCTGTGGACGGGTGTAAGTGGCAAGAAAGAGCTGTGCAATGACTACAAGGCGATTATAATGGTTGAATGTGGTGCGTCTGTCCGCTTTGTTGCCGCTGCATACGAAGGCAATTTAAAAGTTACCATTACATATGACAACGGCGGTTATGATCATTAGCATCCATTCCGGTTTGGCTTTTGGCCCACACGACAGCACCCTTGCGTATGCGCGGGCACGCACAACAACAAGGCATGGCAGATGCACCGGAGGGGGGGGGGGAGGGGGGCGATCTTGATGCATGCATGCGTGCATGTGCATGTAGGCACGATTACTAAGACATTTAAACGCCACTGTCACCCCACAAAATTCCGCAGAATGGCAAAAGGAAGCCTGTCCAGGCACATTCAGATACACAAACACACACTTGTGTAGGCGGCGCCAGCCAGGGCTCACTGTGGAGGTTTGAAAGAATGCCACAAAAGGCACCAGGAGGGCAGCTGGAACGCCATCTGCTTGAGAGCAAATTGATCAGCTAACTGCTGTTCTTCCTTCATGACGCGGTATCAACGGTTTCGACATTCCATGAAAAATAGCGCTGTCGGATTGAAATGTCCCAAAAAGCCTGAAAGATTACCACAGGTTTTAAAGTGGAGTTCATCGCGGCCTGAAGGATGAATGAAAGCTAAGTGTGCCAACTGCCACTGTCACCATGCATAGAGGACATTGTCATGGAAGGCTGCAAACGCCTACCCCATATATTCTCCGAGTACCGGAAAAATCCAGCAGGATCCGTTCGCTGAGAATCGGGTCACGACTTGGAAGATGGAACAAGAGAGCCTCACCCATTATTCCATAAGGGAATACGTATAACTGCATCCTGGGGGCAGCTAAAAGATGGAGTTACCTATGTATCGGCTACTTCCCAGGTGATTGTCTAGCGGTCGAAGACGTAGAGACCAGCAAAAACGGTTAAATAGATCACCTGATGAAGCTTTCCGGCTACGTAAACACTGAAAAGAGTCGTTAAACACCACATCGAACACGTATATATATATATATATATATATATATATATATAAATTCACGAGTACAACTCGACTTTTCCGAAGAACCACTTCTATTTTTCATATACATATAGCAGCGAGGAGAGACGACAGAGAATGCGAGTAGATTGAGACAGTACTGTTTCGGGTTTATTCTGCCTTTTTCAGCCAATCATAACCCTAACACATATAATATATGTAGTAGGAAAATGGTTTACAGCTTATGAAATCCATGTTACGGCAAATAAATAGATAGAATTGAGAAAGGGGACATCCAATACAAGGAAACATCGTATTACTCACACAAATGACCCGTTTTGAGTGGGAGGTGATCCCGTCATATTAGTTGGCCTACCCGTGGGGAATGAAACGTTGTCGGTAACTGCGGGGAGGATCATAAAAGTTACGACATGAGACGAGAGATAACGAGAAGGCCCGTGCGAACGAAGATTGACGAGGAGGGTGTCAGCGGTTACGATTCGAGGCGGCATCAGCATCTTCATTGAAATTCGATCACATCGGTCCCTCCTGGATACGCGCCAAAAAGTGTCCTCGACTCACTTGAACAACTCAGTCAGGTTCGAGGTCCGTTACGACCGTTATTAGTCGAAATATTCCAATATAGGTAAATTAGCGCATATAACCTCCTCCCTCCCCAGGGTAAATATAAAATGCCCCTAGAAATCCCCCTTTTTTCATTATAAAATTTTCAGCCACCCAGTCGGCTATTTTGGCAACTCATGTAAATAATTGCGATCCAACACCTTTACACACTTGTTCGCAGCCAGACATCTGAATTCCGTCCCGAAACGTGGTGAGGGAATATGAAACCCATTGTACAAATAGAAATTTGTTGTGATCAAGAAGTTTCGACTACAGAGGGGAATATTAACGATGGTAGAAGGACACTCAAAGATCGTGTTAGGGAACTCACTCGTCCTGTTGTGCCTTAGGACTCTTTGAGGTCCAACCAGCAGCTGCACAGCTGCGCGTACTATAGGCGAATACCATTACCGACAAAGACAAGGGAGACTGGAATAGTCATTTCCGGCCTATTACCCATCGTCATCCAGCCATACCCATCCCTGGAGTGTGTGAGGCCTAGAGCTCGATCCCGCGTCCAACGTCCCTAGCTACTCGGTCACAGGTTCGTTGTCCTGCTGGTTGCGATCGAGTATATACAATGGTAGAAGGCCGATCGCGTTACGGAACTCACTCCTCCCATTGTGGTTTGGAACTCTCCCTCAAGCCCACCTAATAGCCGCACAGCGGTGAGCGCCCTTCTAACATGTCGCCTTTAAAGTAAGGTACTTCTCGAACTATGATGGACATCATCTACTAATCTACAGGCACACGATATATAAAAAAAACTGTAGAATTGAAATGCCGTTTATTCCTCTCGATCGCAATGGGGAATATAGACCCCCCAGTTCTACAGATGACCTCGTGATAAATTCCAGGGGGTTCCTATTCTCGTGTCCTAACTTTAACCCTAACTCCAACACTGACCCTCATAAATCTGATTCCAGACATAATCCTAATTCTAACCCTCCCAACCCTAACACCGCGCCAATCCACCCTATAATTGGGGGCAAGGTCACCTGCACTATTCTATATTCCCGTGTCTAACAACCGTCTCCACCTGAGTCAGCATCATATTTTCAGTGACGAATCATTTTGGATATGTACCGAAACTCAAGAGGTGTTGATAGAACTCCTCAGATTTATGTACCCTCATGCAGTATATATTATTTGAGCGTCGTTGCAGTTCTGATTTACCCGGAAAGTGAGCGAAAGTTAATTTATGCAGTCCAATGTGCTGATCCTGATTTGCAGTCATGGGACCTTTTTAGGAAATAAGGTCCTATCTAACCCTTATATCCGAAGATAAGGAGTACTTTGGTTCCAAAAAGGTCGTGGTTATGGGAATTTTCGAGAAACGCGCACGGTTGTAAGTCCAATTTACTATTCACACGGATTTTAATGCTGGTTGAAAGTATACTACTTGATTTATATTTGAGGCGGTACGCCAAAATCGTGAAGAGGCTTCTTCCTACGAACACAAGGATACGCATGCATTTTTAAGGTGAAAATGCATATTCCTGACCATTCTCTACACTGCGGTTAAAAATACTATCGAACTATAGCCAGTAAGTTTATTCTAGGAGTGAATTCGGATAGTCTCGCACCTATAAGCATTGTTACACTACAGATGTGATAATTTTAATTGAAAGTTTGACTAGTGTCTAGTCAAGGGCTCGTGGTTTTCAGCACAAAGGCACCCGACCCCAAAAACTCATCATTCCAACCACACAGTCGAAGCACTATGGTTATCAGCAAATTTCTGAGAGTTAACTGTTTAAAAAAGGTGCCTGTTGGGCGCAGGGACAAAATCTGGTAAACGTTCAGTCCCCCAGCAGTAGGTGCTAGGATTGTCTGCCGCCCAAGGCCTAAGATCGGACCAAAAGAATGACCGATCTCCTATTTATAGGCAAACTTAAGTGTTGCAGGAAAATAAATTATCCCATGATGATGCCCGTGTATTCAACCTCATAAATGAGAAAATAACTCCACTTGCCGCTAATGACAACAGCCGTGAGTCTGCTCTCACCCTATGGTGGAGCACACGGCGGGCATCGTCGGTCACGACTATCGGAACGCCGTGTGTGTGTGGAATTCGGAAGCATATCGTTTGTTCTCACGCCAGATGGTCCCTTTAGCTATTTCGGCTAGTGCACCCAGGCTTATAGTCATTATTCTTGACTTTATCTGGTCAGTTGTGAAGCCCGAATATGGCCGCATATAATGATGCAGGTTCAGAGGAGGCTTGCTTCGCTATAAACAGATTCTCGTGCAAGTTACAACTACGCTCTCCTCGTGGGTCAGTGATGGATTTCGTCGTTTGCGGAGTTCAAAAAATCGTGTGCCCACTTGACTTTTGTCAAGTTCCGTTCAAAGGATGAGAGTCATTTGAAGGCACGATGTTGCTACCCATACAAATGCCTGCCTGACGCCGCTCAGATAATCAATGCACTTTGTGGTAGCACTTTTGACCGTAGATGGAGTAAAACCACGATGATTTAATGATGGGAGTAGAAAATAACTGGGGATAGGCGCATGATCTGTGTTGTGTTTTGATTTGCAAACTTGCGTTCCGCAGCAAGGCCCCTTCCTACGCCATCTACGTCGGTCTGATGGAGGCAGTTCTCCCTCTCCACCATCGGTGTGCCGTTCAGTGCCCCGTTCGTTGTCAATTGCGGTTCACAAACCTAGTGAGGGTTTTGACGCAAGTGTGATTTCCGTGCCAGAAGTATCCTCATGCATGTACGGATAAGCTTAAATCCAGAGGGCGCATGATGTTCGCTGTCAAAGATGTTCATGACTTGTAGGCCAATAATTCCAGAATTCACAATGTTGTCCAATTTATACACGCTCGAGATGAGACTCCGAGAATTTCCGGGACAACAATAGCCTACAGTATGGACAGATTTGAACTTGCATTTTTTCCCCTAAGTGTGCACATTGATTGTGGCTATTGACAGTTCATGGATCAGTTACTTTAACTGATCTGGGCTGATCGTGGAACAGAATACGGATGTCTGTTTTGTCCGTACGCTCCAATTCAAAGTCCTGTACGTGGCCAAAAGCAGTCGGGATTACAGGAAAGCTGTGCCGTAAGACCCACCAAGTATAGACCGATTCGCCATGATTATAGAATAGAATGATAGTTCCCAGTTTAAGAATAATTAGAAGAAATTAGAGGACTTCCTTTTCAGGACGGTGTTCCTGGTGGTATGACCCGCAGAGCTATTATTTCAATAGCTGACAAACCGAATCTTTCGCCTTAAAGCGTTTGAAGCTCCTAAATCTGCT
>CACRXP010000080.1:206242-219305 GCA_902702965.1 Spirometra erinaceieuropaei
GTTCAATATGTTTCAGCGCAGGAGGCAAATCCTGGTGGTCGACAAGTATACAGCCGCAAACACGTCATGTAGCCATTTTAATCAGAAAAGCTTAATAATTACTTTCCTTTGGTTTAATTCGAGGCTCTACAAAACACTTTATTTATTATGTCATTCAAAGCGGGAACTGTAGACAAACCTTTAATGACACAGACTACGGCGGTCGTTCTGCTTGAACGTCCATTGTGTACGGACAAAACGAAACGAGCGACAAGACTGTATTAGAGTGCGGGCTACAATTTTTGCTCACTTGACAGTTTTGCTGGTAACACGCCTTTACCCGTTGGTATACAAAATACTCCTCTCCGTTATGTTGACTATTTTGGTATGCCAGTCGCAACCATCCCAGCCTTTCAAGCCCTACCGGGAAATGTGTCCGACGGAGTCCAAACATCCTCTTCAGGCCAAAGTGGTTGGGTCGAAGATGAGCAGGACTCGGTTAAATTCCGAAGCCGGCAAAATAATCACTGCAGTAAAAGTAGCAGTCAGAGTGACATCGGCAAATTGTTTACCGCTACTGAGGCTGCTGCTGCGTGATGAAGTTCGGCCCGACCGAAGACGCGCGTGCAGGCAGTTTTTGGCTGATTCTTAACCACAAAACCTTTCCCGAGCTAAGTGCTTGTGCGGGCAACAACGGTACTGCCGCAGGACAGCGATAAACGCATAACTGGGGGTTATTAGTATGGACTAGATGGGAAAAGTGGGGGAGGGTTAAATGCTGGTTAGGTCAGGTGAGGGATTGAGGAAAAGGAGGACAGTGGAAGAAGCGGACGGGAAATTAACGAAGGCGGAGGAATAATTTATTTAGGGTCTCTTCTATTGTCCCCTGCAGTACAATCACGGGCCCACCAACGATGCGGCGCCCGGGCACAGCTGGTTTCTTGGTAACCATAGCCGCTGCTACTGCTGAAGAGGACGATGAAGGCAGTGTTCGCTCTCAGCCAGGCAGGGCAATGACGGCCCTGGTAACGGCAATTCAATTAAACTATTAATCACCCTGCCCAATATAACTATAGCTGCAGTGAACGCAGGACAAAAGGTAAGCGAGCGCACACGCAAGCATCCACGGCACACACAAATGACCTGAAGCATAAATTGGTTGGGTCGTGAGAATGCCCAGATAGCCAGAAAACTCTCCTTACTAATTGGTATGTGGTGGAGCAAAGACATTTGTCAGAAATAGACGCAGACTTCCGTCACATTCTGAAGGGCTATTATGTTTACAAAATATTCTTATAATACTATCACATAAAAATATTACATTTGGGTTCGTCATTATTTCGACCAGTTAATATCAACTTCGCTTATCTGTTCACTTAGTTATGTTTGCGTAGACGTTAACTACCCTCAAAACTAGCTAGGACTGAATTCTTTACAAAATATAACGGGTTCATCTCGCTTTCGCCTCCTATGCGAACGCTTGGGGTTTGCTTCGGCGTTTATCCCTTTGGAAAGGTGTTATGGAACTCACAAAATGTGACCAAATGTCCAATCTCAGTTTCAGGCGTTTCCTGTTCCTCGTTAATGGACAGGAAGGGAGGGTGAAGCAAATGCTGCGAAAGTCTTTCTCATTATGCTCTGGTCTACGCACAAATCGCCGGCTTCTCCGGTAATTCTAGCCATCAGTAAAAAGGATGGATTAACTTCCGTCGCATATGCGCGTTCATGTAGGCACCTGCCAGCATAGTATCCTGTAAGGCAGCTGATGGACCTTGGATACTAATGTATAAACCTGTCAGAAGGAGTGTTAATTAATAGGCGAGGACAGTGTGTCCCGCTTAAGCACTAGAAAGTTGTCGAACACGATCTGTCTCCAAAACACAAATTTTAAGGGCGTGTTGGCGACTTTTTTGAATAGCCTAAATTAGCTAAATTTGCTACTCAAGGTCAGTGGGGTTGCTGGACGAGGTTGACAGTCTGAGGTCTATTCTTATATAAATTGATTCGACATGGAAATAAGCATCCCTTTAATACAGGCGGGCCCTACGGTGCTTTTTCCCGTGCCTCAACCCTAACCCTAACACTACCTCTGACTCTGACCTCCATGGAATTAGCGTAAGACTACTTGTAAGACGAGAGGTACTTATATCCATGCCCTACCTATCAGTGATGTCTTTTTTATGCTTCTTAAGGCTGAATTTGGACATGTAATGAACTTATATGCAACTTCCTCAGTCTTCAAACGATTTAGTGCAATTTTTAGATCCTTAATGGTCAATTACTGGGAAACAAAAATTGTTAGATTGCATTGTGGAGGGCAACTGGGTGTCATATGGAAATGTTTCGACCCATTTCTGGAGTTTTTATCCACTTAAGTGATGATCACTTGCCTTATTTTTAAACAGAGCCATTATGTGCTGTTGAAAAAGGAAGGACAATTAAGGTTCCATTCCACAGACCTACAAAGTTAACCCGCAATTTTTATCTCTTTCAGAAACCGAGACCTGTAGTTTGGAAGTTGGGCAGACTTCGTCCGATAAATTAAAGACAATTAACCTACCCGCGAATAAAATTGCTCAGCAATTCAGTTTCGTCTTCAGTGGCGAACACTTTGGGGTTGAGCATAAAGTTCTATTTCTATACTCTACAAGCGAGTACTGTAATACGGTAGAAATTGTCTTCATATTTGCGGTCTTTACTGCGTCTTCAAGCTCATCAGAGATGTACTTAGGTAGTGCCACTGAAGATAAAATTTATTCACTTCAAGCACAAAGGGCAAACCTCAGTTTGCTGTTTTCAACCTAATGCACACAAAGCAGAAGACAGTCACTAATACGTTGACACTTGAGGCAAAGTAGTATCCTATAAGTCAACTGCATAACTGGCGCAGAAATATGTACAGACGCTTCTAAACTAACGGGCGCAGTGTCAAAGACGGTCTTTTGGGCGCATGAGGTGAGTAATAGCATAACAAGAATTTGGTCGGATGTGGTTTTGTAGCCTCACCTGAAGTAAACAAACCCCAGTCACCTCTAATACCGGACCGATGGTAAAAGGGGTTTTACAGGTGGAGCCGGGGAACGCACAGGCGACAAGGTCAGGTAGTTGCATGCAAAAAAAGCTATTGGGAGTGCGTGGTTGTACTTTCAATGGTTGAAAGATAGTTGCGCAAACCCCTAACCCCCAACCCAAACCCCTTAACCTCAACCCTAACCCTACCTCTAACTCTAATCCCAACAATATTGTGCCCATCAGGTGGAGCTACCAAACCACAGCTTACCAAGAGTTTAAATAATACTGGCATCCGGACGATTTCCAGGGCCTCAAGCACACATATTTCAGAAACCCAGAGTTGCAATAAGCACACTCCCCTCCGACTCCGGAACAACCTCATTCACGGATTCAGTTGATAGTACCATCATATTCGCTACATCGGCGAAGTATCTCCGCGTGCAAGCGCTTCTGAATAACATATTTGCGTGTGACGCTAACTTCTAAAAGTCCCCATGCAGAATCAGCATACATATCTCACTCTTTCCATCTTTTTCAGCAGTGCCATTAAATTCAAATCATTCAATCACCACTACTTTCAAACACTAATTTTTCTCCTATTTCCTCTGTAATTTTGCACGCAGTTTCGTGCTCTTTGAGCTTATCAGTCAGACTTTTTGACCTCACATACTATTGCTTATTCCTTTCACAGAGTTCCCGGCATAATTATCACTCCCAGATAAGATTTCCTCATCGCCCTTCTTTGGACAGAAATCAACCGCATTTTCTTCGTTCTTATTATGAATATTAACTAACTAATAAGAATATGCGATTCCCACAATTAACAATTCCTCCCGGCACACAGTCTATGGTCCTTGTGACTTCATTCGAAAATGCCCCTTTTCTAAACACACCGCCAGCCTTCATTTAAAAGTTACCTTTCGCAGGTAGGCCAGATCGCACCAGTTAGAATGCGCTTTATCCTAGCTAATTTAAATTGCTGAGGTCTGAATATGTTCATTTGGTGCTCGAAATCGGCTGCTCGCGGAATTTAAAGCGGATTCCAGTCTGGTCCTATGCTCGGAACCGATTTCACAGGATGCGCCATACCGCATAGCGTTTCAGTGAATAAACACAACCTGTTTGGATGTGCACTTTGAGTCGCCAAGGGATCTGATGCCCTGGCGACGGGTATTCCTGACATCAGCAATCAGTGCGGAGGCGAGAGGGAAGTGTCGTAGAATGCGCCAGTTCGTCACCTGCCCTTGAGTGGACAGCTGTTCATACACTCAGTTTCCTGCATACACCTATCGAAATCAATTAAACTGATAGTATCCAAGCATCTGCGTCCTCCTAAGAAGGCAGTCGGGTTTTGACAGGTTGCAGGAACGAAGGAATAGAAAGCGGGAAGGTTAGACTGCAGAGGATTTGGACGGATTTTAATAATTACCTTAAACAGCACAACGTTTACCACGGAGATGCTTCCGCTGATGCATGAGAAAGTGAAGGGTCACGCAAAGAAAGTAGTCTGGTACTTGACGCGGTGATGGAGTGCTAACCTCCATACATCCCATGCTGAAGACGGTGCTAAAGTGGGGCTGCATTGGAACTCGTACATCGACGTCACCCGGAGGTTCGGACACAATAAATCTGGCGAATGTTTACCAAGCGAGGCCTAGTTAAATCAATTCAACCCTAATTACATTACTATTAGTCGAGCTAGCTTAGCAGAATCACTCACAGCAGTGGATGCAAATTGTGCAAGAGGTGTGTAATAGGGAAACGGGAGGAAAATACGAGAAGAAAGTCCGACCTTTTTGCCAGTATACTGAGTTATGGCTAACTCTCTCCTTTTTTCCTAAGCAGGATGATGTGTAGGGACAAATGAGTCCGCAGGCATCGTGTTTCAACTCAGTGTCACTGATACCTTAATTTAACGATTGACATTCACGGTCGTTGGTTCGATTTGGACCATGTTTGGGTGGATCGGGGCTGACAGTTGTCGTCTGTTGGTAGTCCCGTCACCTTACACGAAGTTCGTTTGTTTTGAATGGTTAACGTAACCAGTAAAGATACACTTCGGTCCACGAACTCGTCCCCCTTCTTCTTCTTCTTCTTCTTCTTCTCGGAAGATGATACACGCATTTTGGAAACGTCCCGTCCCCATAATCAGAGTGGAGAGTAGTTGTTTTTACTAGCTCCTTCGTGTATGTATCTTTAAATAAACTGCTCATTTTAGCCTTAATACGACTGCAAGACTTTGTTGAAACAATTTTCACTGAAAGTCCGCATGGGATGATGGAGAAGTTAGCGGGAGATCGTATTCCTTACCTGTCGGTATAGCCAGCCGTGCGCCTTTTACTGTTTAACTGGAGACAGAATTTAGTAGTTGATCTAGCGGTCCATGGATTTGGTTGTCTTGTAAGGAACTTCAGCTTGTCGGGCAGTCGACTGATTTTGGGAAGTACACAACGACAGAGTGAGATCAAGGAAACTGAGCTCCCGAACAAGACGGATAGACGCCTTCTAACGAAAAGGATGTGGGGCACGCCCTGGTGTGCTGCACTGCCTCCGAAGTGACTGTCGGTGTCCTCTTTCTTAGCAGCATGACTCCATTTGTTCCGCTTTCGAGGGGAGCAGGAAAAAAGGGTACAACCGAAAATCGAAGATTTGGAAACAACCTCACTGGGCAGCCTCGGCGTCTAACAGCAAGGACCTAGAAAGTCTGTCATTTCTGACCGTGAACTTGCTTCACCAAAAAAGCACGATGGAGGAATAATTAGGCAGTCCTCCTCTCTGTACACGTGTGTGTGTGTGTGTGTTTGCACAAGAAGCGACGGTCACTGTCCGTGTCTCGCTTATCAGATGCGCGAAAGAAAGAATTTTGCACACTAGATACCGCTCACCAGATGCAGGGTGGAGCGCAACCAGACAACACCTTTTGCGCTGCCCAGGAGAACTTTCACTTCCAGCCCTAACGTACATGCGTTTGAATAATCGTTATGCCCTAAATGGGTGTGTTCGTGTCGGCAGAAAAGGCATCGATGGTATCTTGTCTTTTATAGACGGGACGGGGCATATCAACCCTTACAAAGTACCTTTATATCATGCAAATTTTCAACAGCTTATAACTGATGAACAGCTGAGTTCTATGGTTAGCTAGTCAAACTTGTTCAGGCATTTTACTGTAATGGGTGGTACCTGCATTCACCTTCTGGATAATGTGCAGTGAAATATCTAGTGCTTCTGGGATCATGCGATGCCTTAAAAAAGGGAACCGTTACATGTATGAGACCCCATAGCAATGAGCGTTAATTCTAGGTTTAGCTCCGCCAAGTGTTGCCTTTTCTGAAGTCCATCAAAAATTACAGTTAGCATTTTTGAAAGTATAACAGTATTTG
The DNA here is from genome assembly GCA_902702965.1 of Spirometra erinaceieuropaei. Classification (NCBI taxonomy): domain Eukaryota; kingdom Metazoa; phylum Platyhelminthes; class Cestoda; order Diphyllobothriidea; family Diphyllobothriidae; genus Spirometra; species Spirometra erinaceieuropaei. Next base: position 212,614 of record CACRXP010000080.1, read on the forward strand.
ATTGATAGTTGTGACTGCTCGAGAGTCTGGTATGATGCGTGTACACCTGTCTATTGTGACCGTCAAAATAACTTAAAGGGGCTGCATGTCAGTCATCTGTCGAGAGCCAGCCTGTGGTTATTATTAATGGGATGCAGTTGCCCTACAACCACGTAAGTATCATAATTAGCAGCTCCCGCATTCGTCGCCTATGACCGTAATTGGTGCGATGCTGGCTTCCTGACCTGCATCTGAATCCCATATTACCACAATCTCATCACTGTCGTTAATAGTTGACATGACTATCGTTTGGCCACTCGGTCCTCTATTGTCTTTACTACTACTACTACTACTACTACTACTACTACTACTACTACTACTACTACTACTACTACTACTACTACTACTACTACTACTACTGGCATTGTTATCACTGTCGTTGCAACTAATAGTACCCGCCTCTGCGACCACTAATACTAATGAGGCTAAGCAATTTTCATCTCTTCCTGAGGTTTCCACCACTAATCTGGGTCTGAATCGAATTCTTCAGCAATAGATCCTGTTGTTCGTATCGCTGTCTCTCATATTTAAGATATGGTTAAAACAGCACTGAAAACTGCCAAAACTTGACGCTGATGGCAAAGATCCAAAAACCTGGTCAGTTGCGACACTGATAACGTTAGTTGGGGCTTCTTGAGGCGGTCATAAGGAGGTAGCGTTTGACCCATCAGGAATAAAAGAAATTATTATCCGCAGTGCCTGCCCCTAATAATCTTGCTCCGTTGAAGGTTACATACAGAACGACAGGGCCATTTGAAGCACGTCTATACAAATCTATTGAAAATCATGCGCAAATTTGCCAGCAGGGGCAGCATTCCGTAGATGTTTAGTGAGACTCCATACTATCAGGGTCCAGCAAGCCGAAAGAAAAATACCATTTTTTTAAAAGGAATAATGTATTCCATTCTGTTTTTTTTTCGAGTTAAGAAAACGCAACCGTCTATTTGCATACCAAGGTACCGGGCAGTTTATCTACACTGTCGAAAGTTTCCTTTACCTTTGCCTATTCATCGAACGGGGATTTATCGATCGGCAGTATGCCTTTGTATAAGCGGTCGAAAATAAAACTAATTTTAAATGCCGTCTGACGGACAGTTCGACTCTATTTACCGACGACGGCCATCCTGTGCCCCATAGCAGGGTGGGTGTAGAGGCAACCTGGTAATCTAGTAAATGCAGGTTGGTTAGACATCGTGCTGTAAATATTTGAAAGTTTTTTATAGTAGCCGAAATAAATTAACAATGGACAGGACTTCTAAGTCAAACGAGATAGGAAAATCGATATAGTTCCCCAAGAGTTTTTAGATTTCACGGCCAGCCGACATATGGCGGTGAAGCTGAAGCATGAGGAAGAGGGGCTCAAATAGGATGTAAGAAATAACTCATGCACCAGAAGAGACCTTTTGAAGTGAAAAAGCGGCGATAAGAGCGACAGGCCGCACGCCTACCCTAGAAGCAGGTGCATTTTCCGCTGGTGCTCTCAATTTTTCACCTTTTACGCAAAACCCGTCAATGTGGAACACTTTACACATCCAACAGCGAGAAGTGTCATGGTTACCATACACTCCCGACGCCACCTTTACCGCGACACCTGAAAAAATGTGCACAACTAGGTCACATTCCTGACAGGCGCATTCGAGGTCTTTTTCCTCGCCTTGTTCATTGCCGGCCGCCGGCTGCACCTATAGAGTCTTTCACCCCCTAGAAAATAACTTAACGCAACCCTTCTCTTTCTGTCATGCATGTGGTTTCCTCCTGACTGGGGTTCATATCGCCGTTTTTCGGATAGACTTGCCCTCCGCTACTGTCCTTCTCCGAACCCAGTTCGTTCCTAGGCAAGGCGCGATTTGGGGGAAGGGGAGAGTAGCTATGAAACCGGCCAGATGGCTGAGGAAGAAAATGACCACAGCGGAATTGCTACCAATGGCTATGTTAATACCACTGCTATTGTCAATCAAATGGCTGTCTGTGAAGTGACCACTGCCAACAGTACTTCGAAACCGCGGGCTCCGACATTCGCTTTAATCGTTTATTTCGAGTGTGATTCCTCGAAGTGTGATGCTATGCCCTAACCGTAAGTGGTCTGACCAACCTTTCGGAAAAATTATACAGGAGTCTTTTTTGTTCATTTATGTTCCCATTTCCCGTGTTATTTCCTACCGTTAAGGCGACCATTATATTAGATGTAGACTAACTTCGCTGTGTGCCGCCGATGGCTCTTTACCTGGATCGACTCCTGCTGTGGCCTAGGCAGATCAGTTTACTCACATTTCCGGAGGGAACCAGGAGGCAGTTGGGATTAGACGTAGTATTTGACGCATGCAGCCTGTGGAACGATATGAAAACCGGGAGTTTTGAAGCACCAGGATGTCAGGCAAGACGAATACGGAGTTCTGGGGTATGTCATTATCAGCAGTCTCAGCAACCACCACTCCTTCCTGTCTTAAATTAGTGCTGCGCGGGAATGAACTATCTTAACACAGATACAGATAGTCTAAGTTAGCCAACCCGACATCCTTGAGCTATTAGCGCTCCTCCTGCATGTATAAAGCGTGCGTTCATGAGCATTCTGTCCACAGCATATAAACCGTAGAGCAGACATCGGACTTTGTGTTCTCGTCGCTTTAAAGGGTAGAAAATTCCTCAAAAGTGGACCTGCCTCACCATATACCGATGAAGATCATCAACGGGGACGGAAAGAAGTATTCTCCTGTTAGTTCATACTCCCTGTCATTTTCTCACATATGCTTTTCCTTCAGCACTTAAGCTAGTTCCGCAGCTGTATTAGCTACTCTCAAGAACATAAGAGGAGTACATTCAAATAGGCTGGAGTACAACCACCATTACCTCAGCTTGTTAGCGACAGAGCGTTACAATAGGCAGTGCGGGGAGAAGAAGGTCATACACAGCCTTTCGTAAAAAGAAAACTAAGGTATTACTTATCTACAGGCAGAAGTACGACATCGTCACATCTTAAATCAACAGGGGGGATATCAAGAGAATACCGAAGCACACGAAGAAGGTTGTGAGCTGTCGAGCAAATAAGTGGGGCATGTCGAGAAAGTTTTGCTGCTTTGTAAAAGAAATGGGACTCCTGCGGCATTTACGAAAATCATTAACATACATTTCAATCACCAAGCCGGCTGTCTCTTCAGACCAAAAGTCGAACGCAATACATGCAAGGCTCCGATTACCAATTTAACTGCACTCTGGATGAAAGCTGGCTGAAGGTACGTAGACGGGAACTGACAAATAGTGATTCGATCTGCTGTTGACACGGTGATGACAGAGCTGATGCAAAAGGACTAAGCAAAAGAACATGCAGTCTCCACAATGAGCAGATAAACTGAGGCCGAAATTCTCAGCATGTCCACCCACAAGAGGTCCATATTCACAACGATGGTGAGCATTAGGATGATCTTCCCGGCGATAAACGGGACGTACAGGTTCTAGCGCCTTTCGAAGATAGGTGGTGCTAAGTCCACGTGGTAACTATGAGCACTGGCCACATAATATCATGGAATACAAAAAGAAAACAGCGGCCAGTTCATTTCGTGGTGGACTGGATACAAATTTTTGTCAGTGGAAAACCGTAAACGAAGCATTATCGTATTTTGGTTAAGCACAGGTATCGCATAAAGTAAGCGTGCCTGTTCTGAGACACCCTTAAATATCCGGGTGGGGAGGGGTGAAGACGGACCAGGTCGATTGCCAGAACAACGCTAACCGACAGCGATTCTCTATTTCATCCTATGGTCTTGGCCACCAAACCCTGGGGATTAGAAGTAACGAGAGTTTTGACAGTCAAAGGTACTATGATTTGGTATGGTGGGGGGTTAACCCCCTCGAGTTCCTCCAGGAATTGTATTAATGAATGGATTGTAGTGGATCAGCAATCAGAAATTCTGGTCGGTTGAATCAAACAGAAGCCGATGACGCAAGCGTCAAGGTCGTTATTGTTACACAATGGGAATGAGCTGACTGCATTTGTTAATATAACTGTCACTAAATAAAAAAGACTAACCGGTGAAAATGCCCGAAAAAGGGAGACGGTCCAGTCAAGAAAGAGGAGGAAGATACGCCAACAGTTGTTCCGCCAAGAGCTAGACTCGTTGTTTAGATAGTCTTGCAGCAGGCCGTACCATAGACCATGGTCAGAGCTGAGTTGACGTCTCAAAAATATAATGGAAATACAAGCATATTAACAATTACGAGGAAAAATCATTAATGTCAGCTAGACGTATGTGTAATCCAGCATTCTGGTTGATGCACTCCCCTCCCTTGCCTTCGACCGCAGTCTCAGTCCTGGCTCAGGACTTCTTGAAAGTTTTCCTGAAGAGTTCTCTGTTGGAGAGCTTCAGAGAGTTGGGATTGGCATACTGAAGTCTGCATACCTCTCAGAGCGAAAAGTCTAGGGAAGTTAGACCTGAAAGGCCTAGATGCAGGTCTCTCAAATGATGTTCTATGCCGGCCACTTCCGCACAGGTTTGTAGGTGTGACGGGGGGAGAGTGCAATTTATGCTTCGATACTGCGTTGGAGGTGTATGGGACGTCAGCCTAGGTCCGGGGCAGCACCCGAAGTTACGCTATCTTCCCCAAGCAATCCTGAGTCCCCATTCGGAAGTCTTTTGAGAAAAACTGCACGAATTTTTCAAACTGAGACAAGACAAATTATCAGTAGCTAGGAGGAGTGCCTGCAGATTTTTCTCTTTTGGTTGTGTTAGGGGACGTCCTGTGGTCTCGAATTTAGGATTGACGTGCTGTTTTTTTTAGTCACGGTTCCATCAATGGAGGAGTGTCGTTAAATTTTGCATAGGACTATGGACAATTTCTTATTCAGAGGTGAGAAATTTTCTTTCGAACTTTCAATTTTGCGCATCATAGGCAGGTCTGTTAGTGTAAATGTTTTTGCTCGGCTATCAGCAGGATCTCAGTTTTACTAGTGATGTTGACAACCCTCTGAGTTTACGTGGAGGTTTTTGTCCACGCCTCCTGTGGGCGTGATGATGTTTCTATTGATGTGGTCCTTTGTATTTGTCTTCAGCTTTATGCCTAGTCAGAGTCTTAGGTTAACATGACCTGGCGTCCTTAAGCATTCTTTGCATTAAACACAGAAAACTGAAAACTTCACGGTTTTCTACGCAAATAACATGGCGTGGACGCTAGCCAAGATCCCCTCCTTTTTAACTATAGGCTTGAGTGTTAGAAAAGGCCGTTTTCGTTCAACTGTCGGACTGTTCAACTGAAGAAAAGTATTTGAGTATTTAGGCTGAGTCGTCATTTGATTTTAAGTCGAAATTTTAATGACCACCATGTCATATTCTGACCGGCACCTATCGTGTGGTTGACCGACACAACATAGGAGACGTTATTTTCAGTGATATTTTGGGAACCGAATATACCCTCTATTTCCTGCATACAAATTTGGATATACACACTTGGATATGCGTGCGATCACATCAGCTTTCATCGTTCACCAAAACAGTACTGCTCAAGAATGTATATTTTCAAGTTCCAGTCCTTAAGGCCGTTTCGTCTGTCTACCTCGTATTCTCGTCGTCCTCACTACCGAAATTGGCACGTTCAAGGCGAAATTTCAGGTTTGACTACGGACGGCCAAACTTGTCTCTATCAGACTTCCTTTGAGAGACGGAAGGCGGTAAATAGAGAAATCAGTAGGGGTGAAAGAGGAGGAGGAGGAGGAGGAGGTGGAGGAGGAGGAGGGGGAGGAGGAGGAGGAGATTTGGAATGAATATGAAGGGCAAAAGAGGCGAGAAGGGGTAGGCTTATTTCCGGTGCATATGTCATGCCAAAGATAGCAAACCCGACACCTCATGGGTGACAGCTGCCACAACTACGGCTACTACTTCTGTCAACACTTCCACCACAATCGTCACTATTGCCATTCCCACCAGCTCCTCAAAGTAAAGAAAAGACATGTGGAGGATGAAGAACAAGTAGACTCTTTGCACTCGCCCAGTCAAAGCGTGGTGTGCTTGCACAGTTAACAGTCGGTAAGCAGACGTTCTTAAACTAGGCCGGTGTCCAACGGAGACCAGCCCACTTATGCTGGGTTGATTTCCTTCCCATTTGGGTCGGAGTAGCTGTAAAATCCTTGCATCCATTGAGGGTTGCACTGGCTCATCTCTAACTCCTCCTGTCAGAGACTTGCATGCAAGAAACCTGTGGCAACACACGTACACTTGCAGGGTTGGAGAGGAAAGCACCATCTGAGATGGTGGAGCGCATCGTGTGATGGCACTGTGTACCGATTCCGCATAAATCATCTCCTCTTGCTCCGCTCATTTTACATGTCTCAATTTAATCCATTTCCTGCTAGTCGCCAAATCACGCTCTTGCTTAAGCGATTTCGAGGCAGCGTACGCTCTAGGTAAGTTGCCATTTTCGTAATGTTCTTGGTCCTCGGCTGAATGAGTTGTTAGGGTGCTCCACTAGACAATTAGACAGCCATAATCGGGGTAGTGAATCGCGCATGAACTGGATTATGGTGCGAAGGTCTTGCGCAACATCGACCACACATTTAAATTCGATGAGGCCGAAATTCTCGCAAGAGGTGACAACCGAGTGAGCCGAGAGCTACTGGAATCATGGTTTACTGGCCCCCAGTCCATCAAAAAGTGCAACGATCTTCC
>CACRXP010000080.1:222975-237216 GCA_902702965.1 Spirometra erinaceieuropaei
TTGTTTAGATAGTCTTGCAGCGGGCGGTACCATAGACCATGGTCAGAGCTGAGTTGACGTCTCAAAAATATAATGGAAATACAAGCATATTAACAATTACGAGGAAAAATTATTAATGTCAGCTAGAAGTATGTGTAATCCAGCACTCTGGTTGATGCACTCCCCTCCCTTGCCTTCGACCGCAGTCTCAGTCCTAGCTCAGGACTTCTTGAAAGTTTTCCTGAAGAGGTCTCTGTTGGAGAGCTTCAGAGAGTTGGGATTGGCATACTGAAGTCTGCATACCTCTCAGAGCGAAAAGTCTAGGGAAGTTAGACCTGAAAGGCCTAGATGCAGGTCTCTCAAATTATGTTCTATGCCGGCCACTTCCGCACAGGTTTGTAGGTGTGACGGGGAGAGAGTGCAAGTTATGCTTCGATACTGCGTTAGAGGTGTATGGGACGTAAGCCTACGTCCGGGGCAGCACGCGAAGTTACGCGATCTTCCCCAAGCAATCCTAAGTCCCCATTCGGAAGTCTTTTGAGAAAAACTGCACGACTTTTTCAAACTGAGACAAATTATCAGTAGCTAGGAGGAGTGCCTGCAGATTTTTCTCTTTTGGTTGTGTTAGGGGACGTCCTGTTGTCTCGAATTTAGGATGGACGTGCTGCTTTTTCTAGTCACGGTTCCATCAATGGAGGAGTGTCGTTAAATTTTGAATAGGACGATGGGCAATTTCTTATTCAGAGCTGAAAAATTCTCTTTCGAACTTTCAATTTTGCACATCATAGGCAGGTCTGTTAGTGTAAATGTTTTTGCTCGGCTATCAGCAGGATCTCAGTTTTACTAGTGATGTTGAAAACCCTCTGAGTTTACGTGGAGCTTTTTGTCCACGCCTCCTGTGGGCGTGATGATGCCTCTATTGATGTGGTCCTTTGTATTTGTCCTCAGCGCGGGGTGCTCATCGAAGGCTCTATGCCTAGTCTGAGTCTTAGGTTAACATGACCTGGCGTCCTTAAGCATTCGTTGCATTAAACACAGAAAACCGAAAACTTCACGATTTCCCACGCAAATAACATGCCGTGGACGCTAGTCAAGATCCTCTCCTTTTTAACTATAGGCTTAAGTGTTAGAAAAGACCGTTTTCGTTCAACTGTCGGACTGTTCAACTGAAGAAAAGTATTTGAGTATTTAGGCTGTGTCGACATTTGATTTTAAGTCGAAATTTTAATGACCACCATGTCATATTCTGACCGGCACCTATCGTGTGGTTGACCGACACAACATAGGAGACGCTATTTTCAGTGATATTTTGGGGACCGAATATACCCTCTATTTCCTGCATACAAATTTGGATATACACACTTGGATATGCGTGCAATCACATCATCTTTCATCGTTCACCAAAACAGTACTACTCAAGAATGTATAATTCCAGGTTCCAGTCCTTAAGGCAGTTTCGTCTGTCTACCTCGTATTCTCATCGTCCTCACTACCGAACTTTGCGCGTTCAAGGCGAAATTTCAGGTTTGACTACAGACGGCCAAACTTGTCTCTATCAGACTTCCTTTGAGAGACGGAAGGCGGTAAATAGAGAAATCAGTAGGGGTGAAAGAGGAGGAGGAGGAGATTTGGAATGAATATGAAGGGCAAAAGAGGCTTATTTCCGGTGCATATGTCATGCCAAAGATAGCAAACCCGACACCTCATGGGTGACAGCTGCCACAACTACGGCTACTACTTCTGTCAACACTTCCACCACAATCGTCACTATTGCCATTCCCACCAGCTCCTCAAAGCAAAGAAAATATATGTGGAGGATGAAGAACAAGTAGACTCTTTGCACTCGCCCAGTCAAAGCGTGGTGTGCTTGCACAGTTAACGGTCGGTAAGCAGACGTTCTTAAATTAGGCCGGTGTCCAACAGAGACCAGCCCACTTATGCTGGGTTGATTTCCTTCCCATTTGGGTCGGAGTAGCTGTAAAATCCCTGCATCCATTGAGGGTTGCACTGGCTCATCTCTAACTCCTCCTGTCAGAGACTTGCATGCAAGAAACCTGTGGCAACACACGTACACTTACAGGGTTGGAGAGGAAGGCACCATCTGAGATGGTGGAGCGCATCGTGTGATGGCACTGTGTACCGATTCCGCATAAATCATCTCCTCTTGCTCCGCTCATTTCACATGTCTCATTTTAATCCATTTCCTGCTAGTCGCCAAATCACGCTCTTGCTTAAGCGATTTCGAGGCAGCGTAAGCTTTAGGTAAGTTGCCATTTTCGTTATGTTCTTGGTCCCCGGCTGAATGAGTTGTTAGGGTGCTCCATTAGACAATTAGACAGCCATAAGCGGGGTAGTGAATCGCGCATGAACTGGATTATGGTGCGAAGGACGTGCGCAACATCGACCTAGATTCCCCTTATTACACGTGTAATTTTCAACTGCCAACATCAAATCAAAACAACTGGAGATAGGCTTTTATTTGGTGGCTGGCATGACGTAACACCCGTATGCGTTTGACACAATGGGGACGGTATTTCTTCAGGACCTAGGCAGAATGACCACGGAAATTCGCCGGCAGTGGAAAGCAACGTCGAATAACCTCAAGCGTTTTCATTTGTCGATCGATGCGCTTGCTGGAATGTAATCGCTAAACTGAGTGCAACGGTATGGAGCCACATTTGACAGCCGAGAGCCATCTGGGCTCAGAAGAGAGTGACCAAATGATTCATCTAGGTGTCTTTTGTGACCGCCAATCGATCAAACTGACCACCCCACCCTGGGAGCACCATACGACAGTTTGCCCGTCGTTGTCGACTATGTCTACCGTGTGCTTCACAGCAGGGTGAGAGCAGAGACGGTGACTTGCGCGTGAGTGATTTTATAGTGGTGGTGGGCTTGCACAACATCTACCACACCCTCCCCTCCTCTCCCACCTGAGCCCGTTGTCAAGGCTGAGTGAAGAAAACAGGAGACGGGAGAGGGCGCAGGTAGCTGGCACGGTGAAAGCCCGCACCTAGGCGTACCACCAAACCCTCTGGTCCAAAATGTAAAATGACCAGGGTTTTACTCAATAGGAAAAAACAGGGGAGCGGTCCAGATCTCAACCATCGCGACGTGAGCCGGCAACTGAGCCTGCCACCACAACAACATGCCGGCATGTGTTGTGGGTGCCGGTTTTCGATAACGCCCGCCGTACTCTGATCGAGCCCCTGTTTTGGTCAAGCGCATTTACCACATGACCCCTTTTAGGGCAAAGGACGCACCATACGCACCAGCATACGCGTACCAAAACTGGGCACGCGGTCATCGTGTCCTCATGCGTCTTGTACTCCTACTTTTTTCAATCTACCCCCAGACAACAACGTCTGATGAGGTAGGCTCCTGCATGGGGGAGCTGGTATATTGCAAAGAGGGTGGGTGCGAACAGCTGGTTAAGGGTTAAAGTCAGTCCTCAGCGGGGCTTTGCGTTTTCTGAAATTTCCTAAAAAAACGCGGAGTTGCGCTTACGGGGACTGAAGTTGAAAGCGAAATTGGTCCTTTTTGGGGAAGAGGTGAGTTGATTTCTACAAGGACGTGGCTGTTCACTGTAATTAAGACCGGCTTTTGGGAGTAACATCTAAGGGGGGTCATTGTCTCATGGGCGCTAAAAGACCAAAACGCGAGAGCCTGGTAACAGGCACTCAAAAAGACCAAGCAACAGGTGTACAGAAAAGCGCAACAGTCTTGTGTGCAGGTCCGCGTGAGCGCACCCTTCCTGCCTCAATGCGCGCTGAGGCATGAAATGCGGAAACTGTGAAGGGAGTAAGGGCGGGGGGGGGAGGCCAGTAGGGGACCCACTGGTGCAGTTTGCAACGGGAGGATTGGCGCCTGCCTGTTCTAGAAAAACCGCGGAGAACGAGAGCCTGCATCTTTCCGAAGTAAGCTTCCAAAAGGGCCATGTTGTGGGTACTGCTGTCAGCAGAGCGTGAAAATGCAACGGGACGGAGTCGCCCGAGACACCCAGTCTACGTCTCTTAAACAATGCACAGTACTGAAAGTGGCGACGACCATTGTGTTTTATGTGCGTTGTTTAAATATAGGACGAAAGCGCCTCATTTGCTGAGTGCGTGACCTTGATATCAGCCCCCGGTGGTGTTGTCTGTCGAATTTTCAGTAGAACAGCAAGTCGTTCCTATTGACACTAAGAAATGTGTTAAGAGTTGTCGCGGAGAAATGAAAAAAATGTTGTGGTCAAAACTAATAGGACTTCCTCACTCCTATGGGTTATTTTTGATAGCTTGGTCTGGCTGAGGCGACATCTGCATTACCTCATATGCAGAAACGCTGCAAATTTAGTTAAACTAGTTATCCAAAATAAATTAGGGAACGATAGGGTGTAGGACCCCCAACTAACTTGAGCTAGCCTGTGGGCCGTGTCATACGCCGAATTGTGGTAGAGGGGGGTTTACAGGTGGGACAACACACAGGACTGAGAGCAAAAAGACACAGAAAATAGATAAATTTCTGCCGAAAGTCTTATCGTACGCTGTCATTTGGCAAATAAAGTGAACGCAATAATTAAAAAATAGACAAAAGGCAGTTTTCGAAAGATAACGGACTTTGAATAAGGCGCCGCTGGTAAGTTTACATTTAGTTAGGAAAGGAAGGGAATTTCAGGCAGTGAGAACGGTGAATAATGGGTGGTGTTTATAGTCGCACTAAAATTTAGGGCACATTTTTGTAGTTGCCATCTATTTGGGGGTCCTACACCCTATCGTTACCAAATCAGGCATAGGGACGATGAAAACCAGTCGCTGCATCTTCTGATGCAGTCAACGAGCACAGCTTCTCAATCGGGAAAGAGTGTTGGATGGGGCACGGAAATGCGGACCCTCGTATTGCAGATGGCCTTGTGCTAAATTCCAGGGAGGGTAGGGAGTAAAGCTGGGACACGAGAATAGGAACTCCCCTGGAATTTAGCACAAGGCCACCTGTAGTAAGGGGCGAAAGGGAGGGTCATTATCCCCTTGTCCATCCCAGTTGTGACTTATGTTGTGATTGAAGTGTAGAGGCAGAGGCTTTAGCTGCATCTAGCTTATTTCCCTGTCGCACACCCACCAGGTTTTGGTGGCAATAATGGATCACGCGGATGGAAGTGGATTTTCATATTGCCCCAACTGTGAAAAACTCGGCGCCTCGGTGGGATTCGAACCCACACAGTAAGAGGGAGGCTTTAGTACAGCCAACGATTTAACCACTTGAGCTACTTGTGATTAAACTCGCATCGTCCGGCGGGGCCTCGTAGCTCAAGTGGTTAGAGCGCTGGCTGTACTAAAGCCTTCCCCTTACTGCGTGGGTTCGAATCCCACCGAGGCGCCGAGTTTTCACAGTTGGGCCAATATGAATTATTCAAAATCAGGCAAAACCTCTATGAAGTGGGTTTCGTCACAATGCCCGATGGACAATTTGCCCCAGTTTGACCTCCGCAAAATTTCGAACATTATGTCTTCTTTATCAGCAAAATCCCAAGTTCAGGCTTTCGGGAAACTTTCGAGTAAATATTTAGTGCATATAGATGCAAGAACTCTGCCGACAAACGTAAAACAGGCGGATGACTACCGGGCAAAATGCGTTGAATATTGCCTTTATCATTGAGTGTCTGTGTTAACTCGATCTCCTTAGGGAGCTATCTTTTGTGCCGTAAGAATTCCGAAAGACCGACTTAGATTATATGCTTCACGCTGGAAGTTTATGTGTTCTCGATGTGTTAATACATGGATCTATTAAATTTTTTAGCCAGGTATATGGCCGTTGCGTTGACAATGACGCGATGCTGGCGAACTGTTGCAGGTATCGCGGCCTAGTACGATGACTGATGCTGGTGATGCAGCTTGTAAAAAGTGAGAAAGACTGGGAAAAAGGGACCAATGCGGAAACCTGCCGTAGAAGTCGTCCGGTACGAATGAATTAGTGTAATTATTAGGGTATTCAAATTGTTCGTCTCCATGAAAGCCTTCAAAGTACCCACTGTTTCCTATTTTCCCAAAGAAAGCAGACTAGTCCACGCATTTGAAAAAGTTCAGTAAGAGAAAGTCGAGTTACCTCTATAGCTTCTGGTGATAAAACCTACTTCGTTCTCCCCACAAAGTCCCCTGGCCCGCGGGAACTATGGTGAGGGTGCAACCATGTTTACCGAGAGACAAATCTGCATTCCCTTCACGGACCAGTGGCCATTACCTGTTCTTTTACAGCGCTGCTGATGAAAATTTCTCATGGCACATGTTCACAATTGGGCGTCAACCAATGTCACTTGAGTGTCCACTTCAAAGTCAGCGGAATTGGGTAGTTGGAGGGCGTGGTCAAGAAGCTGGCACCTAGTGCGGCTATTATTCTCAGCCAATTTCCGAAATCCCCGTTCTCTCCAGACCATCCTCGATTATTCCAACCAGCTTCACTATCCCAGTTTGCCTACACATTAGGCATGTACTTAGCAATCTGATCCGTTTTTGACGCGACACTCAGCAGCGGCCACCTTGGATGCTGAGGAATGCTGGCCTCCCATTGAGTCTATCCGATTATTTTATGTGAAGAACTGCGATGAAGTCCTCCGACTTTCGAACTCGCCGAAAGCCACTGCCATCGTTCGGCCAATTTCAAGTGCACAAGGGCGTCCAGCAAGACCGCAGCCGTTCTAGACGGTAGCCATCAAGATGGACGATTGGCCAACAGCAAGCTCTTCAGCTTTCTATCATCACAAGCCCCCGCCCATAACACTACACTGATAAGGCCTAACTGTATAGTTGCACATGCACACACCGCCTGGCCAATGACGGTATGGGGGAACTACTGCATGTGCCAGCCCTTGTCGTTTGTCTGAGCACCTTTTCATCTTCTACCTGACCAACATTCTCTGTAATTTTCAAGTGTCCTGTCATCTGACGATTGTTATTCTCAGTTTTTATTGTACTACTAGTGGTGCAGTACGCCATAAAATTGCATTAGCGACAACGATGAGCTACGAATTTGTGCATATTGGATTAGCGGGAATACCCGCTCTACATACTCCATGCAGACCTTCCTTAGTTGTATGCTAATACAATACTTGTGCACCTTCTAATAAGAGTGCTTGAGATGTGCAACCATGAATATTAGTTAGTTTCTAGTCAAACACGGGAATTTTGAACCCCCAGTATTACATGCGACCTCGAGCTAAATTCCAGGGGTTCCTATTCCCCGTTCCCAGCTTTAATCTTCCTAACCCTGGTCCTAACTCTAATCCCTCTAGAAGTGAAGAGACGAGTCCCAGGAAGCACTCGTGAAGAAGGAGACACGATCGCTGGGACAAGAGCTTTATTCACCTGACGTTCCGGATTTCTGCTCGAACCCATCAGGTATCTGTTATTGTCTCTAATTATGGGTTCAAGCAGGAATCCGAAACGTCCCAGTGATCGTGTCCCCTTCTTCACGTCTACTCACTCTGGAATTTAGAACAAGGTCACATTATTACGGGAGTCCATATTCCCATGGCTAACCTTATTTCCTGATCCAGCACCCCCTCTGCAGTTAAATATAGGCTTTCTTGGCTTACACAGATAAAGCTTTATTTGAGAATTTGGTCGTGACATAAAGAGAACTGCTTCGTTTTCTGCGCCATTTCTGTTACAGAAAAAAAGCTGTGTCTGTAGTATCTCGCATTTGCAGGTTTTCAGGGAATGCACAATCGAAAGACTGCTAATTCGACTTTTAAATGGGTTAATTACAGGCTTCTGTTTCCCGAACTCAACCGTATTCGGAGTAGTGTGGCCTCTTGGATTCCATAACTGCAACCGGCGAACACCGAAAGCTAGGAGGAATATAGGACAAAAACAGTTATAGTCACACACTCCCTCCTAATACTTGATTAGGGTTCAGGGTAAGGTTGGAGTTAGAGTGAAATCTTGGGTTTCTGGTCGGATGTTATTTTGGGCTTTCAGTTACAAGGGTACGAGTGCGTTTCAAATCTGCCATGCATCAACTCAGATTTGGGGGTTTTGAACTGCTCACTACATCTGACAGGGATCTTCCCTCGAAAAATCACTCGCAACACTCAACCTCTTCTCGAAAACAATTTCAACGACTTTTGTCATCCCAGGAAGTTGCAGAAAACAGGTCTGACTGTGTGTACCAACACCTCTGTTGCCGCCTGCCAAGCAGGTGTACTTGAGGCGAGTCAGCAAGTCTGCGGAACAAAGTCTGCTTTTCACTCCAGGTAGTCCCAGCGTTGTGTGTGTGAGAGAGCGAGAGGAGATGCACTGGCCACTTTTCATGTCCACCCCCTCTGTCTCGCATCGACAAATGCCGTGTTCATCGCTGCCCTCCCGGCTCCCAACCCCTCCCCCTGGTGTCAGTGGTAGTGGTGTTGGCGCGATGTACGTGCGGGGATCAGATAAGACCGAATCCATTAGACTGTGCGGACTGAGTGCTGCTCATGGTATTTGCGCACATCCAAATTGACTCGTGGCGATGCACAGGAGTCTCTCTCTCTCTCTCCTGTGATGTGGGGTGTGCTCACGGCTCGACAAGCCCACTACTGCCCACACGTGTCCCCATCCACCCTCTCCGTATAGATCCCCACCCCCTGCAGCAGTTCGAAGAGTAGATCAGACGGTCGACTCCGCTGTTGATAAGACCCTGCGGCGGTGGCGGCGGTGGTGGTGGTATTGTGGTGACCGAGGCGTGTCTCCTCACCCGTGCGAGCAGGGAGCACTCACTGCGGCTTCTTGATTTTATCTCACCTGTCAGGCCAGTTACCAGGGCCTGAGTAGCATGAACATGTTTGAGGAACAGCAACAGCGTTCACCTGTGAGTCCCTCCCCCCGAACAACACCTTTCGTTGTCCACTCTCTCCCCTCCCCCACAAACCAGTTCACGACGCGTCGGAGCGCTAGCTAAGGCAATTTACAAACAGTTCGTTCAACCGCCCTCCCCCTGAGTCGTCGGCAAAAGTGGACTTGCCGCGTCTTTCTGGCCATGGTTAACTGAAGAGTGCCTTAGGATCGGAGATACATGAATGCGCACACTCGTGTCAATCCTATCAAGTGTCGGATTCGCCGAAGGGGTGCATAAGAATCCCTGCCATCAGCCCTGCTGTCAGGCGAATGAGATGAGGAGGGGGATCCGCAACTCGCCCAAAGTGAACGCACCGAAGGCAACAGCTAAAAAGTTCAATCTAGCCGTCCTGCATTGTCGCGAACGGGGACCGGAATTGGCGGTTATTGTGAGCTGCTGCTCAGGTACCATACGCGAGCTCCTCCTGAGAAGTTTCTCGACTGGGGCAATGACACCGACTTCTGAAGCCTGGGTGTCAACGAATCGGAGATATTCCACCGCTTCAGAGTTGCCGGCGCTCGTCAGCAGATCCCCACCTCACTTTCAGGTGATCTCGTGAGTTATAAGAAGTGGAACGACGGGAATACACAAAGTAAGCAGTTACTACAAGCGAGCACTTGTAGTAGGAGCTGACGTAGTGCATTGAGAATGAACCACTATCGGCCAACGAGGTCTGAGCATGAGCGAACCGAAGCATGCTTATAGTTTGCCAATAACTTTGTTTTTGGGCATATAACTTGGCTTAACAGTGGTAGTCGTATCAGTCATTTTATAGGCTTTTTAAAATTTTCTTCGTTTACCTTAAGCTCCCAAATGGACACACAACAGATGTCTTTTCTTGCTTACTTATTTCTGATATGCAGCTGTCTTCTGATAAAAGTGTCAGGGAGGCAGGGTCTAGACAAATTTGGTTTTGGGAACTTTATCGTTTACGATTGGACACAGGAATAATTGTCCCCCCTATTGCGGTTGGTCATGCGTCGAATTCCAGTGGAGTCTTAAATTTAACCATAACTCTAGCCTCAACCCTAGCCCACTTAGCTCTACCTCCCTAGGATCTAGCGAAAGGTCACGTGTAATACGAGGGGGGTACTTATTCCCGTTGCCTACCCCGTTTGCTTTCACGTGGGCTTTCTTAATATGGTACACGCCGACTTGCTGTTTGGCGGATTTCGTTATCATTTAAGGCAAACTGTCCAGTCGAAGGTCACATACACTTTAAAATATTCGAAAACCATCTTCTCAATGAAAGCGTCTTTTGTAATGGGGGATGATCAATCCGCAAAAAATAGAAAGAAGAACACTTTTAATGAAACCTGTTACGATCTTTTGCAAAAAGCAATTCCGGCACTTCCTTAAAGAGGATAACAAAGTGCAAATATTTTAATTTGCATCGTCGACCAGCAAACTTTGATAATGTATCCACTCGGGTATGCTACTCGAACTCCTTGATAGGGTTCTCGTATACCAGAAGCGTTTCGTCCCAAAAATCGCCTCAGTATAAATAAGAAACCGTCTGGGAATCGCCAGCGCCTGGACAATAAGACTTTAAGGATGTTCGATTCAGGAAACCGCCAGCGGTCAGTATTTAATTTGACTACTCAGATGTTAATATGAGGGGAGATAAACATCCATCAATGTGACTTTCCGTGTATGTCATTCTTCTAACTGCAGTTTCCAGCCCTCCTTCCCCTCTATGTTTCTTTATATAATGGTGTGACGGTGTATCCTCGGTTTATAGCATATGCGATTGGGGCATACAGTTTAATGCAACACAACCAGTTTTCAGCCATCTAATGCATTATAAAATTCCTGGAGGGCTTGGGTTCAGCTGTGGCAATTAAAAAATTGCTAGACCAGAAGTGGATGTTCCAGTCTCTCTTTTCTTCGTAATTAACGCTTCTTGAATTGGCTGTTTTTTTTCTCCCATCCGCTGCATTTAGGAAACATTGATGAATAGGTCGTCAGTCCTATGTAAAGATGCAGCTCCGTAAGTTAGGGTTGCTTTTGTTTCCGAAATACCTATTTCATTTTCTGTCGCCGTTTTTAGCTGTGCCTTCGAATAATCTCTGGAGGACAGTCGACGAATTAACCTCCAAGGGCATTAGTGGTGAAGTTCACGGCAGTACATGAACCGAAGGAACCCTCGGGACTTTATTGCTCTATATTTGTTGGTCGAATGTAGTTATGCAACCCCACCTGAAGTAAACAAACCCCAGTCACCTCTAATACGGGACCGGTGGTAATAGGAGTGGTAAGATGTGGTTTAGTAGCCCCACCTGATGGGCACAATACTGTTGGGCTTGGGGTTGAGGGTTGGGGTCAGGGTTTAGGATCAAGGGTTATAGTTAGGGGTTAGTGTTAGGGCTAGGGGTTAGCGCAACTATTTATCAATCAGTTAAAGTACACCCGCGCATTCCCACTAGCTTTTCTTTTGCATACAACTACTTGACCTCGTCGCCTGTGTGTTCCCCGAACCCACCTGTAAAAACCCCTATGGTAGGACTGACTTATGTGGCCTCCGAAACAGGACATGGGAATAGGTACTCCCCGCCCAAGTAATAAAGGTGGACCTGTGCATAAGTTTGGAAAGGGCAGAATATTCTCGTGTTCCAACTCCAACAGTAGCCTTAATATAAAACTAAGTCGTTGCCCTAATCTTAACCCTAACCGTACCCTAAGCCTTAACTGTGCAGTTAACACTAGCCCCTACCTTAGCCCTAAACTTGATCTTGACTTACCTAAGTATTAACTTTAGATCTAACCTTAAAACTAACCCTTAACCGAACCCTAACCTTAAACCCAACCTTATTTCCCTGGAAGCTGGCTGAAAGCCACCCCTATTGCAGGCGGTTCCTGTTCTCATGTCCCGTTTAGGGGGCCATACAGGTCAGACTCACGTGTCACGCGGCCAAGTTGAAGGATCTGCAAATTTGTCAATTATTTTGAATTTCAACTGGCAGCAGAAGGCTCAACATGCATCAAAATCACGTAGAACATCACTCAAGAGGCGCATGCATGAGCAGTTCCAGGGCTCTCCTTGCTGGCCGTTGCCTGTCCAATTTGTCGTGCTAAAATTGCTGTCTGCTACAGTCCTCGACTTCTGGCGTTCTGCTAGATAGGGTTGAAGTGTGTGGTAATTATTTACACAGAAGGCCTAGATCACCGGAGTCCTCGGTAATCTGAAAATTTTCCGTCTGTTAAAAGATTCAGACTTTCCAAATAAACAATTTGCTAACAATTATCTTCCGGCAGGCCACGACAACGTCCCTAGTAAAATTCCTGCATTGGTGCTATGAACCCAGTTGATCGACTCCTTTCTGGCCTGGGTGCTGTGGCTGCAGAGCATGCGGATAAACTGATCAGTCGGCTAATCTTTTGGATTGCTTGGGGATCAGCAGACCTCCTTCGATGACAAGGGCTGGGCCCGCTACCAGGAAGATTTCTCATCGACATGGAGTTTGCCAAGCTGCAAACAGGTAACTATCTCAAGTGGCGGGCTAACTGAACAGGCCGGCGGCCGCCGTTTGATCTCCCGTCAGCCGTGGATCCCTTTATATTTGAAGTGGTGTTTAGCAGAGGGAAAACCGCCCTGGCTTGCAGGTAATTGGTTTTGGCGACCGAGGCCGAGGAGAAAGCAGGTCATTTTGTGTGGGGCCAAATGGTCAACTAATCTCGTTTGCTAGCGTGAGGGGAGAAATGTGCCGGGGCACGAGGGGGAAGGCGTGCTATCCCTAAATATGGAGAGCCTCGGACCCATTCCACTCCCACAACTGCCTGTTCTCTCCCCCCTCCCCCAACACATTACTGCACTGTTTATGGCGTCATTCCCATAAGAGTTCTACACCGCCCTCATTGTAAATGCCTAGGCCAATTGAAAGTGTGCATGTGTCACAGACGTGAAGATTTCAGTTCTCTGAGATTGCAGCTTAGTCGCAGAACTATCTCATGCAACAAAATATACATATTACTAAAACCCTATTGTCCTCTTGAACAGCGCAAAAAGCATAATTGATAATACTTGAATGAAATACAGGGGAGGCTTTTTGGAAGGCATGAACTTCTAAAGACAGGAGGATTTACATGACTACGCCCAGTTTAGATATCTTGATCAGCCACTTAGACCTAGAAGATATGCGTTGGAGCCCAAGCCGGCAACCAGAAGACTAACTTCTCTACTCTTCCAACGCGTTATGGGCCTAGGAAAACGCAGATGCACAGCCCGTGTCCGGTCTCATGACCAAAATCTTAAAATGTGCTCTCGATTAGGAAGGACTATCTAAGTAGGGCGGTAATACTGGTTATCGTACGCCTTAATGCGGTCATATTTTGGACTCGTCAGGATGTTTGCCCCTGCAAAAACGGTACTCGGTAAAAAAATGACTGCTTAGGTGGTGTAAATTTTTTCTATTGATTTTTCACGGCCATTTCGGTATGAATAGTTAAAAATCTGCCAAAACATCTAAGAAATTCAGATGTATCTTAGAGAAAACACGTACAAAAATACTCCTTATTGCACTCAGTTGGTAGCAAATCATATATTCTTCAAACTTTATACTCGAAAAATGGTGGCTTTTGGTTCTAAAAAGTCTTTAAATTCCAGCATAATTTCAGTCCGGTGTGCTACTGTAGTCGTGTTTAGCGTTTTCAGTCTACATGCTGGAATTTTATGCTTAGGGAAAATCACACATTCCTCTACGACATTAATAAGATACCACATAGGGCTTATGAAAGTTTGCAGTAGATGTGGACTGCATTGTGCACTTCATGAGGAATATAAATGAACGAAAGGATATGATGCTCTATGAATGAACACTTGACGGTCTTAAAAGACCCCCAAATTAGAAACTTTTAAAGCCGAAAGCTACCATTTCTTATAGTAGCAGGTTTGAAGAAGGAATAATTTGCTCGATAGAGGATGTTTGCGCGAATATTTGCAATAAATATGTCTGAATTTATGGGGACATTGAAAATCAAAAGGAACAGGGCATAAAAGTTGAGCAATCATTTTTACTGAGTGCAATTCTAACAAGTTATCGAAGAGGAATGCATTCAAAAGCCAACACCCCCGCAAGTCTGAATCATCATGGGACTATACTGTACGATAATCAGTAATACAGCCCTACAGCCCTATTGTTGACGTTAGGGTAATTATGTAGTTATGTATGACTGGCACCAATACAGGGGCTAGGACGGAATCAAGCAGGCGTTATCCGGAACGTAAATACATAACAAATGCCAACACTTGGGGCGTGGTGGCATGCCTAGTTGCAGGCCCATGCCGCGCCATTTGGGATCTGAGCCGTCCTCCTCCTTTTAGTGTAACATCCTGTTCAAGCGTTTGTTGTGGATCAGGGTCGTGGTGGTGCGCCTAGGTGCCGGTTTTCGTCGTGCCAGCCACCTGCGTTCTCTTAC
>CACRXP010000080.1:249698-269802 GCA_902702965.1 Spirometra erinaceieuropaei
GGGGATGATGAACGGGATATATATATATATATATATATATATATATAGCAGCGAGGAGGGACGACAGAGAATGCGGGTAGATTGATACAGTACTGTTTCGGGATTATTTTGCCTTCATTCAGCCAATCATAGCCCAAGAGCAGTTGATCCACCACTGGGCACAATAAGTCCGAAACAGTACTGTATCAATCTGCCCACATTCTCTGTCGTCCCTCCTCACTGCTTTTATGACGACCGACTTCGGCCTGGTAATCGGTTTCCTGTTCGTGACCTTTACCACCCATACGGAGCTTGTTTGCTTCGTGAAGCCAATAGATCGGTGTGCGCCCATTCCTGCTTGAATAAATACCCGATCTGCAGCGACAGAGAATGACAGGTGGCGAGGCACTGATGAAATTCGGTTCGATGAAGGGCTTATGACCCATCTGGTAGACCCCAGTGGTGGACCAACTGCGCCAGGTGCGTCGGTGCGCATGTTCGTGTTTCTGGTCCCAGCTGCTGGTGGTCAAGATTTTGATTGGCTGAATGAAGGCACAATAAGCCCGAAACAGTACTGTGTCAATCTACCCACATTCTCTGTCGTCCCTCCTCGCTGCTATTATGACTTGGCCGACTTCGGCCTGGTAGTTGGTTGCCTGTTCGTGACCTTTACCACCCATACGGAGCTTGTTTGCTTCGTGAAGTCAATAGATCGGTGTGCGCCCATTCCTGATTTAATATATATATATATATATATATATATATATATATATATATATATATTGCTGATTGAAGCGAAAATGCGCGTTCCCGGATATAACTGAGAAGATAAGGCGATCACAGGAAGCATGGATTTATTTGCCTGACGTTTCGAAAGCAAACAAGCTTCCATCATCGGAGGTGGGTTGCGTACTGCACGTACTGCACGGCGCCGCCCCCCTCCCCACACCCGACAAAGGATGGGGAGGAACCGATGCCGCCATGACAACCATCGCCATACCGTGTGATGCAGCGCGCTGGAAGTCAGTGACACGCCAGCACGAAAGAAAAACCCTTAAATACTGTGACGTGCAGTACGCAACCCACCTCCGATGATGGAAGCTTGTTTGCTTTCGAAACGTCAGGCAAATAAATCCATGGTTCCTGTGATCGCCTTATCTTCTCATATATATATGTTCATATTTATGATAGATGGACAGGACAACGGACCCACGGCTCAATGGTGAAGTGTCAAGCCCAATAACCAAGGATCGCGGATTCAAATCTCATGTGACCCACACTCGGGGTTGGGTATGGCTGACTGATGACGGCGAATAAGTCAGAAATGGCCATTGCGGTCTCCCTTGTCATTGTCGGTACCACCTTATATATATATAGCAGAGGGACGCTCACCGATCGTGTTGTGAAACCCACTTGTCCCTTGCTTTTGTCAGTAATGTTATTCTGCGTGTATATATGTCAGAAGGGAGACGCCAGAGTCTGGGGGGGGAATAGATTGATACAACACTGTTTCAGGCCTGTTTACTTTCATTCAGCCAATCATAACACTGACCGCCAGCTAGGATCAGGAACACAAACATGTGTGTGTCCGGTCCCGACTGGTGGTCAGGATTATGATTGGTTGAATGAAGGCAAACGAACCCAAAACATTGCTGTATCAATCTACCCCCCAGACTCTGTCGTCTCCCCTCCGCTATCATAGCTTGGCCGACTTCGACTTGGAGCTGAAGGGAGCCCTTATAAGGTCACCCATCTCTGACTTTCTGGATGAAGTCACATTACAAAAATTAGAGAATAAAACCCTATAATTAATTAATCCAAAATTATGAGTGCTTTGGGCGGATGATATCTTTGTTGTTGTCAAAACGAATCGACTGGAAATATTCGTTCTCTTTTAGAAACTCCGCGGAGCAATGACCCTGAAGGGAGGACGACGTTACCTGTTCGAGGACTGGTGCCCCTGGGGTTCGAAACCGGGACCTGTAGGTCCCGGGTTCGATTCTGAGGAGGTTGCAAAACCTGCGGTTGGGTGTGGCTGGCTGATGAGGGCTAAGAGTTAGAAACTGTCACCCTGGGCTCCCTTGTTTCTGTCGGTAATTTTGTTCTGTCTACATTTAAAAATGATAAGCACAACATGGTGGATGCACCTATGTATGCTACTGGGCAACGCATACATTGCATTTTAGTTTATGTCTCATTGTGGCAAATATTATCTAATATTGGCCTCCTTTTATCCCGTCTGTCCATCATCAGATTGTGGTAAACAGAAAATGTAACAAGGCATTCCAACAAGAATAGAAGGCACCCAAATACTGCTGTCGACCGTTGCAAGTTTAGAACCTTACAGTGAAAACTACTTCAGGGTGTATATGTGTTGCGCAGCTCTACGAGAGACTTCACGTAAGACGGGGTCTTAGAGATTAGCCTTAAAAAATCCGGACAAAAGTGACAAAAGACTAAGTGGTTACTCCTTTAGACGTGCAGGTTTGTGCACGCGATGAAAAAGTTTGCTGGTCGGACACCTTACGACCTCTTCTCTACTGAAAGCGTTTATATAAAATCTTAACCTTTGCCTCGTTAACGTGTTGAAGAGATACTGCGGAGCAAAGGTACCTGTGAACTAACCTGGATTTCATTTAGTAAAGCCAAGAGAAGAAATATTAGTAGGATGAACGTTTCCGGGCATCATGCTAGTCGTCATCGTTTTCTTCTTCACCCTGACACTCGTGCACCTCCAGCTCGTCATACAAACAGGTCGCACAGTTCAAGTTCTTAAAGCAAGCCATCCGCAAAACGCAAACTATTACGGGCATTCAGTTTATATCCGTTTTCTTATCCTGCCCTCTCACGGCACAGTAGTTTTACTTTGTAAAAAAGACCTAACTGTCACCAAGAGTGACGGTAAAAAGAAGAAAACTTCTTTAAAATATCGGAGGCAAGACGTACGGGTAGTCTATTAGAATACAAAACACCCCTTGAAGTTATCACGTGCGCGGCTGTTCGTTTCTTGGATTTGCGGCTATAGGGGCTTAACGAGTACTCTTTGACGTTCTCGCCTGCCAGTAAAGAGATGCCTGACCACTTCTTCCCTTTTTGGTTATCCAAAAGGACATCCGAATCTTTCTCTATGACGCTCACACGGAAGTGGAATTAAAGACTCCCTACTCACTGCTGGCACGACCTCAGTCAGGGTCAGAATGCGGACGTCCGGACTGTAATGGACCCTCGCCAGTGCTAGTAAGCCAGAATGTGGCTAATGTAGCGAAGTAGAGACATGAGAGCGGGCGATGAATTTGTCCTTGCCCTGGTGGTCCCACCTGCCCACTCGTGCGTGCACACAAAGCCGCAAATAAAGTCAGTACACGGGTAACAACCTTCGACCACCCACTTGCCGTCTCCACCCGAGCTCCATTCTCAGACAACACGTATAGAGCTGGGGCAGACCGCCTTGGCACCGGACGTTTGAAATGGAGTGGGGGTGAGGGAATACGGACTTCACCGTGTCATACGTTACCTTGCCTTAAATTCGAGGGGTTTGAGCTAGAGTTAGGGTTCATGTTTGGGTTAGAATGGATAGTATTGGGGTAATGGTTGGAGGTGGGATTAGGGCTAGGAGGGTTAGGGTTGCAGGTAGGACACGGGATAGGAACCCCCTGGACTTTAGCGCGAGGCCGCCTGAAACACTGGAGGAGTTCGTATTCCCCAGTAGGACTGCCGACTGACAGGCTTCGAAATGGGTATTTTGGGGGAGGTGGATGGTAACTCAGTAGTGTGCAGCTTAAGCGGTCAGTGCCGTTGAACACTAAGCCAAAAGATGCAGGAGGACCTCCCCGGTGCAAAAAAGAGAAGGCACAAAGACTAGAACAGGAGACAGCACCTTTGTTGATGCGGTCGGTTGTTGATCCTCCATCACCTTACTGCGTTGCTAGTCTGTCTGGAAATAAATGAGTTATTTGGCTGCCTTGGCGTTTTGACGAGTCGTCTAAGATAGCTACTTGCTTGGTTTAAATCTCAATACGACCTCAAGCGAAAGACCCCGGCACATTTACCGTAGTTGTAGGGACGTGCAGCAACGTATGTCTGTGCAGGTGCCCAACGCGATTCCAGCCTTTCGTCGTAGGCCGCAGTCGATCACCCATAAACAGACCTTTTTTCTTTCTGTCATGAGTGAGAAAAGACAAGCAATTAATTCTCATAAGCTCAATGTAAAGCTGTATTAGTGTTTGTTTTAACAGGAGTGATGAGGATTTTAAAGAAAAATTCAGGAAAGTTGAGGAACATTAAAATTTAAAAAGGCTCTAATTTCAGTGGCTCAGACCAGACCAGGGAGGTTTCGGAGTTTTTCATGGGGTTAGTAAATAGTACGATATCCTAATGCTTTGATCGTTTATGCAATGCAAGTTTGCTCTAAATTCATTATTTTAGCCGCACTTGAATTCCTAAAATAATGAGAGGGTTTTAAAAAAATCGAACACTTTTAAACGTTATAAATATATATCAAGTAGGTAATAGTACTATATTTTAAGGGACAGTCACCAGACACTTTCACGGCAGGCGTTTACTTAAACTTGATGCCCCGAATGCTTAAACAATATTCTTAGTTTTAATTCCTTTCAAAAGGCGAACATTTTAACCTGTTAAGAGATCAACTATTTGCATGTCAAATGAGTATTCATTAACCTTTTTGGGTGGGATACATTTCTGATATTCTGGACGTTGTATACCGTTGTGCTTCTGTCATTTTATGCGTGCTTTCAGAGGATTTGTTGTAGAAGTGGCTAAAATTAAGACTATTGACTACCTGACATCAGCAAACGATAACTACTGTAACGATGCAAATGCATTCTTTGAAGAACGACAAGAATAACTCGCTTATTAGTTTGTAGTTTTTTTTAGTAAACATGCTGCACCGACGCAGTGAGATCGACGTCTAATCCAATTACTCGGGTTTTCTTTCATTCTCCCGAAAATAAAATTATACCCGATCAAAGTGAATGACTACAACTGACGGCTGATGCGAACAGCGTAGACCGTAGGCAGTACTGTGATTCGGTTCCGTTTGTGCTAACCCCCACCAGTGCCAAGAGCATCGAAAAAGAAGAGCTACTAGTTCACCTGAAGCCTGCCCGATGAGGAAAAACCAAGGCCTAATGTTGATTGGTAAACATCGTGGAAATGTAATAAACAATGGCATATGGCACACCTGACAACAAGCGTCAACCTGCAAGCTGACTGGAATTAGACGTACTTCCAAAGTTGAGTGGTTGGCATATATAAATGTGAATGGCAGACCAAATCGTTGGAGTTCACCATGACTCTTCAAGTTTGCCTGTGCATTGAAGTTTCCGAAAAGGCATCTAGAGCTTTACCTGCCCTTGAGACTTCCCACATACTTGGAATACGTGACCCCTGAAAGGGTACGACACGGGAACAGGAACTCCCGGTAATACAAGTTTCCTTGTTTTAAATTTCAGGGAAATTAAGGTTAGGGTTATTGTTGGGATTGGGATACGGGAATAGGTATCCTTCCTGGAATTTACCTCAAGACCACCCATGAAAGCACTGGTAGCAGCTTGTCATGGCATCATAAACTCGGCTATAATAAAGTCGGTATTACGACCTAAAATATGTAACGCACTAAGATAACGAGTTTCGATGGGACATTGTCTGTTTCGCCCATTTGACGTTTTTTAGGCCCGATCGCCTTTGCACTACGTTACTACTACTACTGCTACTACTACTACTACTACTACTACTACTACTACTACTACTACTACTACTACTACTACTACTACTACTACTACTACTACTACTACCACCACCACCACCAAAACTGCTGATGTTCACATCTGACGACATTATACGCTACTTTAACAGTGATCTATTTTTGGGGTGCATCGTTTTATGTGATTGGGAAAAGCTGCACCACAAAGTTAGTGTAGTCTTGTTGATAGGCAACTCTGAGATCATATTCTCTGCCCCCTCCCCCCCCCCCCACGCCGTTTGGTTTTAGTCAAAATGGAAAAATTCTAAGAAAACGTTGCTTTTGACATGTATGAATGAAGGAAAAAGATCAGAAACTGCTTTTGCAGACTATACGGCACCTGAATATGGGCGTAGGGGCCAGGCCATGTCGATATTAGTTGGACGTTTCTACCCTTAACCTGCAAGACATGAATAAATCCTAACTGAGAACCGGACTTGAGGGCAGGCGCCTAAAGGTTTTGACGCGATTATACGACAAAGATGTTACTAGTCGAAATTATACTATTCTACATGTTGTCGTCAGCTACAGGCTAGAGAGACCAGGTGATCAAACCCGGTCCAGATGGCCAGTGAGCTTCCCGTTTCACCGAATAACACAAGAACTCACGTCCCGTCAGATGCGGCAAGGGAATCGCAGTGTCTCGTGAGAGTGCCGTTCGCCGCTCTGACCTGATTGGCTGGGCTCCCGCTCACAGCTGGCTGGCGAAGGCGTCAACACAGGAATTTTCATTTCCGTTTCCCTCGCTTTTAGTAATAGTACCTCTCGATGTGTTCTGGGACTTATTCCGCGTTTCATTCAAATTTTCCGAGAAGGCGTTAAAGAGTTGCAAGGCTGTGGGAAGCGAGTGAATGTGAGGAACATCGCCATCTGGCCGGTCACCGACGTGTTCAGGAGTACCGAGATTAGGGGGTTAAATGTCTAGAGAAATAATTGTATACCAACTTATACGGCAAATTTAAGGAGAGGTCTCACTTGATAAGTCGGAATCGGATCCTCCTGGATCATGCTCTACAGTATACTTATGGCCAGAATAGAACGTTATCATCGAAAATCTTCTACTGGTTGACGCTACCATTCTAATTGGAATCAATATGCCACTTTTTCCGTTGGACATCTCGTTCGCCACACAGGCCTTCATTGCCCTTCCACTGGTTTTACGGTTAAGTTATTAGCGCGGTATTTTGTCGACCGCTAAGCGTTCACAAGCACAATTTGCATCTACGCTCTCGTATTTTAAAAGAGGACCCGCGTCTCTGCAATGGACAACACGCTCGACGGTTTCCTCGTGCCCACGGCGCATAAACCTGTCCAAACTTGATTCCTGTTGTTGGACCCGCGTCTCCTCAATGGACAACACGCTCGACAGTTTCCTCGTGCCCACGGCGCATAAACCTGTCCAAACTGGATTCCTGTTGTTGGATTAAGTAGCAAACCAATAGTAGTGAAAATCCGATTCCCAGGTGGCATATCAAAAGAAGAGTGGGCGTTCACCGGGAGGGGTTTATTTGAGATCCGACGCTTCGGGTAGTTTATTCGTCTACCCATCTTCAGGGACTGGGAGGTCCTGTGCACAGCACTCCTTATTATGGCGCCCTTTGTCCAATGCGTGATCCGCCAATGCCGCCTGTGCGGCTGCATCCCACCCGCATGTCACCGTGACCTGAATCGCCCCCGTCGGCCGCGGTGATGACTGACGGCCCCGATTGTCCCGCGCCGTGACTGTCCCCCGCTAAGAAGGTTCGTAAAATCAGATAAGGGGGAGGCAAATTGATGTGGCGGTTGACAGAGCTGTCGGTGGACATCCAGGCTTCTTGCACTTGCCTTGCTGTGTGATCGCTGCCCCGGCCCACGATCTCAACGGCGTCAAAGTTGAAGATGTGTCCCATTTGCGCGGCATGGGTTGCTACCTCCGACTTTGGGTCCAACCTTCGCACGGCCAACTTATGCTCGTGCATTCGCGATTGCAGCCGTCGGCCGGTTTCCCCAACGTAGTTGCAACTTCCGCAGCTGCATTGAAGTCGGTAGACAACGGCCGACATCTCCTGCTTAGGGATCGGATCTTTCGGCCGCATCACTTGCCGGCGGATTGTTGAGTCAGGCCTGTGGGCAACACCTATTCCGAGTGGCGCGAGTGATAGAGCCACGACTTCGGAGACCCCTTTAACGTACGGAATGCTCCGCCACGAGTTTGGCTGAATATGCTCCTCGTTCCGTTTCTTTGGCTGCCTCCGGCTTCGTTCAATGAATGCCCGCGGATAGCCATTGGCTCTGAAAAGTTCTCGGAGGAGCTTTATCTCATTCAGTTTGGCGGCTGGCGTGCTGCAATGAGTTTGTAGCAGCCGCTCCAGCCCCCCTTTTCTCCGGCTCCGTTTTGTCGGTCGATGGCCGTGACAAGCATTGACAGGCCGCTGACACACGACCACCCACACCGGCTTGAACTGGGGTCCTCCTGTCCAGCTGCAGTGACTCCCGGCTGCCCTCACAAACTAGTATCACCTAACGCGCGTCGAACGCTCTGGCTTGATTCCCGTGAGGCCTTGTGAGTATGCGCCCTCCATTCCTCCCCTAATTTGTCCAATCACACAACCAACACTCAGCCAGTCACCCCTCCTGCTGACCCAGACGCACACCCGCGTAAACAACACACACCGTGACTGACACTCTCCGTGAACGGACGCTTATCTCTGTTGCAAGCAAACGGCCAACTTACGGCAACCTGCCCTGTGTACAGAATAAACTAGTCCTCACAGCTCCCCGACTTCTGACAGTAGACGAAACGAACTTATTGTGCGTGGTTTAAGTCGATCTTACATCCTTGACCGCCACAAGTTTCCACCCGTCGGTACAGCGTGCGGACACAGCTTCGTTTGTGTTGTGGCGGGTGGTTGCTGTTGTAGCTGAGAATTTGCAGTGTGTTCGTCGGTTTTCTGTAGACCGACGTCGCTAGTTCGCCATTTGGTTGGCGGCAGACGAGAACATCCAAGAATGGAAGTTTGTCCTCGACTTCCTCTTCCATCGTGAACTGTAGATCGGGCATGATTGAGTTCAGTACTTCCGCATAGTAGTTGATTTTATCCTGGTCTATGATCACGAAGGTGTCATCAACGTAGCGTGCCCAAAACTTGGGTTTGTACTCCTCGAATAGTCGTCTCTCGAGTTTTTGTAGAACCGCCTCGGCAATGAGTCCGGAGATTGGTGAACCCATTGGAGCGCCCTTGATCTGCTCGTATGTGGTCCCTTCGAAGGTAAAGAATGTCTTGAGGCAGTGCCCCATGAGTTCTATGAGATCCTGAGCTGTGGGCTGGCCATCGTTCCCGTCATAATTTTGACGTAGCAGGTCACTGAGCGTTTCGACCGCAAGGGCCTGTGGTATGGACGTGAAGAGTGAGACAACGTCAAAAGACACCATCCTTTCATTCGGTTCGATCGTGACTGCCCTTATTTTGTCAAGGAATTGTCCTGCTGAGTGCACCGTTGTTTGTGAGCCTGCAGTTACGAATCTTAGCTTCTGAAATAGCCAGGTTGCAAGCCCGTATGTGGGTGTGCCTCGGAGCGAGACGATAGGACGGAGGGGAACATCTGGCTTGTGTACTTTTGGGAGACCATAGAATCTCGCCATAGCGGTTTCTGCGGGCTTTGCCATATACCAGTCTTTGACGGTGATGACCTTGTCCTTTTTTAGTCGAGCCAGAATTCTGTTAACCTTTGCCACTAGGGACTTTAGACTGGCGGCGTCGCTGACTTTGTAGGACTCTCGATCGTTGAGGAGCAGGAGGGCTTTGCGTCGGTAGTCCACCTTGTCGAGGATGACGGTTGACCGGCCTTTGTCAGCAGGCAGAATAACTATTTCGGTGTCCGCTTTCAGCTCCCTTAGGGCCTTCTGTTCATCTCTTAGCAGGGAATGGGTTTTCCGGTGCGACATGAGAAGTGAAGAGACTTGATGTCGAAGGAGGTCCTTTACCTCGTCTGTGGCGCCGGTTTGACGAAGCACTGATTCGAAAGAAGCAATGAAGGTGACCGGGTCGGCGTCAGTTGTGTTAAAACCAGATCCGCGTTGTAGAACTTTTGTTTGGGTCACAGTAAGTTGTTTTGAGGAGAGGTTATGTACTATCGTTTGTTCGGTTTCCTGGTCTTGTGCGGTCTGCAGTGTCATGAACTTTATCGATAAATCCGCATCTCTGTTAGCACGTTTCTTTCGTCCCAATGCTAGTAATGTGTTCTCCCACGCCCACTCTTCTTTTGATATGCCACCTGGGAATCGGATTTTCACTACTATTGATGTGAATTACGGGCGCGATGCGCTTCAACTGGCTCGTCGTTGGGAAAAAACTGTCCTCCGACAGGCCTCGACCTATGCACAGCTCCATTTCCTTCACAGATGCCTTGCCAACTATGTTATGCCAAAATGCCTCTCCTACAGGCCTCCAGTCAACACGGAATTGGCTAAACAAACGGTGTTCCGCCATAGTCGACGAATGACAAGGGTACTCATACAAGATTGTCACCTGCGACTTAAGAAATACGCACACAGTGCTGAAAACTACCGGATGCTTGTTACACGCCGGTGTGGGGAATCGACTGCCACCTCATTGGAGAACACATTACTAGCATTGGGACGAAAGAAACGTGCTAACAGAGATGCGGATTTATCGATAAAGTTCATGACACTGCAGACCGCACAAGACCAGGAAACCGAACAATAAGGAGTGCTGTGCACAGGACCTCCCAGTCCCTGAAGATGGGTAGACGAATAAACTACCCGAAACGTCGGATCTCAAATAAACCCCTCCCGGTGAACGCCCACTCTTCTTTTGTTAAGTATCAAACCCCCTCCAATAACATACACTCCTACTGTCAGCGACGCAGAGAACTGGTGACATCTGCCCTTTAATTGTGAAGGCAAAACTCGTCAAATGACTCGTCAGTCCCGCGTCCCCTTCACCAGCACGGGACTCCTCCTTTTTCAGGGCTACGTCATCTCCGATTCAACTACTAGGGGCAGATTTGAGAGGCCTGCCACATTCCATGCGGAAAATACGGTCGCGTGAATTTGCCCGCGTGGCAAGTATTGGCAACAAGGCGCCGATGGGGACACCCCACTTTCGGACTCATTAGATTAAAAGTACAGACGGGCAAAAGTACGCTAGCGGTTGGTAAAAGGTCGACTGTATAGAGATACTCTTCTTCCAACAAATCATAAAGGCATAAAGGTTTTGCTAACTCAGTTTCGGCAAGCAGATGTTTCGACAAACGGCATTTCCAGACTAGTTGAAAATGAGCACTAGACGAAACTGTCCTCTATTACGTGGACAGATATCTTCGCGGATCAACGACAACTCAAAGATCTCATGCTGTTTTGGGCACTCCATGAGTACTTTCGCGTCAGCGTCAAATAAAACAATCATTTTCAAGTGCACCAAAAACTCACATTTTCCAGCGCTGCCATCAAGTCAGGCTTGCCAAGCCGAGTATAGACACTGGTCGCAGGGCTGTAAAATTGAAGACGAAAAATAAACTTTAAATGTCAGTAAAAACTGGTCGAACTTATCACGTCCTCGAATGTAAACTTCATGTTAAATGGGTATAGAATTTTGTCATGATAATGACGCCAAGAGATGGTTATGTAGTCGGTTAAGATACTGCGTTTTATCGTGGTTTCATCAACGTTTTTGACCCCCCCCCACCATCTACCTCTCATTGAGGAAATTAGCTGCAGACTCTTCGAGTGACACGACAGATTTCTTTTAAAACTCCACTAGCTCTGCGGGGACCTACACTCGAAATAAGCCTTAAACATTTCGTCGTTCAGAGCAATCTCTCGACTCACACTGACCTGAACCGTTATCTGTGCTTTTTTACTGCACATGAGACCACTGCCCGGTGTGCAAAAAAGTGCTCACGACGTGAGTTTTTTCGTGGTCTTGAAGATTAAAGAGAGGCCGAAGCAAATTATTTTGGGCTCAGGAGCACCTGGGTCCACTACTGCCAGTGAACGGCCAACAGATGTGCACCAGTAGGCTTTGTTGACTGCTGGAGAATGATCGGAAGAAGCGTGTTTGCCTTACAGCCCCTAAACGCAAAGTGTCATATCAGACAGAGCGTGTAGCGAAATGAAAAATATTAGAACCATCGTTTCGATACTGCACATGTTGTCATGGCCCTTCCGTGTGACATGTCCTGCTGTCTTTCAACTTAAAGTTCGGCCTTCTTCGAGGACTGGCTACTGCGATTGACCAGATTTTGCAGCACACCCGGACGTTTACCTAAATTGGCCCAAAATAACCGAAAAGTCATAGGCTCTTTCGGTAAAGCCTCATTTTAATGAGAAGGAAGTCGACTTCAGGGACTTTAAATTCGGACGGTTGACTGAATTAACTTATTAGTAAATCTTCAGTTGGCACGGTTGCCCGGGAGGAGACAAAAACCGACCAGAAAGGCCTTTTAGCAAAGGACGCTTAAAATGCACGCACAGATTGTAAAATGTGAACGGTAATTTTTACTCTGGGGTCCTTGCAAGATATTTGAACAATATCCCTATTTACCTGTCAGATCTATAAATCGCTGCGTAAACGTACATGAATAGGGAATGTGAGCTCCGTCCGCGGAATATTGTCACACAAAACCGCATTTACGGGGTTGTATGACCCCCGAAGGATCTTCTTCTATGTTCAAGTTATCAAGTGTTCTTCGTAACAGCGTTAGCTATTCCTCAAGCCAACATCTAAATAGCTATTATATCATCACCTTTAGTCTGCCTACCTTGTATTTCCGCTTCTGGGCCTAAGGTCCCTTCGGGCTACTGTTCCATTCAATTCCGTGATACGAAGGGCTGTCCTATGCTCAGGAAGGCTACCCAAGATACTTTGTGGTCCTGGCCTTCCATACCCTGTCTGATCGCAGCTACTTAACTCCTTGTGTTCACCAGGACCGTTCTCGAGTTTGCATCTGGGCTAATTACACACGCCAAGCGATGCTGCAGGTCTGTGAAGTTGCATTTCCCTGTCTGAGTGGATGGGCGGGAGAAGGGGTGGGTGGGGGGGAAGGCGAACCAGCACCACGTCCCCTCTTCTGCGCAAGGCAACTGCATCAAGCCAAATCGTAACACTTCACATGACGAGTTGCATATTAGTGGGGCCCTCTAATTGTGCCAGACGCGTATGTTACACACACGCACAGATCTGATAGCGGAATTTTCCCAGGCACCTTGACAGCGCGGCAGTTCGTCGAATCTGCTAATGAGAATGCAAAACGAGTCCGCGGAGCGATAGCGATTAGTCATCGGCTGCTGACCAATCAGCCTCGAGCAACCTTTTCGGCCAGACCTTTGAAGCGGGGCAGCTGGGGGAGGACAGTTAGGTGTTACATTAGCCCAAACATATACGGAAAGTACAGTGACAAAGTCATCACTGAAGGTGGTGGGAGGTGTGGTTGACGGAGCGACCATGAGATGAAGTGACTTGCGGCAGAGATCTCAGGACGACAACCGACCGACTTCTGGAGTCAGCTTTAAAATCAAGTACACTGTTTGAACTCTCCCAATATTTCCTTTTCTAATGTCGCCTGCCAACCGAGATGTCTCATAATACACCTACAAGTTTAACCACTTGTGGAAATAGGACATATACACCTCTTATAAACTTGTGTTTGGTCTTTACCGAAAAACGAAAAATATGGTAGGTCAGAAGATTTTTTTCGTACTTCTAGAAAAACAGACGCATCTGCGTCTTATTGCTTTCTGGAAGCCCCACACACGTGACCTCACTACCAACAGGACATGGACCTGTGGGCTCAAAACCCTAGTCTTCCCTCATATGGGTCCAATGTTAAGCTAATTAAGTCATCGATCCTTCTTACGGAACTCTCTCGCCCTCTACCATTGTATATTCCCGATCGAAACCGACAGGGCAACGAACTCGTATCCCAGTGGTTAGAGGCGTGGACTTCTAACTAACAGGCCGCGAGTTCGAGCCTCGGCTGTCCCACACTTCGGGGTTGGGTATGACTGGCTGATGACGTCTAATAAGCCAGAAATGGCCATTCCAGTCTCTCTTGTCTTTTTCGGTAATACCACTCTGAATTAACTCACATTTGTTTAAAAATCTGTACAAAGGGTTCATAAATCAAACTCGACCTGATAACCCCAGGACAAAAAATTCCGGGTTCATATATGAGACTTACGCGAAGAGTTAGGCTGATGGCCACAAAAGCGAGCGGAATAACCGTTCAATGCTCATGCAGTAAATGTAGCAGAAATATGTTTTGAACATAGCAAACAGTTTGGTGACACCGACTTATATGGCTCCTAAATAGGAGATTGGAATATGTACGCTCCTCCCAAATAACAAAGGTGGATCTGCGCGGAAAGAGTAGCATATTCCCGTGTCCTAATCCCAACAATTGCCCTGATATAAAACTTAACCGTTGTCCTAATCTTGACCCTAACCGTGCCCTAAACCCTAGCTATGCAGTTAACACTAGCCCCTACCTTAACCTTAAACTTGATCTTGTCTTACCTAACCGTTAACTTCAAATCTGGCCTTAAAAATGATCCTTAACCAAACTCTAATTTCACTGGAAGTTGGCTGAAAACCACCCGTATTGAGGGCGGTTCCTGTCCTGTTTGGGAGGGCCATATAGTCAGTCCTACCCTCCGTTTTACCACACCCTAAACGTAGGTGCCTGCTAAAATCTCCGACATTTTCCCCCGATCTTCTGCTGTCGTATTGCCAAAAGACTCCGGCGCCAACATTCCTCGTAAGTGCTTCACCTTGGCAGCTATATATTAAAAACCTTCTATCCCAAAAAGTAATTAACATCCCTGCTATTTACGATTTGCCGTTAGCTTTGCTACTACCTTGGGTACATGCAGTGTCTCCAGTCTGCTTCAATGTGGAAGTCGATTTGCCTGGCAGTACGACAAATCGTTATTTCGCGAATCATGGCAAGCGTCGCTTATTCGAACATGACAGGGCAGTGTAAAGACAACCGGAAGTGGGTTTGGGCGCAGTTAATGGCAAAGTTAAAGTCCGTCCACGCGTGCCACACACACGACCCAGTTCTCACCAGACTTCTGCGAGGGCAGCTGAGAGAGTGCCATGAAGGTCATATTTGGTGAGCAACCGCTGCTGCCTAATTCAGAATTATTCACGCGCTCCAATAGGGATCGAGTTATCCCGTCAGTTGGTTACCTTCCA
Source organism: Spirometra erinaceieuropaei (assembly GCA_902702965.1). Taxonomy (NCBI): domain Eukaryota; kingdom Metazoa; phylum Platyhelminthes; class Cestoda; order Diphyllobothriidea; family Diphyllobothriidae; genus Spirometra; species Spirometra erinaceieuropaei. Next base: position 264,639 of record CACRXP010000080.1, read on the forward strand.
GACTACAGCTTTTAGCGCGTTGTGATAGATCTCAGTGCGTCATATTTACTATTAGTGAGGAGTGCGCTGACTTGCCGGGGGTATGGATTCCCAATGTTCACCTCTCCCTCTCTCCCCCCTGCACTAACGGACTCTCTGGGTCCGCCAGTCAGCTGATGGGGCTGGGCGCAGTAAATGAGGAACACAATGACAGGAACGACAACGCCGTTGGTATTGGCGAGGGGAGGGAAGGACATGTTCCACGAGCGTGAAAGTATGTTGTCATCCAGTCCTGGCTGAGTAAGGTGTGCTATTGGGGTATCGAACTCCAAAGGCAAAGCAGCATGCCGACATATCGTCCCGCTCTCAGGCCAGATAGTTGTAGATCTCTCACACGCTACCTTAACTATGATCACATGCAGTCGGACAGACACGAGTCTTCTTATTCAACTGAAAATCATCCGCATTCGGCATAATGCGTTCAGTTTCCCCGGTCTGGGCTATGTTGAGCATGATGGAGGAAAAAAGATCGGAAATGAGCACTTCCCTATCTCAATACTTCGCGATTCTCTACTGTTTTGTCCTATTGGGGGCCTGCAGGACGGAGTTCTTGTGCTCTGGCCCGAATCTGGTCAGATAGTTGGACTGTGGCAGTCCGGGCCTCCCTGTTCTTCACTGTTTTGTCACGCTGCCCTCCTGTCCGCCTCACAGTCCCTGTCGATCGGCCGCTGGGACGCGTGAGGTTTGCCATTAGCCTTGAGAGTGCTCGAGGCCAGTCAATGCTGCCCCGTCTCTGATTTGGTGGCGGACACTGAGACAGCGAAAGTTGCACTCAATAACCGATTCGCGGGATAAGGTCCTCTGAGGGAGAGCGGGAGGGGAGAAATCAAATAGCCTCCGCCCGGATCGATGAATTACAAGGGTCATGTGTGGGTGTACGATGGTCCACGGCGATCGCAGAGCGTGCGCTAATATCTCCTGATCCCATTTCACAGGTCCGTGCTTTTATCGTAACCGGGTTGCGCTGCCGCAGCGACTTTGTACAGCAGTCATCCGCTGTTTACTGTCATAAAATATTCCCCGGTCAAGTCACCCTTTTATTATTATAAACTACCTTGTAAACAGGCCTGTATCAAACGGTAGCAGAATTAATAGTTCACTAACTATGTCGATTTTCTTCCTTTCCATGTGAAATTACCCATAGCCTAAGTGGGAGTAAAAACTGTATGCTTTTAGCGAAAGAAATACTTTCGCGTCAAACACGCTGTATCAGCTTAAATGACCTTTCCTAAAAGTGATTTCGAAGCAAATAGTTCATTTGGATAAAATTCCTCACCGACGCGGGAGGAAATACCGACAAAGACTAGGGAGATTGGGATGGTCATTTCTGGCCAGTCCAAACTACTACCGGTCTCCATTTGATCGCATATGAGAGCTCTAGATTGAGTAAAGGCACAGCACTTTTGTTCGACTGGAACGAGGGATAACCTCTGATCCCCTTTGTAGACCAGTATGTTGTAATTAAGACCTAACGAGTGTCTTGGTGAATGCCGTGGTTTTTAACCAACCGTTTTCATACCGTTTTCGGTCATCATTTGCGACCTATGTACTTTTGTCGCGGGGTTCGATTTCCCGGATAATCCGTCCATCTCCAGTCCTAACAGTCATGCACCGCAGCTTCTGGCTGTTCGTCAAATAGTATAACAAAAGTTTTACCGATTTTGTCATCTTCGATATTGCTTAGATGGACAATACCGGTGGAAATTTGGAGGCCTTTTGCGGAATCCCTAAATGTTGCTTGGCAGTTAGCCTAATAGTTCTTTATTTAAAATGGATTTGGGTCTTCTTTCGAATTAATACTCAATATTTGCACTAGCTTATAGGGATTTTTGATCCAGCGAAGAATATTTCACCTCTTAACAGTCCCTCCGCCGTGTAGTAAACTCAGTGTTTTAATGGCCTCAGCTGCACCAGATACTAACTTCGACTTGTATGAGAACAGGCATCTTGACTTCTTTTAAGACACCTTGCTGGAAGCTCGCGGTCACCAGACGGCAGACTGCCACGCAAGAACAATCTCAAATCAATTATGGAAGAATACTAGAGTAAAATGTGCTTTAGTCAATCCATCTTTTTGACACGAGAAGCAAGTACAGTAAGTGGGCTAACTCATGAAATCTCAACAGAAATTCCGAAATGCGTTTTCGTTTCGAAAGGATTAATTAAGTAAGGTTGTAAAAACAATCATAATGCAGCATAATTCTATAATAATTCAGTTACACCAGGACGCCGGCTTTCGAACAAACGTCTTTCCGGCTGCATCCAAAGATCGCACTCCGTAAAAAATGACTACTTAAGTAGGATACATTTTTTCATTGATTTTCGATACCCTTAAAAATTCAATTATATTTCGTGGAAAACATCCATAAAAATATTAATTATTTTGCTCATTAAATAGAAAAGTATGTCTTCTTTCAATTTTATATCCGAAGGAAAAGTATAATTTGCTTTTATAAAACTTTTCCAATTCCCGAATAATTTTGAACCCGACCTGCCGTTACACTTGCATTCAGGGTTTCCAAACTACAAGCGGCATAACTTCCGCGTACGGAAAGCCATAAATTTCTCTACCGTATTAAGAGGAGATCATATGAGGTTCATAAAATTAAACAGTGGATTTGAACCACATTGTTACCTTTACAAGCCACATTGGCAAATACAGAGGCATGACGTTTTATGAAGGGCCATTTCGCGTTATTTAAAAATCTCACAATTAGAAACTTTTTTAAAACCGAATTATACTCTACCTTCACGTAATTTTCTACCAAATGAGCATAGGAATGAATATTTTCATGCATGTTTTCCATGAAATATGATTGACTTTTCAAGAGCATCGAAAATCAATGAAAAATACATGCTACTTAAGTAGTCATTTTTATATAGAGTTCGGTTTTTGGATGCAGCCGAAAAGGCGTTTGTTCGAAAACCGGCGTCCTGGAGTAACTGAATTATTATAGAATTATGCTCACGATGATTGTTTTTACAATTCTACTTAATTAATCTTCTCGTAACGGAAACGCATTTCGGAATCTCTGTTGAGATTTCACGGGTTAGCCCACCTACTGTAACTATACACACTTCTGTTCCAAATGGATTCTAAGTTTGGCCTAACGCAATTCGGTCATTCCGCGTTGAAGCGCCGAGTAGTTAAGTTCAATTACCGTTGCATTATTTGCACAGTTAACTATGGTGTTTCATCGTCATTATCATTAGCCGGTCCGATGTCTATGCCACGTCCTGGCTGACCGAGGAGGACTAAGGCCATATGGGCATCTAACCAAAATCATATACTTCGCACATCACGGTCGTCATTTGGCAGACGTAAGCAAAAGGTACAGAGAAGGGTGGTAGGTCTTAGATTACGGTGTATGTAACAGGGAAGTTAACAGGACTTGCCCGGCCATGTCCTCTTACAGGTACTGCCCATAAATTTTGGCTTATGCAGAATCTACCCGTACTTCCGAAGAGGTACCAAATAGTGGAGATGCGGTTCATAAATAACCTATATTTGGCGATGGCCGCGTATGTTCCGATAAGCAGTGCCTCTCGCGGGGTTATTTACCGAGCTTCCTCTAATTTTGAAAAAATGACCAAATCGCAGAACTGAACATGCTTGCTAGGGCAAAACGAAAAACGAAACAGGAGTGATTGAAAAGCCAGGAGTCGTGGTGGACCAGAAGGATGAACCCTTTCAGGTTAGAATGTTTCGGGAGGTCTGACCCGTCCTAATTGCGCTAGGTTGCTTTTCGTCGCGTCCTACATCACTGGAGATGTAGATCAAATAAGACAGTAAAGAACATGAAACAATCAATTTCATCCTTTTTGAACATGAGGTCAGTTGGTATGGCGATAAGTAGGAAGCGGTCACCAATGCATAAAAGCGTATGAAAGTTGGCCAACCTTTATTTTAAGTGAAAATCGTTACACGGAGTCAGAAAAAGCACATTTGGCGGTAATCTTCAAAATAATTTCATTGTAATTCCCCCAATGCAAAGTCGGACCCAGCAATAGAGTGTTGGAGTGTGAGAGCGCTATGGGGCTCTATAGAAACTACATGCTGCACTTTCTTTGAGCTGTAACCCCTTACTGTGCACCACATTTCGAGTGGGTTGTACGTCATCGCATACCTCAATCACTAACATTCATCGTTTTAAGGATGCTCCTGAAGCGACAGGCTACCCTATTTCGGCTTGAGTTGATTTATCTGGTTTGGTAATGCCATTACTGGCAAAAAACACCGACTGAGTTTCCGCGAATTTAATAATTAAGGCCACAACTTTTTCTACCGAAAACTCTGGCCATGTGAAACGCATGTAAAGATTTCTTGTTCATTCGTGGTCGTAGTCACGCAGTCAGGCGTACAGTCTACCAAATTTTGCTCTGTCAACCCGGAAGTGTTCGAAAACTGAAAGCCAAGGCTTGTCTATTTGTAGTTATGACACACCCCATCTGGACCCAGCGCTGACAGCTCATTGGCGCCAAGGCAGCGAGGCGTGTCATCGCACTGCACAGCTGACGGATGCGGAGGAAAACGGATGTGTGCAGATGCCCCGGAAGCGGGACTTCCATCAGTCCTTCCAGCTTAAACCTAGTTGGAAGCGAGCGAATTTGCACAAATTTCCCTTTGACTTCAATTAGTTTGAGATTCAGCAGACGGAAAAATTGCTACAATGTTTGCACTCTGCAAGCGGATCGAAGACTTTATTTCATGTCGTTCAGGAATACGGACTAAGTAGGACTTATAGAAGTATTTCGCACCGGTCAAACATATATTCAGCGACCGATCTCACTAAGTGTTAGCCGAAATTCTGAAATGTGTTTTCGATTGGAAAAGATAACTTGGATGGAATTGTAAGGTGAATTATCGCACGGCATAATTCCATGATATTTCTGACTCATCAGGATGTTAGCTTTTGAATGTACCTGTTTTCGACCTCCCATAGAGGCTGCACTCCCTAAAAAGTGACTAATTAAGTAGCCTGCACCTCCCAATTGATTTTCGATAGCCTTCTAAGTGGAGACATATTTTTTAGAAAATATGCACTCGAATATGTTTTCTCGTAGTCATTTAGTAGCAAATTACGTCGTCTTCACATTTGAAAAAGTTTTCCGATTTCCGAATAGC
>CACRXP010000080.1:274590-284770 GCA_902702965.1 Spirometra erinaceieuropaei
CGAGCGAATTTGCACAAATTTCCCTTTGACTTCAATTAGTTTGAGATTCAGCAGACGGAAAAATTGCTACAATGTTTGCACTCTGCAAGCGGATCGAAGACTTTATTTCATGTCGTTCAGGAATACGGACTAAGTAGGACTTTTAGAAGTATTTCGCACCGGTCAAACATATAGTCAGCGACCGATCTCACTAAGTGTTAGCCGAAATTCTGAAATGTGTTGTCGATTGGAAAAGATAACTTGGATGGAATTGTAAGGTGAATTATCGCACGGCATAATTCCATGATATTTCAGACTCATCAGGATGTTAGCTTTTGAATGTACCTGTTTTCGACCTCCCATAGAGGCTGCACTCCCTAAAAAGTGACTAATTAAGTAGCCTGCACCTCCCAATTGATTTTCGATAGCCTTCTAAGAGGAGACATAGTTTTTAGAAAATATGCACTCGAATATGCTTTCTCGTAGTCATTTAGTAGCAAATTACGTCGTCTTCACATTCGAAAAAGTTTTCCGATTTCCGAATAGCTTTGAGCCAGATCAGCTGTCGCCTTAGCGTTTAACGATTTCAGTCTACCAGTCGTATATTTTCTGCATAAGAAAAATCGGCTAGATCTAGCCGAAAAAGCTAGATAGCAGTCGGTAGCCCGGAATGGGAAGCGGACGGCGACCTTGACCCTAATCCTACCCCAACCCTAACCTCAAACTTAAACGTTAACCGTTAATCCTAACGGCAACCCTAACCCTAACCGAAATCGTAAGCGTAACCGTAGCCCTTAGACATAGCCGTAACTGAGAAGCCTAACCGTAATACTGGAACCTATTCAAACGCTCAAACCCTAACTATAACCCGAAAACCTAAGCCTAAAGGCATAACCCTAACGGGAAAATCGGAAATCATTAACCGGTACGCTTATCCTAACCTCAAACGTAAAACGGAAGCCAAATGTGTTCGATCTGACCATGGAGGCCCACAAAATAATCCCAGTAAACAAACCCCTCAGCCACCTGAAACGCGGGTCCGGGCTGCCAACTGCGATCTAGCCGAAAAAAGATACCGTATAGGGTTCGTAAAAGTTTGCGATATATGCGGTCTATATTGTATACTTTATGAGGAACATCAATAAACGGACAAGTACGATGTTGTAGGAATGGGCAATGCGCGGTCTTTAAAAATCTCATGATTAGAAACTTTTTAAAACTGAAGGATACTCTCCCCGAGTAAAATATATGGTGTTGACGTGGCTTTCTACCAATGGATTAAAAGAAAGCATATTTTTGTGCGCGTTTTCTATAAAGTATATTTGAATTTTAAGGGCCTTCGAAAATCGATGGGATGATGCATACTAGTCGAGTGGTCACCTTTTACCAGACGCGATCTCAGTAGGAGGTCAGAAAAGTGCACTCAAAAGCTATACCCCGACGAGTTCGAAATATCATGGGATTTTACCCCATGATAATCAGTATTACAACCCCACCCAAGTAGTTCTTCCCAATCGAAAAGCAAGTCAGAATTTCGGCTAATATTTTATGAGAGCGGTCAGTGAGTGTACATAACAAGACTCGGTAATCACGCCAAATCTCACAACTGCTTTTTTTCAGTTTTTCCTGCCGCGTCATGACAGGAATAAAGAGTAGTGTTACATAACAGCTTTTATTTGTTTAGAAACTCTATAGGAAAACGTCAGGGCATTAGCTTCGGATATACAGTCTAATAAATAAAAAGTAATCAAAAAGTTCCACAGTAAGCAAAACAAAGACTACGAGGTTAAATCGGGTATTCAAAATATAAGACTAAGGATTTACGGAACAAGGGCATTTTCACCACAATATTTAGCTGTTTACTCAAGCCAGAGTCCTCCCTGCGTATGTGGACTGCCTTCGGATGGCGCAATGTCCAAGATATTCGTGCAAGTGCAAGGGACCTGTGTAAGCAGACTGCCCACCATCTAGCAAACGCTTCCCGACAGAACAACAGACGGTTTTGTTTTCTGGAATGAACTGTCATCCATTTGCTTTTCCGTTCGCCTACAATGACCATACCCGCACATTATGATAGCTCTGCCAACGCTCCACAAGGTGGATGCAAAGGTGGCCTGCAGGTGAATCTGCTTATAATGAGATAGACTTTCAATGTAGCTACCTCACCCCATCCCCCGTGGTCACCTTGGTCCTACAAAGTCAGGACGACCGGAGGTGTACAAAATCCAAAGTGGTGTGCGTAGGCAAGGTATTCCTCGTTTCCTTATTTGGCAAGTTTTGTGTGAAAATGTTAAACATTAGCTGAACTACACTGCGAGTCTTTTCAATGGTGCTCCACATAAAGCAGTAATAAATACAGTGCGTGACCGATCTCATGAAATGTTGGGTGAAATTCTGAAATGCGTTTTCGATTGGGAAGGATTACTTAGGTGGGATTGTATTATCGCTTATCATGCGACATAATTCTATAGTAATTGGCACTTGCTTGGATGTCGGCTTTTGAATGCACTTCTTCGTGACCTCCTGCAGAAACCACACTCGGTAAAAAATGACCACTTCAGTAGCATGTATTTTAATATTGATTTTCGATGGCCTTATAAATTTAAATATATTTGACAGAAAAAATGCACAAAATACGCTTTCTTTTACCCATTTGGTAGAAAATCACATTATCTTCATATCTTATATCCGAAAAAATCGTATATTTTGGTTTTGAAAAAGGTTCTCAATTCCCGAATAATTTTGAATCAGATTAGCCGTTGCATTAGCGTTTAGGGATTCCAGTCCACAAGGTACATGCTATCTACGTAAGAAAAATCAGATATTTCTCTATACTTTTAAGAAGATACCATGTAGAGCTCATTACAATTTTGTAATGAATGCCGACTGTGTTGTACATTGCATGAGGAGCACCGGTAAACGGGCATGTGCGATGCTGTATGTATGGACATCGTACTGTCTTAAAATATTTATAATTAGAAAACCGAAATATACCATTTCTTCGAGAACCGTATGTAAAGGTAATATAATTTATTATCAAACCAGTAAAAGAAAACGTATTTTGTGCATTTTTCTATAAAATTTATTTGAATTCATAAGATCATCGAAAATCAATATTAAAAATACATGCTACTGAAGTGGTCATTTTTTACCGAGTGTGGTTTCTGTAGGAGGTCACGAAGAAGTGCATTCAAAAGCCGACATCCAAGCAAGTGCCAATTACTATAGAATTATGTCGCATGATAAGCGATAATACAATCCCACCTAAGTAATCCTTCCCAATCGAAAACGCATTTCAGAATTTCACCCAACATTTAATGAGATCGGTCATGCACTGTAGATCCTCGGCCTCACCATCGTTATTAATAATCCGATCTATATCTTCGATATATATTCTACATAGTGTTGTCTGGTTGAGTTTGAGTGAGTCTTTTCTGTCACATGGGCGTCAGCAGCGGTTGAACTGAGTGAACTTCCCATTGCCACTGCATCAGTCTGTCTGTAGGGGTGTCCAAGGAAGAGGAATTAGGCACTTTTAATGCATGGTTTTAAGAAGTCGTGGAGTCTTCTAGCTGACAGATGACTTTCACATAACGAAGTGCATAGGATATGTACCCTTCCATCAAGTGCTACATTTCTAAATAATGATTTTGCGCCAAAAAGAGACCCAGCAACCGAAGGAAATGTTAGGGTCTTCGATCTCCTCTGTAAAATAAAAAACATCCATTGGTTTATGGGCTGTTAGTTCATGCCTAATTGGTTCTGTTTTCGTGAAGAACCATTCTGTTAATCAGCCACTCTAAAGTCTGTGCAGTTGTGGCGTGGTGCATGATGTATTGAAAAGACTTTGATCAAAAAATGCTTTCAGAGAATTAAAACCCAGCAACTTGATGCCACCACCTGGTCATCGTAAGTGTTAGAACATTTAAAGGCACTGTGCTATAGAGGGAAGTAAATTGACTGACCCTCCCTTGTTTCAAGAACATAACTAGCTCCTTAGTTCAAACCACATGTTTCTCAAAAAGAACCCCAGAAACCTACGTAGCAGTATAAATTCTGACGAATTCAACATCTACGCTCGGAAAGGATGTGCTGATTAAAGGTTGTAGAATGTTGACAAGTGGGCAATGGATTCAAAAGTATAGCCGACTATGCAAGATTCCGTTTTATAATTTAAGTTGCATTGGAATTTTCGTTAGAAAACCGCGAACGCCCTCAAACACCTAGCTTTCAGTGGAAATCGCATCTAGAGATGTCTTAGATTATACGGGCCATGTGTCTTACTGTCATTTTCGTATACACATATTTCAATGAAAAATGAATCCTCGGAGAAAATGAACAAACTTGATTTCGCAAATTTTCGAGGCTGGTTCTCTATGCCGTGTACCTAGAAATATTACTTGAAGACCTCTAATTATTGGGCTCCAGAGGTATGTATTGGTATACTTCTCAGAATGCTATTCGTCATAGGCGATATCGAAAAATATAAGACACTCGAGTGGCCATTTCTAGCTTATTAGCTGTCATCAACCACCCACCTTCTAACCCATGTGGGCACCTGAGGCCTGAACACGAATTATTTGGTCATCGAACATTTTTCAGTGAGCTCCTCTCTACCACTTTTAATACACTCTTTTGCGACCGACAGGACAAAGAGCCCGTGGCTCAATGGTTAGGGACGTTGGGTTTGAAAGGTACCATGTCCTCAGAGGGGACAGTTAATGGTTTCCGATTTTCGGGTTAGGGTTATGCATTTAGGCTTAGGTTTTCGGGTTACGGTTAGGGTTTAAGCGTACAATTAGGTTTCAGTATTACGGCTATGTCTAAAGGCTACGGTTACTTTTACGATTTGGGTTAGGGTTAGGGTTGCCGTTAGGATTAATGGTTAACGTTTAAGGTTGAGGATAGGGCTAAGGTTAGGGTTAAAGTTAGGATTAGGGTTAAGGTCGCCGTCCGCTTCCCCGTTCCTGGCTACCAACCGCGATCTAACCGGGGACCGTTTGTTGACAGGTTAGTAGCCTTTCCAGCCACGGCTTCGAAGGAACCACGATGGCTCAAAAGCGCGTGATGGTAAATTTTGTTCAGAATCCACCTCACCCCTTCTTCTCCCCTTACCCATCATATACCTGTGGCGAACTTGAGCTAAGTCTGCTTGAGGCGTCAGTTGATTTAGTGGCTGGCAAATCACCTAGTTCCTCTGCCGTCCTCATTGCCACGTCATCATAACCAGCACCGTAAAGCACGGTCATGTTAACAGCAACATTAATGGCGTTGAAAACCTGTACATCAAAATAAAATGTTATGTAAAGCCAAGGGGCGTGGATAGGTAGACAAGACAGACCGCGTTCGTCCACGATGCTAAAATCGGCTCGAAATGAAAAGTACAGGCGACTTCCTCTTAGTTATCCTGCGGCATAATTATAATGGTCGCAGTCCCTTCTTTGTAACACTATTACATTATTCCTTTTATATGGAATGTCATTTTACAGGAATCACTGGAGGAGGCACCTGACGTCGTCCCTCTTTATATGTGTTAGGCTGCAGTATGCCATGCGAATAGGCATTCCTTTGCCTAACCCAAGCCGCGCCAGTTCCGGTTGCCAAGTTGCCATAGCCATCGCAGTGGCAGCTGGGCTTCGCTTAACCATGTCCAATCCTGTCCTGGGTACCTTTCCAACCCTACTTGGGCCGGCCGTCGAGCCTGGCAGGTGATAATTGATTGCAATCAAGTTTGGAGAGAGGGTGATTTAGGCCTCCCCCTGGTTAGATGGACTAGAGGCCTGCTCCCTTTCCGCACCCAAAGCCTGATGCGACTTCGTAAAATTCAGCAAATGTACGCCTGACAGGTCTTGTGCCGTCCTGCATTTCGGGGACGGGAGGGTACGGTTTGCCCCACCCTCCGATTCCAGAAGATGGCGACCAAAAAGGCCGAGTAAGTGGGCACAGACATGCGGGACACCCACTTTCATGACACCCGACTTTGTTCCGTTAGTCGGAGGGCGTCGCATGGCTGACCTGCAGTGCGCCCCCCGACACGCGGGTGTACCAGGGGGAGACCCTTGTCCTCTTAATGCGTTCGGCTTGCTCACCACCTCCCCCCGACCAGAACCAACGAGCCATATTCGCCCCCATCTTACGACGCAACAGATGCGAAGACGGGGGGAATGAAGGCGGGGGCGGGGGAGGTAGGATTTCACATCAAATTGGGAAGGTAATGGTCACCTAAACTACTAGATGTCCATTCGGATGGGCGTGGGACGGGCGGGCGGAGAAGAGACGGCAGGTTAACTAGGTCTGGGCATGGGTCTCTTCCATTTGTAAGGACCCAGTAGCATGAAAAATGTCTTTCAATGCTGTGAATGGTGCCCTTGAATCGAGCTCCGGTTGTGGAGCATCAATTCAATAAATATAACAGTCTTCAGTTGGTTATTACTGATACTGGTGGACATGTGTATATACTCGTATCCGTTAGCTAGGTGTTTTCCCTTTTGACGCAAAAACTCGTCGATTTTCACAATTTCGAGGGGAAAGGGTATGGTTTGCGGACGAGTTTATTTACTCCGGGGAGCATTTGTGTTGAACAAAAGAGTTGGACATCTAAGAACATTGTGGTATCACAAATTTTGATTCTCCATATTGTCACCAAGAAAAGGGAGACACTATTTTTGTCATTTAACAATAATAGTAAACGAATTTAATGCCCATTTGATGGCAACGTCAAACAGGTATTGCATTGTCGTATTTTTAGTCCGATGAATACTTTGAAGCATCTCTATCACTCTCACGCAACAACCGCAGGGTGGTCTTTTTATTTTCTTTCTCTGGCACGTGCAAATAAATATCGCCAGCCACTGTCTTTTAGCGAAATTGCTCCCCGGAGTAAGCAGTTCCGATCATAACCCATTCCCTTGTCTCTCGAGGTTTCAATTTAAAGGCAATGTGCAGATAGCAGTCAGCCTTCCGCGTATGCTCAGTCACCCATATTTCCCACGTTTTCGGTACTCCTTGCTAGGCATTCCTTAATTCTGCATTGGTATTGCATATCTTAGTAGCTTCGAAGCTTCCTATAACGTCTCTCTCTCTCTCTCTCTCTCTCTCTCTCTCTCTCGCAAGCGCCCAAATAACGGTGAAAGTAAAATGAACACACGGTTTCCTCCCTTCATCAATTCCAATCTTGTGTTTGTTAGTTTTCTTTCCTCTTGCTCCTCCCCCTACTTTTCTTCTTCTGCTTGATTTTTGTGTGCGACATTTTGTCGAGTTCAAATGTTCTTTTGATCCAGCCTGTTCATCCTGCCCTTATAGAAGCTCATCTCAAAATGTACGACTTTCCTGGAAGTCTGAATTCCAGTCTGTCGAATGCCCTGCGAATCTGAGAGAGACACCCTAGAGCTGAGTTGGGAAAGGACCACGGCGAAGCTTTCGGAGCTCTCAAACGCCGTCGCAATAGATCGACTAGCAACGGCAACTGGAAATAAGTCTTTACTGTTTGGTTTTTATTATTTCCGATACTCGTTCAGAGACGCAAACTAACCACGAAAAAATGACGCACAAGAGTGCGCATAAAGTAAAGTCGGTGTCCGGTGGAGGTAGGCAGTGACAGAATCTTAGCGCTAGGTGTGAGTAATTGTTTCCTTAGAGCAGACCAGTGATTCATAGATTTTTTTCTGGGCCTTAATTTCGACTGAACGGCTGCCCGCGTCAAACAGCGTTTTCCAGATTGTAAACATTCAAAGTCAAAAAGGTGTTCAATGCGCGACGTGGAACAAAGTTGCTTCATTATCTCATCATGAAATATTTCAAAGTAGACAAACAATGCAGCTACGCAACAAGCATGACTAGTGAACAAATTACCCAAGGTTAATGAAAAGATTAGGAATATTATCGTAGGGTTGCATCACCCAGATTGGGCATTTTTGGGGCACATGTGGTGTCGCGGGTGGAGGCTCACATTGCGGCGGTACGTTCACTTCCGGCTCGTCGATGCGACCGGGCATCCGTTGCAGGACAATATACCACCAGGAGTGGAGAAGTAACAGCATAGGTGACACCACTTGGGCTGGACAAACAAGATCGCAACAAGTTCAGATAAGCAATAGACCCACGGTTCTAACTAAATGAATAGGCGAATCTGGTGAATACTTCTACTCCGTCCACCCGGCACTCAGCCCACATCTGCGGCGCTACAAGGCCATGTTCAACGTGGCGGTCGCGCCCCGATCGCCGTCCTTGACCTCCAAGCTAAACTAAAATAGAGCGATGTATCTCATGGAACGTGGTGACCGAAATCTAGGTGATAATTTCAGAGCACCTAAAAAGTTACGCACTTTAGTTATTAGCCCAAAGAATTCTGGAAAATGTCGTGTTCTCATGCAGAATATTTTTCAATAATTTTATCGAAGAGCAGGTTTACAGATTTGGGCGAAAATAGACGTTACCGTACATTCAGGCTATTTCCCATGATAATAACTGTCCTTGACTACATGTACACCTACTAGAATGCACGAATCTAATTGGAAAGGTTTTAAGAAAACCACTTTCTTTACGCAAAAAACTGCTTAAGTCAGGTGAGGTAGGATGTGAATAAACACTTTACTTTTGGGAAAACAGAAATTAATCCTGCATAAAAAACTGCTTTTAAAGTAGGTGTCTTTTAATGCTCTGAAATACAACTACCACTCACAGACAGTCATTCGTTTAAAAGTATGTCTATTTTCGTTGCATTTGCAAATAGGTAACTGAGAAAACGCTTACTAAAAAGCGATAATGCTAACCTTCAAGCATCTGGCAAACCTTTTTGTGCGGTGCAGTTTCTGTTTATTCGTAATTTGGAAACGAAACGACCGTTGCCAGCTTGACCAATATTTTAGTACTCATTTGGCCACTGTGTGATGCGTTTACAAACATAGAACGAAGCTACAACATGAGCGAAGGTAACAAAAGTGGCTCCAGTACAGCGAGAAAAGTGAGTTTGTCCGTCTGCGTCAGGCAGCCTATCAGGACGCCAAATGTTCCCATTTTACTCAACTTCCCTTTGGAAAAAGATGACTTACGTGACCATTCTTGATCAAAATATCCATATTAAGGCCCCTTTAAAAGGTAATTTATTAGAAAAGGTTCCTGGATTTATCAAGAGCATATTCCTCGCAGGCCTTCGTTGCGGATGGCCGTTTTTTCGATGGTTAGTTTTCGTATTTTTTTCGGTTTGGAAATATGATGCAAACCTCCATCTGCATAGGAACGCTCCGAACCCCACTGCCTAGGAAAATGCCTACATGAACTATCTTATTTTAAAGGTTTTAACAGACGTAAACTACAGAAAGTATCTTTTTGAGCAGTCGATTGAGAACACTGGAAACTGTAAGGTGTTCACTGACATTTCAGAGCATTCTGATACTCCATTGTCGACAAAGGGAAACAGTAATTTTATTTTATTTCTATTTAGTCACTGACTGGCTTCTCTTAAAATGTTTATTCCCGTGACACCCGTATCAGTTAACTCAATTGAAAACATACTTGTCTTATCCAGTCGCACCTCGAACAGTGTAAAATTGGAACAATTACATTGAAGTCTCTTAAGAACACACTGAAACACACAAGCAAGCACTGCATATTACCATACTTTAGGTATGCGCTAATTCTTGGACGACATTTACTTCAGTTGAATAAAAAGCGCTTTTAAAACGCTGTTGGGATTATAATTGCTTCCTCTGCTCAGTTATTTCTATGGACGGGCTTTACGAACTTCTACAAATTGATCTTATTTGCTCGAAACGAATTTCGTCCTTTCGAATTTATTGATTTTTTAAAGAAAATTGTCACTTCTAACCAACGCAATATTGTTGTCAATGCGTCTTTTGTGTTTTCATGTAACTGAAGATTGTGCATTACGGACTGGGAGTTCTGACCGATATGTGTGGACTAGTTCCCAATTGACTAGAAATTGTGCGTAAATTTACGCACATTTAATGACTTACGTCGCCTACTGTCTGGCTGGTATGTTTCTCCAAACCCGTTAGTGCCTTCACTTATCCGCACACAATCCTTCCCACTCCCAAACATAAGTACCTGTGCTAACTCATGAAATGTCACGAATTAACACAGGTTAACGCCTTTAACGCAAAATCGGTAAACACTACGGCTCCCAAAGTCTGATAGCGGAAAATAAACGATGTGCCAAAGAAATAAAGCAAAGTTTGGTTAA
>CACRXP010000080.1:296727-309023 GCA_902702965.1 Spirometra erinaceieuropaei
GCCTGTGCCGTGGGGCGGAAGGGAGGAGGGAGGAGAGAAGGGGAAGGAGAGAGAGATTGCTGTTTCCTGTTTGATGGTTTCGACCGCATATATTGCAGTCTGTGAGCCACGACCTGTGCGCAGATGTTGGGACCCAGCATTTGTTTAAGGCGCCGTTTATAGCCCCATTCCCCGCGACGGGACAAGCAGTGCGCTCCATAAATGGGCTGCTGAGACATCCCAGACGGCTGCCGAACATCAGTATGGGTCAGTGATTAGTCTAATGAGAGTACGACCAGATCGGCCTAGGCCGCTTACGCGATTACATTACGTCCTCGCCGTAGGACTTTTCGAACGTGGGGGAGGAGAGTAGAGAGTGGAGAGTAGAGAGAGTAGAGTGCGTTGATTACGGCGAGTAAAACTAGCACAACAAATGCCTGTCTTTCTCTTCCAACGCCCCTCGCTTCCGAGCATCTAGGCGGGCCCTAGGTGACTAGAGATGGGCCTGTGTGCAGCAAATCAACAGGCCGCGGGCCCCATCCACCACGCAGCAATCACGTGCTCGTTGCTTCGTTGCCGCAAAGCAATCTGAACGCCCTCATATGTTACGCCACGCAGGGTAGGCCTTGTTCCACCCTTCCCATCTCATCGTGTACTTCAAGCAAAGTGCAGTAGAGAAGAGATCGAGTGGACCATTTGACGTGATCTAAAGCCTCCGTCTGGCGCACATCACAAACACAGTTGAGCAGCCGCCCTCCGTACGCGTGCCGCACACGTTTTGGCCTCCAACATGTAGGCGAGCTGAACTCAGATCTCTCGGGGAAGCGAGTCGCTTAAGATGGGGTCAATTGGCAGCCATTCGAGCCACGATTTAAAACGCATCGTGGTAGCCTAAAACAGTGCCACCTCTCACTTAATGGAGCGAGCATGATATGGTGCTAAGTCCCCTTCAAACGCATACTACAAGCGTTTTTGAATTCCCTTTTAGTCTAGTGCAATGGTATAACTTGGTTTGGAGGACTGAGTAGGAGTGCTCCACAGCCATGGCAAGACGCGCCAGGCAGCGGCAACTGCTTCTTCTTCAGTTACAGACGAAGTCACTTCGTCTAAGATAAGCAACATTGTCGAAAATAGAGCAATCATCTCAAGCGGGTGACAACGACGTCAGTCACGATTCCTTTACTCTGTGCTCCTCTTTGATGAGTTGATCAATAGACTCAACGATACCCCACAGCCTATGCCGTTATAAGTTTACGTCTGACAGGCATAATTGCCCACATGGAAAGCGCACAGGTGGGCAGTCCGCTGAGGGACGGTACGAAAGAACAAGATAGTCGCGTTAATTACACTGACGACGAGGACCCCACGTTCGACTATGCAGATGTGGTCAATCAAGCCAGTGCTGTCTCCACTTCCGGCCTCCACAATGAACGCTCGGCGGTCGGGTAGTCTGGTGTGACCCACCGGTCTACCGGCAGGATGCGGCATAGCAACCGCATCCTACAAATTCCTCATCCTCCGTATGCATCTACCTTCGTCTTCTTCTCTCTCCGAGGTTGAGTTGGAACGCGTAGCCAAAACGTCGAGCGGACAAAGTTGTCGCCTCAGCTACGAGTCCCGTCCTAAGTGGTCACTGCCTACGCATTCCTGAATGCCAATTAGGGAGGATGTTCTGGCCTATTGTGTGTCCGCTCCACCCCCGCCCCTCCCCTCAACTACGAACCCTCCGTTGAGGCGCGAGTACTGGCCAACGGGTTAAAATGGATGAGCCTGCTTTTTCCGACAATCAGGTCGGCTCGGTGTGAGTTGCTACCACTCTCAAATGCCTACCACTCTTATCTACTGTTCCTGAAACATGTATCTGGGTCAGGCTTTTACTTTTTGAAAGTTTCATCCGTCAGAGCAAAATTTGTAAGCATGACAGATGTCCGAGGAAACTGCACCCTAAGAGTGCTGTACTCGCAAAAATAGGGCCTAACTGCTTTATACTGCGAATACGAGATATTCGTGAAATAAAAGCGACGCGGCTGCCCAGAACCACAATTAACTCAGAAGTCATGCAAGTTTAGAGAAATGAATTAGACTACTTTCATTTGGCTGTGTTAGCTGCACCAGATTTTGTTTTAGACAAAAAATTGTCCTCTCCTCATCCACACATAGGGCCTCTTCGCTTCTTGGCTCTAGGATATTAGGCGGGACCCAAAATCCCTATTCACAGCAATATTTCGTGGAAAACTGGTCAGGACACGCTCGTTTTAATCGAATGGTGGAGTCGTTGGAACTGCAGGCCATTTCCACCGGCGCCCCATCTGGACAGTTGGGTCCCGCGAAGCGATCTTTAACCCAATCAGGTTCATCTGCCAGGAGTGATGAGAGGTGTAGATCAATAACTTCTGTCAGCCTTTGCTACAAATCCCTGTAAATAGCCATGTAACTCTCTGCGTTTTAAAACCCGGTCAGATGTGGTTATGTAGCCCCACCTGAAGCAAACAAACTCCAGCCACCTTTAATACGGGACTGGTGTTAATGGGTGTTTCTACAGGTGGGGCCGAGAAACGCACAGGCAACTAGGTCAAGTAGTTGTATGCAAAAGAAACGCTAGTGAGTATGCGTGGTTGTACTTTGAGTGGTTGAAGAATAGTTGCCCCAACCCCTACTCCTAACCCCAACCATAACCCCTCATCCTACCCCCTAGCCCTAACCTCAACCCCAACAGTATTGTGTCTATCAGGTGGGGCTACATAACCACATCTTACTTAAAACCCACTGCGAGTAGGGACATGTTAAGGGCAGTTTGCATTGCTTTTTCGAGCTATATCTGATACTTCTGTGGATATCATCAGTTCACCTATATTCGGTACTGCCACGACCTGATGTTCTCACATCCAGTGCATCCAGACATGGAGCTTTGGAAACCAGTCCTGCTCATCCTGGCAGTGTCCAATTTGCACTCCTAAATGTTTCTACCGCATTCTTCAGTTCAGAAACCTCATGCAAATGCTTTCTGATCGGCAGCTGGCGAACATCAGTGTTCAGGACTGGGTACTAACTTTCTGACTCCCTGTCATGTCAGAGTTGAGCAAATGCTCGTACGTTCAATGCTCCGGCTTTTATGAAGTTCCCGATGCGAACGCTCTGCTCCAGCATTAACTCCAAGTTAACTACAACATTCTCGCTGCTACATGAGGTAAAAAACTGCGAGATGTTGGCACATTTTAACTAGCGACACCAAGCCTCAGCACATGAAATTCCGAATTTTCCCAAACACTCAGACAAAGTTTCGAAAGTGTCCTGTACTCTGATGACCCATTAAGTTCTTCACAACACAAAGATGTGTGGTTCCTCGGTCTTTGTATAAGTCAATGTAATATAGGTATTTATCTCTGCTTCTCATCTAATGTCCCACGATTCATTGACTTGAAAGAATTTCGTGAACCGTACCAGTCCCTCATTTAGAATGATCTATACTTGCGGAAGCAGACTTCCCATTACCAGCTATTAATCACGAATGGAATTCTCGGTCAAATAAGTTTTCGTAACTACTCGCTCAGTGTTAGCATCAAGCACAAGGGAGAATGCAGTGGTCATTTCTGGGTCAGATGTGGTTTGGTAGCTGTTCCACGGTCAGTACCGATAGTCAGTTTGCCAAAGGCCTGTCTTGAAACTCAGATATACCAACTTGTGTTATGCGTGTGACCAAATCAACAGAATGATGAATAGATGACCCATGCGTCTAATTTTCTGGGATGCCTCGTAATTCTTGGTCGTCCTTGAATCTTCTCTCCACGCCCGCCAGCCTCTCCTACCACGCTAGCACGAGGTGCCGCGTCGTATTGCAAGGCCCTGAAATTCGTGGCCTGGAAGGTTGCCAGCCACCAAGATAACTACAGGATACTCTGGAACGTGGGTCAGACTGCAGTGACCCCCTATCGATTTTGCCTTTATAACACTGCTGGTCGTGCCAGAATTGAGACCCCCCTTATTGAAGCCTGTTGCTTGTGAAAGTGGGGAGCAGGTCTCGTTTGGTGCGTGTAGAGGTCTTGCTAATCTTCGCCGGCCACGGCGCCTACATGTACCTGTCTCGCTGCCAGCAGAACTGGCGTTTTTGTGGGCAGAAGGGGGTGTGATAGGCGCAGCACAAGTCTGCTTCATCTCGGACAAATTCAAACGCAATTCGCCATTACTTCCTGTTCAGACCATCAGCTGTCTTCATTGCTGCTGTTGGACCCGCAAATAAGCAGACACCCAGCAAACTCTCCAGAGTACGCTATGTGGACCCGGAAGTTGAGAAATGTGTGATGCGGAAGTGACGGCATTCGCATGGATAAGTAATGTGCATGTCTTCTCACAACTGCAACCTTCTTTTTGCCGCTTTCTTATCCCAACCACTAGAGGGCCTGTGGAAACTGATCCTTATCCTCCACCGATGTTGGAATTTAAACTGGCGTTATGCATTTCGGAAAAGTGGCGATGCTTAATGCCTGTCATTCGAATTGCTGGTCTCGGGTTGCGTTTAACTATAGCTCGGGGCGCCGGATGGCAACTAATGCAGGATCGCCCTCCTCGTTTTTTGCTTTTGATGCCCATGCTTACGACACAAGTGATTCCCAAGCTCGAGGACCTTCAAACTGCGGAATTTTATTGTTTGAGGGAAGGCCAAACCCAGCCTGTTCCTGCAGTCAGGTCAAGCAAGCGCTCACCTGACTTCCATCGCATTTGCATGGAAAGTCAGTAGGCGGGTAGGAATGTGCACAATGACGTGCGCATATGTTTTTTAATATTCTGGATGGCGGGGCTCGCCCGACCCTGCCAGTGTTCTTTAACGCGTCTGGCCGTATCATGTTGCCTTTAAATCCGCCTTAGCAGACATATCGGATAGGGCTTCGCACTGATAGGCCCTGGGTAAGCCAGTGATGAAATGGCGACGTAATATTTTACACTACAAACTCACACACATATGATTTTTTCTATTTTACTTAATGTAACAGGAGGAACGTAGTAGAGAACACGATAGTATTCATATATAGTCATGAACTGAAGATTTGAAAATATCTCTAAATTCAAGATTGTCATTGTACCCTGTTGTCACAAGTGCCACCAACCATTTCTACTGTGGCTTGTCACAGCGTTCGGAAATCACTGCTTAGACCCGTTCATGAGATTTTGTAAATGTTACCGCCACCAGTTTTAGATAACGTTTTAGAAAAGCCCAGCAGATGCAAACACATTAGTTTTGTTAGTGCTGCCTTCAACTCATTGCCTGTTTTATCGACTTATAAAGATAAAAGAGCCCTCATCTAGACCTCCGTTGGTCAGTGCAACAATAAAATGAAACATAAGAAGAAACAGAGGCTGTGAAAAGTAGCTGTTTGAGTGGACTTAGTGGTCACTTTTTAAGGAAGACTAATTTATACAAGTAAAATCTCCTGAGAGATATCCCAGTTAAAACACATTAGGCGACAAAAGCAGGCTGTGTGTAAGTCGGGACCAGACTCAATGGCGGCCTCCTAATTTGTCCTTTAAGTTACTCTAACTGGTATGAGGTCGAGCCGCCGCCCCCCCGTTTGTGTGGAAACTTATACACTGCGAGTTGACCAGTTCGTGATGTGGCACGCGTAGACGGGCCAATGTGTCCGTGGATTCTCCCACTGATGAGATTTCAGTCACCCTCACCGTGGCCCGCTGGGTGTAGGGGAGGGCGAGGTCTTGTGTGTGGCACGCGTAGACGAGCCATTTATCTCTGCGCCTGAGTTTGCCTCCGGTCGTCCCTCCCCTGTCTTGTCGCTGGGTCCGGGTCTGTGCGGCGGGAAGGGATGCAGCAAATGCTATGGTGGACATCGTCGCATGCGACGGCCCAACCATCGTGTGCTTGGATTCCAGGTGCTCATAATGAAAGTGCTATCATATAAAGACATGTGTACAGAATGACATTACCGACGAAGGCAAGGAAGCATGCGGTGGTCATTTCTGGGTCGGATGTGGTTTGGTAACTGGTTCGCGGTCATTACCGATAGTCAGTGTGCCATAGGCCTGTCTTGAACCTCAGATATACCAACTTGTGTTATGTGTGTGACCAAATCAACAAAATGATGAATAGATGACCCTTGCGTCTAATTTTCTGGGATGCCTCGTAATTCTTAGTCATCCTTCAATATTCTCTCCACGTCCGCCAGCTTCTCCTATCACGCTAGCATGAGGCGACTAAACTCATCCCGCTGTTCAACCAAAAAATGTGTCATCTAAAGCAGAAAAATCTCTGCAAGCCAACTTTTCTCAAATACTTTAGTGGGGTATCGTGTTTTCTACGGCTAAAATAGATTGGGGATCAATGAACTGCGCTGGTCAACTGGAAAAATCTCGAACTCGATCAAAATGCTTACACCTAACACCATCAAAGTACTTGATGCTCTTCGACATTATTTCGGTTCGCACACGGTAAGTCCTAACTGAAATACCCTTCGGAAATTCGTAACAAAAATGTACTGGATTTTGGAAGGCAGCAACCGCGAATTATGTTTACATTGTAAAACTCTGATTTTAAGGATGATTTATCGACATTCGAACCTTAAAGTTAGGATTTCAAAGTTGTAAGCTATTCTTTGCTGAAATTGTAGCCCAACCGAGCTTTTTCGTGCTCCGAGCTGTGCCCGAAACGCGATTTCATGCGTTTGTGAGGATCGTGCCTTGATGTTCTGCTCTTCTAGCTGTCCCTTTAGAGCTTGCATTTGGCGTTGTGAGGTACAGAACCAAAGAAACCTTGGGAAATTTTGTCTCTTTATAGACAAAAGGTATTCTCTCGCCAGACCACCGCCGAAATAATAGGACAACCGATGACCCTCCCGATGGGAAACTGGTGCAGAGTACGGAAGGGGTTGAGGCAGCCGCACTTATCAAATAGTGTTTTCCGTCAGGTGAAAACCCGGTCCTGCTGGGGGTTTTGTCCAAATACCACATATGACCAACGTCCCCTCTGGTTGTTGAAGACGAGAGACAGGCTGGGACATCAGTAAATTAGCTGATCTCGCCCCATTACCGGGACCCGAACCGAAGTGACACTTGATACGCGCGTTCCCACCCCAATCTCGGTGAAAAAAGCCCAGATGCAGGGCATGACACGGCGGCAACAGTTGTTGCAGAGCCCTCCCACACCGATTCAGTCAGGTTCTGCCCAAATCAGCTGTTTGTGCGCGGCGAGTGAGAGCAGGCGTGGTGGGGCGGGGGACGGGGACTCTTGTGGATTTTACCGGGGCGAGTCCGCGATCCGCAAGATCGCTGATGTGTGCGGGGTCCCGCGAATCTCCACTGGTTATATATACGTACACACATGAGCCCAGCTATGGGTACAAACGAAGCACGTGAATTAATGACCACGAACCACTTAGAAGTGACAGGAGGGGGAGCAACAGCTGCATTCAAACGAACCCAAAAGTTAAACGGGATGACAATAACGCTCCCATGCGCTCTCCCCCCCTCTCTCTCTCTCGTTAAGTTATGGGACTATAGAGTCAAATTCAAGGGGGAGGGGGCCAGCGGGCGAAGTGACTTCAGTGACTTCCTTCTGCTTCTCATTTTTTTATGTGCAGACGGAGGGTGTTCTCAACCCCCTACGCATCCCGATAGATGCTAACGAGGAAAGATTTGAGGATTTTCATGTTCACGGTTTTTTTTTGTTTCTCACCTTAGTAAATCGACCTTCAGTTCTCTGAACCACCCATGATACACATGTTTGCCATTCAGTTTATTCAGGTGAATTTTCTCCAATTAATGACGGTTTACTATATTCCCTTAGGTGTTAAGAATTAGAGCGCTTATTTTGACAGATTACGGGAAAATGAGAACTCTAGAAGGGACCGGAAGACTGGTTATTCAACCTTACAGGCTATCATAGCTACGTCTACCAGCTACGCGAATGAATTATGTTCCCTACTTTCGAGTTTTTGTTAGTTATTGAGTAGTAACAAAGGAGTCTGGACTTCCCTCTCCGTACACCTATTTGGCTGTCTTCAGTTTCCTCAGTCACTGGAAGAGGACATCGAAGTCTGCAATGACTCGCCAATTCTCCCCGTGTTTTCTGAAATGACAGAATGAAAGCTCATGCCTCAATGTGAAAGTTTCTCATCGCGCCGAATAAAAATGTGAGTTTTGCGAAATTTCAACTAGCACGCGTTTACAGCTACGTGCCTCGGAGATCAAAATTATTATTTGATGAGTTTGTATGTTTGCTCCGAAGCTTGACTCAGCTTGCTTAGATAATAAAAGGCGCGTTTGCCGAAACAGTATTTTTCCGGTAATTTTATTACGACAAACACCAAAACGGAAAATTTGGCTATTGGAAACTTTTCTAAAGTGCGCACGCGTTCAGTCTGTTTTGTCTGAAGTGAACAGTAGGTGTTTCGGGCAGTTATACATCTGTCTCTGTGTACAGGATTCCGACCATTTATGAGAGGCTTTGTTAAGGAGTATAGTCCAAGTCTAAACCTCGAAAGTATAACTGAGCACGGGATGTCTTCTCCGAGGGTAATAATAAATCTGCCTACGCCCCTACAACGGACCACGCAGTAGACGCGTTGAACCAGCACGGGGTCCAGATTAAGTATGGCAGGCGTCATAGCACATGCCAGATATGGGACTCAATGGCACGTCTAGGTGCAGGATCACACAGCGCCAGTCACGTGCGCCTTATCCCGTCCCCCGATCCTCTTGACTCTGTCATGACACCGTGCCCAGGAGGGTGAAGGAAAAAAGAATGCGGTGGGGGCTGCGCAAATCTAGTATAACTACAAACTAGTTCGCGCGCACGTCACCGTCCCTAGTCGAACCTGTCTGTGGGGCATACGGTGGACCTTGTCGGAACCGACGACCAAACTGTCCTTGGCCTGTCTGTCCAATGAACGCTCGATTAGTTTAAATTGCACTATACTGCCCCCATATTACAGTGACCGAGAAAAGGATAGGTTTACGTTAGACTTAGAGTTGGACCTCTTTCGCTGTTAACTTCGATGAGGTACACCAGGTTTCTACAATTCCACGTTCCGTCAGAACTAATGAAGATGGTCCCTCATGTTAATCAACATCTTATATGGGAAAAATAATTATCGACAAAACAACTGCCACAGTGGTGTGACAACGCGAATTCCTGAAGGTCACTTTTGCAGTTCTTTTCTTTGACATCAAAGAATCGAGAGCGCAAAAACAGAAGCTACATACTGAGGCCCTTCATAAGGTCGCAATAGTTGGAGAGTTCAAATGTCTAACCCCTATTAACAGCGAGGTTTTTGAGTACAACCCCCCTGGCTCATGCTTCACTCCATGGACCGCAAACTAAAAAACTGTCCACACTGAACTTTCCCTCTATATACCGACATTTCGACCGCCGTTGCCGACGATGTTCAAGGTGTGTTCCACAACAGGGTGAGAGCGGGCACGGTGACTTGCGCGCGATTTCTTTTATAGTGATAGTTGATTTTCGCAGCATCTACCCCACTCTCTCCTCCTCCCCCACCTGGGCCCCGTGTTGTGACATAGTCAAGAATACCAGAGATGGGAGAGGCCGCAGGTTACTGGCACGGCGTAAAACAGCACCTAGGCGTGCCATCACACCTCCTGGTCCGCAACAAACACTTGAACGGGATTTTCAACAACAAGAAACCCGGGGAAGGGGCGACAGGATCCCAAATGGCACGGAGTGAACGGACAACTTGGCCTGCCATCAAATCCAGAATGTTGGCATTTGTTATGTGCACGCATCCCCGACGACGCCCGTCGAACCCCGACCTAGCCCCTGGGTTGGTCCAAAGCATCTACTGAGTAGCCCATGTTAGGGGCAATGTCTCTATATACGTCGTACTGGACTTGCAACCGACTTATAACACAAAGATGCATAGGCAATGCTGACACCCACTGGAACAGAGTCATAACCATTACTGATGTATGGACGCAATTTTTTGAGCTGGGCTACAAAACCCAGTCGGAAAACCGAATAAACATTTTACCAGTGTTAATGGGAAACATTAATCTTGCTTATTTGACGGGATGGAAGAGTGAAGGGAGTCGTAAATGGGCCAGAAGAAAGGCCAATAAGTTACGGTCCAGGGAACATTCAGAGCCGGCACGGAAAATAAAAATGGCCCCGGCAGACCAATGAAAATGGGGCAGCGTGGTCCAGCAGATGTTTACGGCTAATTCTAGCCCACCCTCCGAGCTAGCCGTAGCCACGACCAACACCTGCGAATGGACATCAAACCAAGTCACAAAAACACACGCAGTTTACACCGCTCCAAAGTGAAGCCAGAGTGGCCGGTCAACAACATTATAAAACTAAGGTTCAGTAGGCGCCTTCTCCCATCACTCGGTATTCATTCATCTAGAATGGATGTGCATGCACACTCTGTGAGTGCGTTTGTTTTGAAACGTCAAACTGCTCAGTATGTGACCGTGCCTACGGGCTCGTAGTTCGAGTGATAGAATCGCTGACATAAAAATATGGTCGGTGAGCGACCGAAAAGAGTCAAAATCACAGAGGCCCTCCTGGGCTTGACGCGTGACTGGTTGATAAGGGCACACATTCCGCATCAGGCCTCCTGGTCTTTTTCGGAAACACATCTAGATGATTAAGATGGTCTATGAAACATGCTTATTAAATAAATATCCCATCAGTAAGAGCATTAAATCAAAACTCGATGTTCCGTCAGTTTTTTTATAAGTCGTGTGCACATCTTCCTAACCCAGCCCGCAAGACAAATAGTCATATTACCTGTTACGAAGGCCTCTAGAAATCCGTCTCCACCGCAGAGTAACTTCAAGGATCTGCCTGATACCATCGCTTTCACAGTGGCCAAGTATCCTCAGAAGAGAGACAGAGTTCCCTGATGCGGACACATATGCAGCTGACTCTGTGAAGGAAACCAATTTTTTAAAGTATTGAAATTAAACGAAAGCCTGCCAAAGAAGAACTATCCATATGCAATATGCGGCCTACCTCATGAAACGGGTGACAGACATTGAGACGATTAGTTGTGGGCAACTAAAGTGCTGCATATTTTACATATTCGCCAAGCCTATTCTGATAAATATTCTTCTTGCATGCCATACCTGACATTACGCAGTTTCAACTTCATTAAAGGACTATTTTTAAACGTTACTCTATTTGTGCTGCTTTATTTACTCGGCTTTTTGCATGACCAGGCTTTCTGTACATCAGAAACTTAAGTAGAGTCAGTTACAACAGTATTTCGAGTTTTTGAGATTTTCTGCTTTTCTAAAAAGCTGGCATTCGTAAACAACGAAATATCAATTTTGGTATTTATTTCATGTTTTAAGCCGGTTAAAGTCGTTCATTATTATTTCTAAGCTTGGCTCCATTCTTTTGTGCCGATTTGCGAGTGCAATCTTTCGCAAATTTCGGTGCCTTTCATGAGATAGGTCATATACCGTACGTCGTAGCACGCCGCAAAGCCCTAATAAAGTTTTTAAATATTTTTCCCACTACCTATCGAACACTCCTTGCAACGACAGTACGTGGAAGGTTCGCAGTCTCACCGTGGATAGCCTGTTTTGTAAACGCTGTCCTTCTTAAAGTTCAACAAATCATCCTTATTCGTGGTTAACGTTTGCGTGGGTTATATGGCGTTGAATAGATAAAACTTGCCTCCAATCACGGAAGGTGAGTGGCAGCTTGCGGTTTTTTGACGGTTACCGGTCAGCGAAGTATCCTGTTCATTATTCCCCTAATTGTTCAAGAAGGCGATGCGTGGTAAAGAAAATATACCAAGAAACAAGACCTTTTGCAAATTCTTTCTCAGACTGTCGATGCCAAACGGGAAAACTGCTGCGCATTCGCAGGGATGATAATTTCCCTCCTTGTAGAGCCTACTTTGTCCAAATATTCAAAATGCAAGTTGGTGTGAAACTGCCTACTAGGTCCTATCGACTCCTACATCGTAACCCTTCCGGAAAAATATGAGATTTTTTGGATCGCAAGGCTCGTTTTTATTTAAAAGCTTATTGGAAATGTACCAGAGTGATTTGGCTCTGCACGTGGAAGGCCAACGAGGTAGTGATCGTCTGGTTAATTGGTATTTGTGCCTTTTTAGGATCACACTCTGTGGTCGTAACTGCTCATTTCCTAACTTTACATCAAGCGAAGCATTTTAATTGTGCACTTATTGTAATTTTGCGAAAACTTACTTTAGAGGAATTGTGCCATATAACAATACCCTAGCTGCACTCGGTTAAAGTCGAAAGGCTGTGCTGTTGTCAAGATGGAAGAAGTAAGAAGCTCGGCTTTTGGCAATGCTGGATCACTTACTGATTTCTTG
>CACRXP010000080.1:321448-331736 GCA_902702965.1 Spirometra erinaceieuropaei
TCAAGCAGACCGGGGGCGAAAGAGAGCGTAGGTGGCTGGCACGGCGTAGACTAGCACATCGGCGTGTCACAACACCTTCTGGTCCACATCAAACACCTGACCAGGATTTTATACCATAACATAAATAGGAGAGCCATAAGGACCCCGGTTGGCGCGGAGTGGACCGGCAACTGGGCGTGTCAGCACATCCTAACGTTGGCAGTTGATATGGGTGCGCATTCCCAATAACGTCTGTCGAACTTTGATCTAGCCACCGTGTTGATTCAGCGCATCTACCTTGTGGCTCGCATTAGAGGCCCACACACAGACAGACATCAAAGTCACAACTTTAAGGCTCCTGATAATTTCAAAACGCATCAGATATATTGTATTTAAAAATGCGTCGAAATGCCATAGTGACAGAATCTCCAGAGTGGACGTTACTCTCACTCTTCCATCTTACTTTCAGCAATCCAATCTCCGGGCTGGTTGAACATCTGGCACTCGGAGTGGGCACAGCAACTCGAGCACCTCTGAGTATAACCATAAAATTATTCTCTAACTAGAACCCGAAGGACTAGGCGGCCTTCTAGAATTGAAGCGTCCGTAACTTTAATTTAAATTATTTCGTGCGGATTCACAGTTTGTAAAGATGCCTAATATGCATAGAAGAATAAATAAAGGAAA
This sequence comes from Spirometra erinaceieuropaei, assembly GCA_902702965.1. NCBI lineage: Eukaryota > Metazoa > Platyhelminthes > Cestoda > Diphyllobothriidea > Diphyllobothriidae > Spirometra > Spirometra erinaceieuropaei. The sequence goes on from CACRXP010000080.1 coordinate 322,115, forward strand.
GAATTATTGTAATTTCATTACCTGTGAGCCAGAATGCCCTTTAAAGTAGTTCCTTGGGAAAGCAGTAGGAAGTGACTTGGTCCTGTAAGATGCTGGCTTACCGAAAGTCATCTTAAATAACGCGATACTCCAGTATTGAAAGCTTTGGGTTTCCAACGTGGACATTTTTCATGTTTGAAGGTGGCGGGGAATGCTTTTTGAGTGGAGAATCCTGGTGCGTACAGGTATATTCATTCAAAACCAAAAACAAACAGGTTTGCCAAAATGCTTCGTGAAATACTGTCAACAGAGACGAGGGGGATTGGCTAAGATGAACAGTGCGCTGGCGATTTCTGGCTAATTTGCCGTCGGCAGTGATCCATAACTCAACTAGAGGTCCCAAAGAAGGCGAAACCTGAACCCGGATCAGCTGAACATCAGCAAACTTTGGGCCAAATGCTCTAGCATTCGAGACAAGTCCATGCTTTGTAGTGAACAGCATAGGTACCGTAGGTGCACTAACTCATGAAATGTTAACCGAAATTCTGAAATGCGCCTTCGTTTCGAAAAGATTAATTGAGTAGTGTAGTAAAACTAATCATCATGCAACGTAATTCTATAATAATTCAGTTACCTCGGGATGCCTGCTTTCGAATGAACTTCCTTTCGGCCGCATGCAAAAGCCACCCTTTGTAAACAATGGCTACTTAAGCAGCATGAGTTCTTCTCATTGGTTTTCGATGCCCTTAAAATTTTTATTATAGTTCATGGAAACATACAGAAAAATATTTATTTCCTTACTCATTTAGTACAAAATTATGTCTTTGTCCAATTTCATACTCGAAGGAAAGGTATAATTCAGCTTTGAAAAAGTTTCCAATTGTGCGATTTTTAATACCGTTAAATACCCGTTCATAAAAACTTATGTCTCTACTTACTCTACTATAACTTGTTACGTTTACAATATGGCTCAAATCCACTACTAAATTTTATGAACTCCATGTGGGCTCCATCAAATACCGTAGAGGAATGCGTGGTTTTGCGTACGCGGAAAATATACGGCTTGTTGTTTGGAAACAGCAAATGCAATTGTAACGACAGGTCGTGTTCGAAATTATTCAGGCATCAGAAAAGTTTTTGAAAACTGAATTATACCCTCCCTCCGAGTATAAAATTGGACGAAGACGTAATCTTATACTAAGTGAGTGAGGAATAAATATTTTTCTGCATGTTTCCATGAACTATAATTAAATTTTAAGGGCATCGAAAATCAATGAGAAGGACTCATGCTGCTTAAGTAGCCATTGTTTACAGAGGCTGGCTTTTACATGCGGCCAGAAAGAAGTTCGTTCGAAAGCCGACACCCCGAGGTAACTGAATTATTATAGAATTACGTTGCATGATGATTAGTTTTACTACACTACTCAATTAATCTTTTGGAAACGAAGACGCATTTCAGAATTTCGGTTAACATTTCATGAGTTAGCGCACCTACTGTAATTTAGCCTGCATTTTTGGTGAGTGTGGAGTACAGCCCCAGGCTCCTTAACGCCCAATGGTATGTTAACTATCCGGCCATTTTTCGAACCATCATTACTCCTCGTTTTAAATAAATGACTATCTAATCAGTTTATTTCCACATTCTCTTTTCGGGTAGTTCATGGATTTGCTGTAGCCCAAAGTATCTCTCATTAGCAACAGTTGATGAGAAAGTTTTTTAGGTCATAGTTACTAAGTTAAGTATATCCAGGAATTTTTTTCTTAATCGCGGAAGTTTCGATTTAAAAATTTGACGGCCTAAATAATGCCCGAAGTGCAACGCCAGTCCTACATGTTTTTTGGATCTCTAAAATGCTTGTAATGCATACAGCCCGGGAAGAACTTGTATGAGCCACAACATTAAGGCAGAACATTGATACCCAGCACGAAATTCGGGAGGAAACATGTTTCAGTATGTCCCTCAAAATTCCACCTAAGGTTTAACCTAAAACAACATGCCATGGGAACTTTTACGTCCGGACGAGACGGACTTATTTAAAATGACTGTAAGGAAAGTACAAGCGCAGTCCTTCCACAAAAACGCGTATCCGCATTAGAACCGTTTACACTGGCAGAAAAATTGTGCTACAGGAACAGTAGGAGTGTCCAGAGGGCAGAACAAGAGTTCCGCTATATAACTGGATTTCATGTATGCAGTAATTAAACAAATTTCCTGGAACAAGTAGAAGAATATTAGCAGACTGCTTGGCTCTCCAAAGACTCCTGTGAGAAGACAATCGCGGCGCTCAGGAAAGTCAGATCTGGCGGCACCACTTCTGCAAATCAAGGGTCAAAGAGGAACAAACAAAAAGAAAGAAACGCCTTCCTGAGAAAAATTGTGTATAAAATCAGCTCTTGGAGGCATAACTGACGTCTCCAGCAGTAGGGCATAATCGGCTTGCTGTCAGTAACCAAAGGGCAAAAAGTGCAATTTGCAATAGTACACACAAAGAAAATTGGGACGGTCGTTTCCGGTCCATTTGTCCTTATCAGTCGAATGTGTCCCCTTGCCAGACTGGAAGCATCCGGACCTCGGACCCCACCTCTCTTTCTATTCATTCCTACCACTGCGTCACGGGTCCACATCAAGTCGGTTGCGATCTGACATAGTGTTACATAGGAGCGTCCTTCACTGATCTACGCGGACTGCCTTTAGAGGCTGTGGACCGGAGTTGGATGCCAAAATGGAATTATGTCGTATTTCGTTCTGAAAGTAGGGCTGACCAATAGGCGATAACCTTTAACAGCCATTTTAGTCTATGTCTGGAGAGGACAGAGGTTTGTTTCACCTTGCAGCCTTCCAAATATTACCGTATGTGCCGCCACCATTATAAACTTATTGTCGACGATCCAACTGAGTGGTCAGTGCTGAATGTAGCTGACTACAAGTCCACGATTTCGAGATTGTACGCCTTGACGAGCATCTGACATACAACGAACCACTTTTACACTCGGCAGTCCCGATCCTGTATTTGATGACAGAGATCATGATTAACGAAACCACCACTAGGCCACGGAAAAAAGGGACAATCTTCCGTCGCAGTTACTTTGGATACTCAAATAGTTTGGGTATGGTAGACTGCAACTCTAATTAATACGACTGCTTTTCAACAAGATTTCTTAATGCATTCATATGTACTGGATGGGAAGGTCTCCCGGTTTTTTTGCAAAATTATAAACTTTTCGCAACTCTAGGCGGTTTTTATGCGACTTTGGTTCACCTTATGCATACGCAAGTATTTTAAGCACTAGATATTTTATCTGCATACTAACACCTGAGTTTGTAGGAAGTGTAAATCAAAGAATAAAAATATATAACGTATACGGTAAACACCATTAAGAGACCTTAAAGTGGGTTTATGTTGGACTAGACAGCTGTTTTAACGAACTCGTGTATGCAGAGAACCTTTACAACAAATAACTTAAAAGCCAAAACAAATGCGATAAGAGAGTTTTGCTACTCAAAATACTTACACCGACAAAGTTTTTCCACTGCCTTATAGGGAGGGTGTTCAATTGCAATTATGCTCCAAAACTATGCAGTGACTTATCTCAAAAATGCGTTTAGATCTGTGAGGTGAAAACTGCTTATATACTTTTTGCTTCCAGCCATAGCTGAAAAATTCTAGAATTAAAACAGAAAGTTCTAAAGAACGAAAGACGCACTGTGAAATTCTGTCATCTTCCGTATTCAGAAATATTCAGAAAATAAAATAAAAGAGTCCTGTTTTGTAGGTGGGCAAGAAATACAGTCAATGGAAGGAATTTCTAGCCCCGTTACACTAGGAAAACTTTTAAGTGGATCGTTTGCAGAACTTTCATAAAATTACGCATCTGACTATGCATGCGAATTACGTTGTCTAAACTACGTTTTTGGCGAATCTTTAAAACGCCTTAAAAGGCTTCAAGAAGCCTTCAAACTCGGACCTGTTAAGGTAGAACGAGTTTCAATTCCTGCCCGTAAGAAACAAGCAACATCGCTTATTGCAGTAGTCAGCTGCAGTAAATAATGGTCGTTGGAAAGCCATGCTAACAAGTACCTCTGTATTGGAGTTCATTTTTGCATGCCTATAAAATGGATCATATGCTCAACATGATTTTCAACTGAGGGTAGTTTTATTAATCTAGATTTCGTTGCCTACTGGAGGAAATCTAGGCATAAAAACTATTTTTGCGGTTACCAAGACATTCGGATTTGCATCAAATGGAGCGTGCTACAGAGTACTCTGTAACTCTCATCTATTTAAATTCATTTTTCCTACTGTCAAAAATTGCTCCCTCAACGCATGCCCGGGTCGTCTGCAAAAACATTTTAAGGCAGATTTGGAATTAAAAGCTAACGAACTTTGTAGTATTTAAAAAAAAACAAGCGAACAATCCATGGGTCAGATTTTCATAATATTCTATGCGTGAACGCTCGAAAATAGGGACCTGTTAACATTTTTCTCCCCAAAAGACATTTTCTACCTAAGATACTGCAATAAGTGGATGAAGCATATTCACGTCCATAAAACAAACGAGAATGCTTCATTCCAAAGAGTCGAGGGTGGCAAATAGCAATTATGGCCCACTCCTGCTGCTCAGCGGTCGGTGATGTATACTTCAAGGTAACTGCGCAAGACTGCCTGAGGAGGGGAGGTCGATATGACAGGTATCAAAGAAAGTATCTGAGTTGCAAGACCAAATCATCTTAATGCCTTTCTCACAGGCAACTCGTATAATGATCGTCCTGACAGCAAAATTAATCGTCTCTAGGGCATGCGTATATATTTCTGATTACCTATTTACAGTGAGTGGCCGATCTCAGGAAATGTTGGCTGAAATTCTGAAATGCGTTTTCAATTAGGAAGGGTTACTTAAAAACGGTTGTAATACTGATTATCTTGCGACACAATCCTATAATATTTCGGACTTGACCGGATGTCAGATTTTGAATGCACTGTTTCTTAATCTGTTGTAGAAACCGAACTCAATAAAGATGGCTACTTAAGTAGAATGCATTTTTCACATTGATTTTCTATGGTCTTGCAAATTCAAGTATATTTTATAGAAACTATGAACAAAATATGCTTTCTTTCAGTCGTTTAATAGAGAATCACGTCATCTTTACATTTTATACTCTCAGAAGGATTATAACTAGGTTTTAAAAAAGTTTTCTAATTCCCAAATAATTTGGAGCCTGAGCAGTCGTTGCATTAGCGCTTAGTGGTTTCAGTCTATAAGGTGCATACTTTCCGCGCAAAGAAAATCACATATTCTTCCATGCCTTTAAGAAGATACCATATAGAGTCCAAAATTTTGCAATGGGTGCGGACCATGTTGTAGATTTCATGGTAAACGGACAGGTACGATGCTGCATGAATGGACATTGCACGGTCTTAAAAATTATCATAATTAAACCTTTTTAAAACCTAATTAGACTCCTCCCTAAAGAATAAAATAAATGAACGATGTGCATTTCTATTAAACGACTAAAAGAAAGCATATTTTGTTCATAGTTTCTATAAAATATACTTGAATTTGCAAGACCATAGAAAATCAATGTGAAAAATGCATTCTACTTAAGTAGCCATCTTTATTGAGTTCGGTTTCTACAACAGATTAAGAAACAGTGCATTCAAAATCTGACATCCGGTCAAGTCCGAAATATTATAGGATTGTGTCGCAAGATAATCAGTATTACAACCGTTTTTAAGTAACCCTTCCTAATTGAAAACGCATTTCAGATTTTCAGCCAGCATTTCATGAGATCAGTCACTCATTGTATACTTTAAACAGTCACCATGCGTACATATGGAAGCATCCAGTCGTCAGCTGGAGTGACTGATATAATTACGGGTACGGATAAGGCGGAGACTATGCTAGAATAATTTGACTGTTCCCCTTGGCTTAGTCGGTCACTGCTTTTTGTAATGTAGCTAGGACCTCAAAAAGGTGCGCAATCTGGTAAGATGACCTACAACCACAGTCTGTGTTATGTGTGGTAAAAGTCTGTCCAGACCTTTAAATTCTACCCGTTATAACAGTATGGTGATGCGACTTGGATATTTCAAGGCTATCCAACTGAAGTTGCTAGCTCTAGACTCAAATGTTATGTCAAGTTTTGGAGTAAACCCAACAAGACAGACTTTAATCTACGTTTGTGAGTTCAGTTCTGACAAGTCTGTAGACGTTTCAGGAAAGCATTAATATTTCACATCGGAAAATAACAACCACTCACACTCCTTCTAACATATGACCTATCAGCCTGCCCTATCTTATAAATTACTAAATGTCTATTTAGAAGCAGTAAGGCAGAGTCGAGCGATATTGTAATGGCCATTTCTGGCCTATCATTCCTGCACCAGCCAGTGATGCTCCAATCCTCCATGCTGGCTTACCGAAAGTTGTAATCTGGGTACAGGGGGTTACTGGGCATTTAAGTAAAACTCTTTGACCATTTGGGTTACCAGGCACGCACTCTCTGGCCATGATCAGGAACGTGAAATACGACGTGGAAGTGGTATCCACCGATCAGTCCCGATTGCAAGGCGAAAATAAGCATTCCCATTTTGCGTTAGAGCTCCAGTCCAGAGTCCATTCAGGCCATAGCAGATCGACAAGCAATAAACAATAAAATACTATTTCCCACGGGACAACAGACTTTTAGTCTGCACTCTGTTTTTATTCGCTCATTTCCACTGAATTTTAGCCTGGTCGACTAAGCACCTGATGAGGGCGTTCTCATCCTTACCACTGTGGTAAAAGTTCAGCTACTTGCACTATTGTCTCACATCATACTTTCTTCTGTTACCGACTGTGAAAACGATACGAATAGGTGGGCGGTAATTTATTCCACGGAACACATTTGACTTTCTTCAAATAGGGGCCTAAGAAAAAAAGTAATATGCTCCGTGAAGACGGCGGATGCTGCTTGGCAAAAATCCAACGTTTGACTATGTAATTAGAGATAAAGGAACGCTTTAATTTCCAACAATCAATATTTTCCTGCACAGTAACACTCCAACCATCAAGATAACATTCTGTAAAGTGGTCAAATGAGAAGCCGGGACCTAAGGCAGGTTTTGCGTTAATGCTTACGCTCAAATGCTCATCCATACTGATGCCGTCATTGTCAGAATGTAGCCTATCGATCAACACACTCAGGACAGCGCGTACGACCATCACGATTTCGCCCATGTGGCCGCAGCTTACATGCGCAAGCATTCCCCGTATTGATGGGCAGTTCCGCTGCATCAGCAAAACAAGTATTAGGATGCATGAAATCCCCGTTGTCACAGCCAGTAAACGTTGTCAACAAAGAGTGAGAATGAAAACACAAGAAGATTTAAGCATACGTTGCATAAAGGCTCAAATACGTCAAGAAAAACGAAAATGTGGTCCGAGGGGGGGGGGGGGCGGCATGAAAGCTAGCAGTTCAGGTGTAAAACCTGTGCAACTCGCTGCTTACTTATTCGGGTGCCTGGGGAACTAAGAACTTTGTTTCATTGAAAAGACTGGTTCCAAGGACATCGATAGCTTATCTGCTCACCAACAAGACATCGTCATTGGCGTTAAAAAATAACAACTTCTGTTGACTATCTTTTTCAGTACAGTGGAATTTCTGCCTCGGTTGTTTAGCAAATTGTTTTTTAATACACGTGCGAATATCTTCAGTTCCCACGACGGAATAAGCGTGCGGCCTATATTTAAAGTTATTGGATTCGAAGACCGGGATTTGGACACTGGAATTACATACTCGATGGCCTTATAGTATAAAACGGATGCTTTTCGAATAACAGACGAAGAAGTGTGTAGTTAAACTGTCAGACTGCTTAAATGCTTACAGTAGTTATAATCGAACACTGGACGCGGTCTTAATTTATTTAATATGCCAGTACATACTAAAGTTATGGATGCGTTTTAGTCAGCTAAGTATTACAACTTAGTTTTAGAAATATAATTTCTTGAAAATTTGGAATAGTTCTTAGATCAGACCATGTGAAGTAGGAAACATCGGCAGTTAAAAAGTGATCTGCGAGACCTTCTAGATTTGTCCTCACTGTTCTGAGCCCTTACAACAACTCCTGTCAGCAAGACGAAGAAGTCATCATTCGGTACCCAAGCGTCGAGATGAAGCAGCCTGGTTTCGAGGAATAAGTGATGGAGTATCCGGTTCGAATGGGAAGCTTTCTCGGATTATTACGTAGTGCACGTTTGCGGATGCAAGGAATCATCTGTCTTGCATGCTACGCTTTAGAATAGTTCTGACGATTATAACTGCAATTATACTAGGTATCTGGTAACCGTTGTGTTGCTTAAAGGGTGTTATTTCTCCATTGTTCGTCTAAGGTGACCTTAAAAAATATAGCATTGGGAGTTCAAAGGTGAAGACCTACATTTCCCTCAATAAACTGAACCGAACTGAACTGAAGTCTGCTATATGGAGGCTCGGAGTATTTGTTACGTCAAGAAGTATACAAAATGATATATTTTCCAAGAAGAAGCCTACTTTATACACATCTTTACAATTCTAAATGCTCCGAAGGTATGCTCACCGGAAGCCCTTTCGTACGCGTTTTCCTGTTGTTACGACCGGCATTGTGACGTTAACAACATAGCTCATTATGTCTGTGGTTCGAGGTAATACGGATCGATTCGAACTAATTACGCAGTCCATGCTTGCGAATGCCACGATTCACCTGCTTCCCTTTTTCATGCATTAGGACTGCTCTGAGGCTTGCAATTGCCGACGATACCAGGCATTTGACTGTTTATAGGTTACTTAGTAGATGTTATGTCTTGTGGTTTTTCGGTGTTTTTCCAAAGTAACTTTGAGGAGATAATAGTGTTGTCTTGTAACTCGCCCTGTGGAGCGTCAGAAAGCGTATGTCACACGAGTTAGTACTTTTTTTTTAACAAGAAAGGGCCTACTTTGTACACGTTTTTAGAATTTCAAAATGATATAGACACCAGAGCCCGCTTGTTTGATTGTTGCTACGTCGGGCAGTGTGACGCTAGAAGCACAGTCGAGAATGCGCTGAACATATTGCAATGATCTAAACTGTCACATGTTTAGAAAGCACGTATGGTTGACCGTCTAGTCCTCTTAACCCAGACGAAAGAGCATCCACCGCGTATTCGAGAGTTCAGTGCTTTGTCTCCGTCTCCGAACCATATTTTTCGTCGGATAATTTTCGCATTTATCTGTTATCTTAAAGACGAATAATAATGCGTCGGCTCGTACTCGTATCAGCTAGTCCAATCCCGTAGGCGAAAACCCAATAATGGAACATTATATTCAAAAGATCCTTGGTTATACCCTGAATAACGATCTATATCAACATTTAATTTTTGCTGGTCTTGTATTTGGGGCTGCGCATGTTCGCCTGAGTAAACCTTTCCGGAGTTCTGATAAGCCAGAAGACATGTTTCCAAACTACCCGGTAACAGCGTGGAGTTTAGAAGGAAACTGACGCGTCAGTTCGTCGAGCTATCGACTTCCTGTGTAGATAACTAGTGGTGGCGATGTTTGCTTGATAAGTTACAAGAGAACAACTAGAAGACGAAGGAGAATGCTTAATCGATCAACGAGTGGTATTTGGCACACCTCCTTGAGTGCTCA
>CACRXP010000080.1:335711-370957 GCA_902702965.1 Spirometra erinaceieuropaei
TTCACTTCACCTCTAAATGTGACGGACACAACGATGGAGAACCACCAGAAGTCCAAATCCCCGACGATATCAGGTAAGATTCGGCGCGGAAGCAGTCATTCATCTTGTCCCCTTTGACCTCTTTAGTCTCAAACGCCTCTCAAGTGTTTGTAATATTCGTTTCAGAGTACTGCATCTAGTAATTGCAGTCTAGAAGTAATCTGAATGGACCCAACGCAGATTGTCCAGCAGATCCGACTTTCAAGTCTTGGAAATCTGAAATCAACACCTTTCATAACATGGTAATCGGCCAGACACAAAATCAAAGTGCATGTCCTCGACCTATGATGTCTCCAAATGGTGCATTATTTTGTAAGATGTGGTTACATAGCACCACCTGATGGACAAAATACTGTTTGAGTTGGGGTTCGGCATCAGGGTTAGGGTCAGGTGTTATGGTTAGGGGTTTGGGTTGAGGGTTAGGGTTAGAGGTTTGGGTTAGGGCAACTATTTCGCAACCACTCAAAGTACAACCGTGTATTCCCAATAGCTTTTATTTTGCATACAACAACTTGACCTCGTCGCCTGTGCGTTCTCAGTCCCCACCTGTAAAAATCCCTATTACCACCGGTCCCGTTTTACAGGTGGCTGGGATTTGTTTACTTCAGGTGGGACTACGTAACCACATCTGACCCATTATTTTTTTCTATAAGGTCCCCAGGCACCCAACCAGTGCTTTGAGGACGGCAATTGGAGTCAGTCGCTACCCGATTTACGACTGTTTTAACGAAAAACGGCCAAGACAGGCATATTAGGTGGTAGGTGGACGAACCGTGAACCACGAAAGATATTTTATTTATATTTGGGTTATCTTCAAAGAAAAGGAGGTACTCGGAAATTTCTTCAGACCTTTGTGAAATTATTCATTCAGAGAAATTTGCATTTAGACGTGCACGTCATAATCCAAAAGCGGCCAAGTGTAATGCGTTCTGATTTTGTCGTAATAAATCCCCGCTCACCAATTTAAGGATAAGGCGTTTACGGTGGCTAAGGAAACCGTGTTTTGATTGGTCTTTTTAGGAAGATTGAATGCGCTCATTACAATTTTGTCCTACAGTTCATGGTGTGTCCATCTTATTTTTAATAGCCCATGATAGACAGCTTGCAGTTTAAGCAACATATCTGGAGTGAAGTGTATCTAGTGAACTTTACACATAAACTCACCGATTATGCAAGGCCGAATAGTGTTTTGCGGATGTCAAAGTGTATCATTCGACTGTGGGCATATTTATTACAAGGAAAGGTGCCAGAACCAATACCAACACATACCTAAGAGACATAAATGACCATCAAGGGTTTAATCAGTGTTTTTAGTCCGTTACACTTCAAGGGCCAAGTCCGGCTATCAGAGACTCCATGCTGGACACTTTGGTCATTGAGGAGCAAATCACCGGGTTCGTCCTCCTGTTAATTGGGATTAGGACTATTACTTGGCGCAGAAGGGAGTCCATTGATTCGCACAAAGAATGGAAAGTCTTCGTTTCGCTTTGCATTTTAATTTCAGGCTAGAACTCTCGAGGTACTCTCATGTCGATAACCAGTGATGCAAAGGGAATATCGGATATTCAAGCGAGTCGTGCGCGTAGTCTTCGGGCCGCAAGATTCCTTTGATTTCCAATAGTCTACTAACAAGTAGTTCTGTTCATTATACATCTCAGTTGAAAGTATCGGCCGTGTAGGAAGTGGGCACCTGATGGATGTGTAACCTTCGAATATTTCAGGGAGTTAAAATTTACAATTATTTGCCTTTAAAAGACAGAAGTTTTAAGATCTCTAAGATTTTTAAAGCAAATATGCAGTGAATGACCGATCTCATGAAATTTTGGCCGAAATTCTGAAATGCGTTTTCGACTAGGAAGAATCAATAAGGTGTCCTTGTAACATTAACTATTATGTAGCATAATCCTATAGTATTTCGGACTCAGCAGAATGTTGGCTTTTGAATGCACTGCTATTTAACTTCCCGCAGAAACCGTACTTGGTAAAACATGACTTCCTAGGTAGCATGCATTTTTCACATTGATTTTCGATAATCCTGCAAATTCAAATATATTTTATAGAAAACATGCATGAAAATATGATTTTCTTTCACTTATTTGGTAGAAAAACACACTGTTTTTATAGTCCATGCCCTAAGGAAGGGTATGTTTCGGCTTTAAACAGTTTCTAATTATGAAGTTTTTAATACCGCGCGATGTCCATAAATACAAAAGCGCACGTGTCCGTTTGCCATTGTTCCTCGTGAAATGTACAACACAGCTCGTATCCATTGCAAAATTTTATGAACTCTATACAGTATCTTATTAAAGGCATAGAGGAGTATATGATTCTCCTTACGCGGAACGTATGCGCCTAGTAGACTGCAATCGCTAAACGCTAATGCAACGGCTGTTCATGCACGCGGTGTTAAGACATAGTCAAGGAGACCGGAGATGAGGGAAGGCTCAGGTGACTGACACAACCGGACCCGCATCTGGGCGTACCACCACACCCCCTGGTCCACAACACACACTTGAACAGGATTTGAACCAACGAAAAAATGGGTCAGATAGAGGAGAGGATGATACATGTCACTGGCCAACCATGCACACGACCTGTATACGCAGCGGGATCGCAAAAACATCTACCGTGAAGGAACCAGGTGCCAGAGAATTGCCAGCGCCCACCAGGCTGCGATAGCCGTGGTTTACGTAAGTCGCACTCGTAAAACATGTTCACGAGGGCTGTTCTTTTTGTGGTGGTCATTAATAATTGTGTAAAGGTGATTACATTTTTTAAAAACACCCAACAATTCCTCAATTATGCTCGTTTTGGCAGGAGATTTCCCTTTTTACCAAGCTAGCATATAAAGAACGGTTCTACAGCATGTGCTAAGCCATATGTATTTTTTTATAAAAGGTCTCAACTCTGTTTAAGTTTTAAAAATTATGCGTATTCATTCACGCTGTCATAAATTATTGTGTGTACCCTGTGTTTATGGCTGAGGCTCTTGTGACTCGAAGGGCACTGTGATAAGTACGGATAAAGCTGTATGCTTCGAAAGCAACAAACAATAATTTGTGGGTACTAGTCTACACGAACACTTGTGGCAAAATCGTTAAGATTCGCGCGATTAGGCTTTTTAAACTGGAATACTCAAGGAATGCCGTATGCAGAATCCACACAAATGTAGGACATTAAAATAAAATATGAGCATTCCCATAACAAGAATCGCGTTTCCAATCAGAACCCCAACTGAGATCTGTTGCACTAGATATGCCGCCTCCTTGGACCACTGCCCATAGACGCTGAGAGCGAAATTCTGCCCACAAAAACCCAACCAGAGAGTCCGTTTCACCCATTACTGGGGTTTTTATAATGACCCATAAATCGCTACTACGTCATTTCAAAGGTCCTCTGGGTGAGCTTTGGTCCTGCAGCCCCAACTGACTGATATCATATGGTTGGCTGTCAAAAACAATTTTAATAGGTGCAATTACGCTGACTTTACAATATCACGTTTTCGCGCCTTCCTTGCTATTTTAGTCCAGTGAGTGACTGTGCTTCAGGATGAGTGCTTATATCCCAGCCTCGGTTACTTCAGTTATCAGTTCACACGTGCCTCCCTCCGCGTGGTTCGAGCCATGCTTACGCTCTCTTCAGTATCCTAATCCAGCGAGTGGCCAAGCAGACTTGCTAATGGCATTGCTCGGACGGATTGAAACTCCGTCGGTTCCAATATAGTGTCCATGCACTGAGAATTAACACCCTCTGTGGCCTTCCAGTTGTGATTGCACCCTCCTTATCCTCTTAATCCAGCGGGAAGTGTGCACACGCCACCTTCGGTTACACCAAGCATCAGTTCACACATGCTTCCTTGTGCGTGTTTTGGCCAAGTTAGTTATGTTAACTAAAAATTGTAGTAAGCTAAGCATATGGTATCAATCAAGTGGGGCCGCAGAACCAAGCCTGGCCGTCGCCTATTTTACATGGAAAAAGGATGCAAAGTTGTTGAATCTTGAATTGTATTATTCTTATTGACGATAGTCTTCCGTTTGTAATCCACCAAGTGTACACAACAGCTCGCCAGAACTTAGGGAGTTATAATCGGGGGTGGGTACAACTGAGGCTGCGCGTGCATTTTAGTCAACTGCTCTGATGCTTGGGTCACGGGTGCACGCCCCGTGGCTTGCTGGGGTGAGCGCTGAAGGTCGAAGGGGAGAGACGGTCCTATTTGCCGGGGGGGGGGGGGCAATGACCAGCTGGCTTTAACCTGCAGCTCTCACTTCACGCTCCCTGCTCATGTGGTCACATAGCGACGGGCAACCGATAATGGGTAAGAAGACAAAGGTGACAGGATTGGTCACTTTTAGTTTATTTGCCATCATCATCGGCATTCAGGTCCTAGCTTCAGGCAGAAAAACGTGCTTGGTCAGTGAATGTCATGGTTGCGTGAAGATCAATGGGTCATTTATGACCTTTGTCGCCTTATCCTTCCCCGCAAGACAGGTAAAAAAGTGTACTCACGGAAACTATCCGAAGGTAGGCTCATCGGGAAACACAGCGTTGGTAAAAGAGAGTTATTTTTCCCTTGGCGCAGTAGACCGTCTGCCAGAGCCGACTAAAATTATTCGAAAATTGTTGTCTGCTGGAAATTAAATCAAAGACCCAGTTTGAGCTCGCGTCTGGTGAACGTGGATCACCGTACGGCAGTTAATCAAAGTTGCTCTTAATATCTACTCGTCTGGTCCATCAAAAAACGTCCGGAGTGAATTAACATTCCCTGTACCATCGCATGCTTATTAAAGTCCTCGGCGTTTCACTACCCGAACAATTTCCATTTGCTTGTAACTGCTACTTACTAGCCCTGGGAACCATCAATCGTTTCGGTAGGCAAGGACGTTGTAAAGGTGTCCTTCGGCGTTAGTTTACACCTTGGCGACCTGCGAAGCGTGAACTATACACAGAATCAGTTAGTTCAAAAACCACTATCGCACTCGTACTAGAGCACTTGCCTCTAGATGCCCTCAGATGTCATTAACTATCTTTTGGGGCCCTGAGGGCGTCTGCGAGCTTGGGTGTATGCGTGGCGGGTGTATATTGACACAGGCGCTGATGGGATAAACCCCACAGCAGATGGCCACATCAGTGCTTGCTTCTACATCTTTATTTTGTGTAGAATCCTCGCCTTCTGGGGCAGGGTGGATACGCGGACAAATTAGGCCGGACGCCTGCGTGGAGTGGAACTGAAGATTGGGGAGGGGGGCAGCTATCTCGGGAACTAGAGGGGAAAAGGGTAAGGGTTGGTAGTAGTGGTGGTGGTGGTGGTAGTGGCGGCAATAGTAATGGTGGGAAGGGGTGGACGTCTGATCGCAGACCCTCTCCCCGTGCTAGAACAGCGGCCGAGTGTCACCACTGTATAAACGGCGAGCGGTCAGCGCCCTCCTCATTATCATCATCAGCGGAGGCGAAGCGACGCACCCACACATGTCGGTCCCCACTGCCCGCACCGACTGGAGGAGGCGAGGACACTGAAAGATGTGTTATCTCTGAGCTGTAATCACTCGCGCCAGGACAGGCGGACGCCAGGGTGGGACACTGAGGCCTGGCGTGAAATCTTTACACGCACGCACGCACCAGCACGCAAACAAATGTGCGCAGCCACACATCTGTTCTCCAGTTAATAATCGACGAGCCTTTTGGTCGGAAAGTCTGCCATAATCACCACAGGCGCCACCCTGGGATGTTGTATGTTGGTAGGAAGATGGCGTTAATTCACATCTAACTCCTCCCTCTCAATTCAGCCTTTTGGTCACGTCTGAGAAATCACGTCATCGCTGGCATAAGGCGTCATCATAGCGAAAATAGCACATGCTGCTAAACGCGAAATGTCTGCGAACACTGCGACAAGGGTTCGTTGACTTCCCTGAAAAGAGTTGGGAGTCGCCTCTAACTTCTCGATATCTCCGCTGCCACTGGGTCAAGCTCTTCGGCAGGTCCTCAATAGGGGTTACGGAACCGTTTCAGCGCGCAAATGGTTATCAGCCAGCTTTCGAAGAAAAGGAGACGTTGACCCCCCCCCCCTTCTCCTAGACGCACCAAACGGACTCATACAGACCGCAATACAGGTTGTTATCTCCTGTGTGCTGATCAGTATCCGTGCAGGCGAGCGCCTCATGAATCGAAGGCGCCTTTAGTATTATAAAAGGATGGTTACAATGCTCAATCCCCTATTCTTTTATACAGGGCGACAGAGTCAGACTGGGAGCATGGCCATGCTCTACAAATCAAAACCATGCGAAACACATTCCTGGGAGTGGGAACCATAAAGAGATTACAATCGAATACAATTCGGCCACCGACCTTCCTTGCCTTTAACCTGCCCGCTCAAGACTTATTGGTAATCAACCCGGCAACTGGATTCACATGTCGAGTAGTTGGTAATCTAGCAATAATCTCGTCCACATTATTCGAGTTTCCGATTTCGTTTTTCCCTCTGCAGATTTTTAACGGCCAATCACAGTTTGGAACTGAGCATGTATGGAAACAGCAAAAATTAATCTTTTTGGGTAAAATCTGGCATTTATTTCACGTGTACTCTGCAGCCTATCGACCAAAGGTCCTAAAAGCAAACTTAGCGCAGGACAAATTCTCGCGTGAGACTAACCTGGATTATCACAGCAAGGGCGATTATGCAATCCAAAGTGTGAGTATCGAAGAAAAATAAACATAAAGGAAGACCATCAATGACATGTAATGAGTAGGGTGTCTCAAGGTAGGGCAACGGCTACGATTTGAACATATTTTATAAATGCTTTAGAACGAGACAGAATGCTGAAATAATGAAACGCGGACTTCATTATCATAGAGGGTACTTAGCTGAGTGACCACTCCCAGGACAGCCTTGTAATCCTTTAATCGACGATATGTATTTGAACTAGGCGAATTTTCGGTAGAAGAATCGGATGAAATTAAGTTCTGTCCCAACAAACAAAATACAAGTACGCAGTAAAGTTCTGAAGACTTATTTCGTGAAAAACTGCAGGAGCACGTTGCTATCACTCGGACTACCTCTCGTGTGCTATAAAAATCAACCAGTAATACTTGACGGGCTGAAATTCAGACGCATGGTAATAAGTTAACTAATGTCTTAATAAGTAGCTAGCCTATAGTGCTGTTCGGCTGAAAAGAGAGTTCGCCCCAGTTTCGGGTCCATTAAAACCAATGAAAGAACCTTAATTTACTGCGCGAAGTAATTAGAACGGACGCTGTGGTAGACTTGCGTAATTCATCTGAGAAACTCGGCGGCCCCGGTCAATTTCAGACCCACGTCAGAAAGGGCAATAATTACGCCTAACCAAACTATAACCACGTGGGCTAGGAGGTCCAGACTGCAAGGCCTGAGTTTAATTACATTTGGGCCAATTTTCCTGCCCAGCCTACCGCAACGTATGGAATCCATCAATGCCTATACAACAAGCTGACTATCCAAACGGGATTTCCTAGGCCATCAGTCTATAGTTTTTTACAGTTAAGTCAGACGAGTAATTAAAATGGCCTTTAGTTCTCGAATAACTAAAAAAGTATTTGAAACAGACTATTTGTGGAACCGTTAGAGTTGATAGTACGTCAATTATTTCCACAGATATGGCAGGTATTTCTGCCATAGCCTAATCTATGGAACACCAGGTCGGACTTCGATACTGTCTGACAGTACACCCTTTTAGCTATGTGTTTCCCATATCCATTGACCTGTTTCCAATGAAGATCCAGTAGAATTGGTTTATATCAGTACATCGTCTATACCTCTGATTTTGTTTTGGCAGTCGGCGAATCTCACTATTTCACCAATCAAACCAAGCCCCAAAAGGCCGTAGGAACAGCTGTGTTCGCAAAGGTGGTCGCCGCTGTTCACCTCCTACGTGAGAGGACACATGGTATGAGGCTATGAAGTGGACCCAAAATGTCACAAGACTGGCGGGAGGAAGGGGAAAAGGGAGTCACTACGGGACGCCTACTGGCTTGATGACAGCTAGCGGTTCGGGCGAGCAGGCGCATTAGTCCCGCGGCCTTTTCGCCACCACTGTCTTCACCATCGGTGGAATGATGCGTGCAACTGGGTGCCACCCTCTTGTCATCACTAACACAAGCACCACTGTGTCCTAAAATCACAAATTTCCTCCCTCACCTTTTAATGTCCTCCTGGGGATTTCGGAGGAGGGGAGGTGGGAATGGCGGCTGCCGAGTGCGCGTATGCCCCAGAAGATGACGAACCCATTCTCGTACATCCATGCACCCGCGCACCTTTTTTGCTACAGGGTATGCGGTCTCGGTGGGCGACCAGAAAAGGTCATGGAAATGTCACCTTGGGTAGACGATGGGGGGTTGAGGGTGCCACTCTTAAATTCTCACTTGTCCTCTATCAACTTCCTCCCCCCGAATACCCTCGCCAAGTAATCATTTTGTTACCGTGGCACCCAAGACGTGTGCGCCCCCGCCTTCCGTGAAATGTCCACCGAGCGACATCCCGTATGCGAAGGAGGCCTCGGGGAACTGGAGCCGACCAACAGGAGAGACCCTGTACCACCTGCCCTCCCCTCCCCCTCCTCTCCGCTCCTTAACGTCGGCAACTGATTTTCATTTGTCTCTCTACAGCGCTGACGACAGGCAGTCAGCGCCAGCAGGAGTGGGGTGGTAAAAAGATTCTATATGAATGTGCCTGGGTGCACGTGCGCGATAAACCTACGTGATTCATAGTCGGTACCTCTTCTACCCTTTAGCAGGAAGTCTGCGTGATCATTGGCACCATAGTCATTATTAACGGCGTCGCCGCATCCAATACCAGTACCAGCGGTACACCTGTATCTGCAGGATACGCGACGAGCACTACATCTACATTCCCATAACAACGTTTGAACTGGTCTTCGGGCCGAGCAGCGAGCCATACTTCGAATGCCCCAGTTTGGTGTCCCTAAAGACAGGTGATTTTGGCAGTCGGGTAGTACCTTTCAAACTGACACACGAATTCCTGGAATTCACCGAGTCCCCTCGTGTTTGCACGCGGAAAGAGGGTACTGCAGAGAGGAGGATGCACCATCTGAATGTCCCACTTTGGAGCCGACAACTGCGGATCTCCCACATATTCATAAGACCTACAATGCCAAAGCAGGACCCACCGTAGACAATGCTGGTGCAACCCGGATTTCCTGGAGAGGTCTGGCGACTATCAACAGTATATTGGTTGTGCAGTTGCCGGATTGCTCAGGCTAACATATATGAGGTCGGTATTTTGTAAGCTGACCTCTCTGCTTACACCGCCCGCGCGAGCCAACTGGAAATTTTGCAAAATCACCGCCCTGAGGGTAATAACCATCGAAGGGGACTAAAGTTCTACTTCTAAACTGCACTCGCAATGGAACTGGACTAGCACGATGGGATAGGGTAAATTTTTAATGAACGGCCACTTGAATTCCCCTTCCCCGGCTGAGACTTCTGTACGCAATAGTTAAATAACCCGTTGACGTAAGTCCGTCAACGAATTCAAAAATCAAAAATCACGGAACCATAATATAGTAGATTCAATTTCCTGAGGCAGACTGCCTATTGACGGCCGGATCAGAAGTGTTGTGTGTCCACTAGCGCAGCCATTTTGTGGCTAAATACGCGAAAACAAAATCGTCGACCGGTATCATGCTTGAAACTGCATCGTAGAAAAACTTGTCCTCATCAGAACCGGTTTACTGTAGAATCTGACCAAATTACGCCCTACGTGGTCTGAGAAAAGAATGAGGGAGCTGTGAGCAGAGGATAATTATGGGCAGCTTGCACAGGCAGGAGACTGGAATGAGGATGCTGGCGTCAACGAGAACCTCACCATTGTAAAATGGCAGTAAATTAAGTATAGTATACGACTAGTTGCCTGTCGGCATTTAATGAATATTACGCGGTTACCCGCTGTGGCTGATGGAATTTAGCCCGAATATTCATGTATAAAATCCCCGGTCTGTGCCTACAGACCCTGGATAAACTGATCTACTCCAACTTCGTAGATAATTTCTGACGAAATTAAAAGGCAACAATTTATAAATTGGAGTATGTCCCAGAAAACACACGGGGAATGCTGGGGGACCCACTGACGAGCCGAACCCCTCGCAGCTGCGCCATGAAGCGGCAAAACATCTGCGAAACACGCGTGTATGGGCTTTTGGCTAGTACCTGTGGTGTTAGTATGGTATCACCTTACCCTAAAATGACAGTCTCTCCACAGAACGTTGATTCTCCTATCAAGAACCAAATACGAAATAAATCCAGGAACGGCTTCAGGGCTGCATCCAGGCCAGAAAATGGTCGAGACGATCGAGCCTGCAGTTGTCGAATACACATGCCGACTGAAGTTACGAGGCCCCTCGTGTTATTACCAAGCGGAATTTGTCAGCCATACTCTTGGCAGAACAGCTATTCGTAGGAGTTCCCTTGTCACGATACATAACAATCACCTAAGAAGGGTCTTCAGTGAAAGTGGACAAGTATACAACGAGGTGCTTAGAATGCTCTGTTAAGAGTTGAGTAGGTGTTCTTTAACCGGCCACGGAGAGGCCATAGGCTGAATCTCAACAACCATAAATGTAACAGGCCACTTGAACAAGAAAAAATCTACGAAACGTGGACGTAGAACTGAAATAATTGATTAAGGGCCCCGTAGTATGCTCCCATCTCTATCGCACTGTAGACTGAGAATGGAGTGTATAAAGGGCAATCCCGAATCCTCCATAGAAGGCTAATTTCAGGGGAGAATGGCGAGTCTCGGTGATGTGGTCCGCCTGCCTAACAAACTACAGTCGGTGGACTCCTCGCTTATGCCAAACAGCGTGTGTTTGGTCGCTGGGGAAACACCAAACGGCAAGACTCATCCCCCCTGATGATCACTGTTGTCATCATACGCAAACCGAACGGGTGGTTTTCATGCCTGTGACGATGCGCTCACAACCGAAGGTAGAGTAATTGTGCTAACTCGAGGAACGTCATGAGTTTCGCATAAACATCCCTGTGACGCAAAATCTGCCCACGCTTTGGTGCTTCGAGGTTCTTAGCAGCAAAGGAACGACCGTTCCTGGAAAGACGGCAGAGTTTTGTTCGTAAATTTATATTTACTAACATAAAGTAGGCATTTTTGCCCGCAAACCAGTATTTAAGAAGACGACTTTACACTAACCCACTTAAACAAGGGTACTTTTCAGGATACATTAAGGTGGGAGGTGCAGGAAAAGTAAAAAACAATAAAAATGACGACAAATGCAAAAAATCGGTAGGATGTGGTTTGGTAGCCCCACCTGAAGTAAACAAGCCTTAGTCACCGCTGGTAATAGGGGTTTTTACGGGTGGAGCCGGGGAACGCACAGACGACGAGGTCAAGTAGTTGTATGCCAAAGCAAAGCTATTGGGAGTACGTAGTTGTGCTTTCGATGGTTGAGAAATAGTTGAGCTAACCCCTAACTCTAACCCCTAACTATAGCCCCAAATCCTAAACCCTAACCTTGAATCCTAATCCCTAACCATAAACCCTAACCCTTAATCCCAACCCCAACAGTATTGCGTCCATCAGGTTGGGCTAACAAACCACATCTTACCAAAAAATCAATGTAATCCTACGTTTGCATCTAAACCAACATAAAGTCTGCCAGGCGTGAGGACAGCTAGGACAGCTAGTAGTTTATTCAGTATAAGTATTAAACAACGTCGAACTTTTCTCGCATTGAAAGATTCTTCTTTGCCTTCTGAAATTTCTATTTGATATGCGCAAGATGATTTTCGACAGGATTAAGATCTGGGCTGTTGACATTAATAAAAACCGATTAGACGCCACAAAAGGAGAGGCTGACTGTTGTCCGGTAGTTAGGTCGCAGTTGCCAGCGTTATCAGATTCATACCTCCTTAAAGCGATAAAAAGGAGTATTATAGCGTAAAATTATTGGTATCCATTCGGCGTCCATGAACACTGTTATAGTCGAAGACATCTTTCCCAATATCGATGAATACCTTACTGTTGACAGTGTTCGTTGTCGGCTGCCAGACTGGCCGCTCTCCGAATTTAATGACCATTCAAACCATCAACCATCGACAATACTTGAAGGTCTCAGTCAGCGCAGTGTGTTCTCTTGGACAGTTCTTTCCATATATGACCATCTGGATCGACTTCGTCGGCTTAACTAAAAATAAGACCGCATAACAGAAGTAAACACTCTTCCAGAATGAGGGCCTGTAATCAACACAATTCTTGGCAAAGAAAAGACGTTTTTGGCTGGTTTCCTACTAAAAACGGCCTGCTCGTGGCCTTCTACTAGTGAAGTCCACATTTCTTCGTTTTGTCCTTCTCATGTTCTTCTTTGGCGTAACGCGTGGAAACAGGGAGTATTGGTCTGTGGCATTTAATAGCGTAGGAAATTAATCGGATATCAAAAAACATCCGATTTCGCTTAAATCTGCACCGCTTAAACTTTCATAAAACGGGTATGAGATGAATTCCTCTTTAGCAAAAGTCTCTCTGCGCCTCAAATCAATTTAACAAACAAAAATACAAACACCAAATGTATGCCATACTACCCGCCAAATTTTCGATTACGAAATTTCATGAGGTAGACCATCTACTGTCTACTTTATATATCGTAAAATTTAGCACGTCTGAAGTACGTACCCACTCATGCTGCCACTTATGGCAAGTCGTCGCGCCAGGGTCACGGCCCCACTGCTTTACCTGATACAGTTGCGCACCACTTATTTAGAGCCGCCAATCTCGTCTGAACAATGATAGAAACAACACTAGCCTCTGGAACCATCAATACAATGGAACCCATAGTCGTGCAGGTGCAAGCCGTGAGAAGTACGTTCACAGGATCTGCCAGTATGCCTGTAAATAGTCCGCCCTTCTATCGGAATGATTCATCTGAACTCACGTCTACCATTCTTGCTGGGTAGACGAGTTAGCAGAGTTGATGAGTACGAGAACAGAGATAGCGTGTTCACCTAGAAGTAGAACCTTAACATATTCTCCATCTGGACTTCAAAACGCAATTACATCAGATAGCTGGTGCATATCGAAAGCGCTGATTCAGCTCATAAACCTCCTTTTGTAGAGCGTTATTGAATGAGCTAATATGTCCCAATACCGGGCCGCGCTAAATGCGCCAGACCAACACGGAGTCCGGCGGGCGTTATAGGGAATCCGCACCCATGTTAAATGTCAACACTACGGGTATACTGGCACACCCAATTGCCGGTTCACTCCGTGCCAACTGGGATCCCTGCCGCCCCCATATTTGTTTAAAATCCTGACCAGTGTCCGTTGTGGACGGGGTACGGGTTTTCGCCGTGCCAACCATCTGCGTCCTCTCCCGCCTCCAGTCTTCTGGACCGGACCCAGGTGCGGGAGGAGAGAGTGAGGTAGATGCTTCGCAAGCCTGCTATCACTATAAACTAAATGAAGCGCAAGCCACCACCTCCCCCCCTTCTCACCCTGCTGCGGAGTAGACGGTGGAAATCGTGGACAGCGACGGTCGAACTGTCGCATATGACATCAAGAGAAATGTTGATGTAAAGCGCTGTGGTTCCTAACTTTTATACGACCTCGGCGATGAACTCGACACATCAACAAGTCATTTACTCCCAATGACTCACCTTTTCATCACCCGAAAACGGCAGATTAGTGGAATAAAGTGAGCTCAAATAGGGTCTAAGGTTTTATTTCTAATAAAGGAAATGGTTACGAAACCGGAAAATTGTTACTCTTGATTGTTGACCTAAGATTTAACGCTTCTACACTCAAATCGCCAGAAACGAGTTAAGACAATATAATGCCCGTCAACCAATGGCACAGGCTGACCAGGGATTGGCTTAAAGCTCTCCGCCTACCAACAAAATGACCCGCAAAACCTGGGAAATCAGGCAGCTGCAAGCGCATGAGACATAAAAAGGAAAGCTGCGACGACGAACACTCTGAATGACGATAAAAGATGGGACTAGCGCAGACCGAATTCCTCTGACTCACCCATAACTGTTGGATCAGGTTTAAAATCCTGAGAAATGGAGCTACAGTTAGTCAAATAGCCAAATTTCGGGCAGCCATTTATTGCTTAGACAGGGTCCGCCGACTGTGGCATCACCGAATCAAAATAGATCTGTGCATATCTTAAAATGCTTATTGCCAGCACATATGAGTCGAAATAAAGCGGAGACTTGAATTACTTTCCTTTTGTTTTATTGTCCCAACGACTCAGTCGAGTGAATACATGATACGTTTTAGTCCCAGGGAGGGACCACAAAACTCCAGGCGAATCTTGGATCGACTTCCAAAGCCGTGAACAGGCAGTGCGAAAGTGGTTGTCTGAAGAACATTCAACTCATTTGGATAACTTATTTTTTTACTGCAGTATAACGGTTTAAGGTTACGAGCTGCAAGTGAACGCAATTTTCATGAATGGAAGAGAATATGCGCATCTCAGGTGCTTGTTTAAAAGAAGACGGAGGCAGGATCACTGGGACAGTAGATTTATTTGTCTGAGCTTTCGAACTCGAACTGGAGTTCATCATCAGAGACTGCTTGAGTGCAGCAGCTTGTGAACATTTATATCGCTGTCCCTTGCGGGGAGGGGAGTACGCCCGTGGCTAGGCAAGGTTTGTGCCGCCTGTTCCACGATGGTCCCCCGATGTGGTGACGCCGTTTGGACTTCGCGACGGCGTGAGCTGCGCCACCTGGCTGCGTGGGCGGAGCGCATGATAACACGCAGGCAAATCGATGTGTCTGTTGATAGAGTTGGTGTCCGACATCCACGCCTCCAACAGTTCTCGCCCCGTCTTGTTGCCGGCTCGTGCCAATATCCGCGTGTTGGCGAAGTCGAACTCATGGCCTTCCTCCAGCGTGTGAGTGGCGACTTGAGATAGTGGGTCGCCTCTTCGAACAGCCCGTTTGTGCTCAAGTATTCGTGAGTTGAGACGTCGTCCTGTCTGGCCTGTGTAGTGGCAAGGACAGTCTTGGCACGGGATTTGATAGACTACGTCTGACTGTTCACATACGTCCAGCCGATCCTTCATTTTCATGATCCTGCTACGCATGGTGGTCGCTGGATGATGAGAGATGCCCACGCCTAGCTCTGACTCAATGCGTTCCTTATGTACGGTAGGGAGTGCCAAATTGTTGGTGTCTCTCTTCGGTTTGTCCGTCGTGGGTGCGTGCGTATGCAGCGACTGATAAAATTATTTGAGTAGCCGTTCTTTGTTAACTGGTCCAGGAGATGCCGTAGTTCTTGCATCCTTCCTTTGGGCTCGCTACAGTGCGTTTTTACCCGGTCGAAAAG
The DNA here is from genome assembly GCA_902702965.1 of Spirometra erinaceieuropaei. Lineage (NCBI taxonomy): Eukaryota > Metazoa > Platyhelminthes > Cestoda > Diphyllobothriidea > Diphyllobothriidae > Spirometra > Spirometra erinaceieuropaei. Next base: position 351,077 of record CACRXP010000080.1, read on the forward strand.
AGCCCTCACACAGCCCCGTTTGTGCACCAATGGGTGGTTGCATAGCAGGATCATGAAAATGAAGGATCGGCTGGACGTATGTGAACAGTCAGACGTAGTCTATCAAATCCCGTGCCAAGACTGTCCTTGCCACTACACAGGCCAGACAGGACGACGTCTCAACTCACGAATACTTGAGCACAAACGGGCTGTTCGAAGAGGCGACCCACTATCTCAAGTCGCCACTCACACGCTGGAGGAAGGCCATGAGTTCGACTTCGCCAACACGCGGATATTGGCACGAGCCGGCAACAAGACGGGGCGAGAACTGTTGGAGGCGTGGATGTCGGACACCAACTCTATCAACAGACACATCGATTTGCCTGCGTGTTATCATGCGCTCCGCCCACGCAGCCAGGTGGCGCAGCTCACGCCGTCGCGAAGTCCAAACGGCGTCACCACATCGGGGGACCATCGTGGAACAGGCGGCACAAACCTTACCTAGCCACGGGCGTACTCCCCTCCCCGCAAGGGACAGCGATATAAATGTTCACAAGCTGCTGCACTCAAGCAGTCTCTGATGATGAACTTCAGTTCGAGTTCGAAAGCTCAGACAAATAAATCTACTGTCCCAGTGATCCTGCCTCCGTCTTCTTTTAAGCAAATTTTCATGTTTAATATACGTAATAAATGTTATCTCGAACTTTGCTTCTGCCTGATATTGACTTAACTCACACAGGTGTACACTTTTATGTGACATGGACGTATCAATGGAGAGAACCAAACATACGGAATGCTGTGGGTCGAACACGAGTGTAGGTAGCCCTTGCACTCCAAATGGTATCGAGCTAAATTCGAAGGGGGACACATTCCCGTGTCCCAACTTCAACCTTGATTTTAACCCCAACGCTAACCCTCCAAACCCTTATCTAACACTAACACCAACCCCTCCCCCCTCTGGAATTTAGCGTAAGGCTACCTGTAGTAAAGGGGGACTTATAACCGCGTCTCACCTAATATGTGCCTCTCAAAGCCTTCAAATCGGTCGATCAGGGGAGTATTTCATAAGCATCTAGATGTAAAGAATATTCGCCCACAACAGGCCTAGATTAACGTCATATTTCATATGGCGAGGTCTGTGATTTTGTGCAGTCATCTGTTTAGCTTTGTCAGTATTCCGCACTTTTTGTTCTCAGAACGGCAAAGAAAGACGCATGAGTAAATCTTTTTTTTTCCTCAACAAGGTGTAATGGGTACATGCGAGAAATCAGGCTTTTAGAATGTCCCTTTGTCAAACTTGCGGAAGGAATCTCCTAGATGGCAAGCTATGATTACCATTTTTCAAAAATATACATGCAGATCTTGCGGCATATTATCTTAGGAAGACGTTGAAGTACCTTGTTTGTGAACGTGCTGTCTCCAAACATCAGAGACAGCTAGAAGCGAGAAAGGCGATATATACTGCTCTGTCATAAACATGTTATGTCAAGTATCACTGGCACGCACAACACGGCTAACACTAGAAAGAGGCTTAGATGTCCAACAATTTTGCTTCGCCTAATTCGCCAACATGATCTCGTTTTTATTTGTGGAAAGATGACAGGGGCGTGCGCCGGACAATGAAGTAATTTATCCCAGAAAAAGAGAGAAGATTGTTGTGTGTGGTTGCATCCCATTCACCAAGAGCTTAACTGCCCGCTTTTCTCAAAAAGGTTTTCAGACTTCGCCTACTAACAGACAAACGGTAGACCCAATATGCCAGTGGTTGATAGGCAGAGTGTTCAATGACATTTTTTGGCTTGGGCTAACTTATGTACCTAAGCGAAGATGATGAGTACCCTTCATGACCTGTTTGTTAACCACCTGTTAACCGTTGCCCTCTACCATCCGACCGGCAGCTGTGTCTGAGAATGATGGTTCTTACTGGCCACTAAATGGGTACATGTACGGGCATTCTTTTGTTTCAATTGTGCTTGCGCGTTTTGGCGGAAAAACTGTCCCAGCTATAAGGCACTGGCCAATCCTCCGCCCTCCAATGCGTACGTCATCTCACGAAAGGTTCACATTAAATATGCCCATGCACAGGCGGTGGTTTGTCCATCGTAAGCGACGACGGCTTCTGCAGCCGACGGCATTGGTGGGTTAAATGACTGATGAGGCGCTAGGGCTAGGATTCCTGCTGAAGTATCAAGCGAGTGTCGTTTAATCTCAGGTGTAAGCTGGTAGGTGAGCAGGTTGAGAGAGAGAGAGAGAGAGAGAGAAGAGAATGCATCGGATGCTGCACAAATCTGCCCGGATTTGTCCGAGGAGTGCTACGAATTTTGTCGACGTGGACGAAGAAAGGTTCTCATAGAGCTATCCAACACGATGCGTAAGAAAACTATGCGGGCAAGTCGGGAGGGATTCCTAGAGGTGCCGTTTCAAGTGCCGTTCCCACCTTATTATTGCTGTCGCAGAGCGCGGAATTTGTCAAAAAGGTATTGAAAGTCAGGAATGAGTGATTACAGAGAGGCTATGTAGACAGCAGCATAAGGCTGTCAGTGCTGTCCTACGTCAGCCCCCATACCAGCAGCCGCCGCATGAAAGTCTCCGAGAACCGCAAAGAAATTTCAAGGCATTGGAGTGGATCTTCAGGGTGTTCTTGTCGCTCGGCACGTGTACCACGACTAAAAAACGGTCTCTTCAGCAGTGCTCATCAGGCATATTCAAGAAGTCCCCAATATATAGGGGGAAGTTTTTGTTGTTGACGTAGCGGGTGACGCGGAAGGGATGAGGATTACTTGCATGCAATTCGGTGTACAGTGAGGAAGTACACTGATTGACCGAGCTCATGAAATGTTGGCTGAAATTCTGAAATGCATTTTCGAATTGGAAGGATTACTTGGGCGCTGTTATAATACTGATTATCTTGCGGCATAATCCTATAATATTTCGGACTTGGCAGGATGTCAACTTTTGAATGCACTGCTTTTTAATCTATTGTAGAAACCTAACTCGGTAAAAATGGCTACTTAAGTAGCATGCATTTTTCACATTGATTTTCGATGGTCTTGTAAATTTAAATATATTTTATAAAAACTGCTATCAAAAATATACTTTTTTCAGTCGTTTAATAGAGAACCACGTCATATTTATATTTTATACTCGAAGAAGCAGTATAACTATGTTTTAAAAAAGTTTTCTAATTCCCGAATAATTTGGAGCCTGATCAGCCGCTGCATTAGCGCCTAGGGATTTCGGTCTACAAGGTGCATGCATTCCGCGTAAGGAAAGTCATATATTCTTCTATGCCTTTAAAAAGATGCCATATTGAGTCCATAAAATTTTGCAATGGATGCGGACCATGCTGTATATTTCATGAGGAGCAATGGCAAATGGACAGGTACGATGCTGTATAAATGGACATCGCACGGTCTTAAAAAATCCCGTAATAAGAAACTTTTTTAAACCTAAGTATACTTCTTCTGCGAGTAAAAAATATAAAGATGACGTGGTTCTCTATCAAACGATGGCAAGAAAGCATATTGTTTCTGCAAAATATATTTGAATTGACAAGATCATTGAAAATCAATGTGAAAAATGCATGCTACCTAAGTTGTCATCTTTTTCCGAGTATGGTTTCTACAGGAGATTGAAAAGCAGTGCATTCAAAAGCCGACATCCTGCCAAGCCCGAATTGTTATATGCTTATGCGCGAGATAATCAGTATTAATACCGCACCTAAGTAAGCCTTCCTAATCGAGAACGCATTTTAGAATTTCAGCCGGCATTTAATGAGATCGGTCGCTCACTGTAAGTTCAATATCGACCTCACCGGTTTTTACACACCCATTTTGTTTCACTGGCCACAGAAGGCCCAGGCAACTTTTTAAAACCGAATTATATACGTCCTTCGAGTATAAAGTTATAAGAAGATATAATTTTCTACCGAGTGAGCAAAAGAATTAATAGTTTTATGCATGTTTTCCATGAAATATAATTGAACGTTTAAAGACATCAAAAATAATCGGGAAAAAGCATGCTACTTAAGTAGTCTTTTTTACATAGTACTTTTTTTGCACGCAGCCGGAAAGAAGTTCATTCGGAAGCCAGCATCCTGAGGTAACCGAAAGATTATAGAATTCTGTTGCAGGCTGACTAGTTTTACAACCCTGCTTAATTAGTCTTTTCGAAAGGAAAACGAATTTCGGAATTTCGGTTGACATTTCATGAGTTAGCCCACCGACTTTATAGCGGAAAGTGTTCATTGTTGACGTAGCGGTTGACGTGGAGGGGATGAGGATTACTTGCATGCAATTCGGTGTACGGTGAGGAAGTAAGTTCAGTATCGACCTCACTGGTTTCCACACACACCCATCGTGTTTCACTGGCTGCAAAAGGCCCAGGCAACTAGTGATGCCACAGGACACAGTGGTCAACTGCGCACAAAGAGCCGTCTGCGCGTGCCCCAAAAGGGGTGACTCCTGCACGCTGGTCAAAGCAAAGTAAACATGCACACAACCCCATGGGAGTTAAATAGACGGATCGGTTCTCCTCGTTTGATTTTGCCCCTCGTTCGAAACGGTTGCCAGAGCGACATTGCTGCCTCTAATGCGATTCCTCTGAACCGCAGATGAGAACTGTTCGTGAGGTTTGCTCAGACCGATGCGTCAAGCATTCCAGATGACTGTAAAATCATCGGAGTGACAAAACTCCATGAACACTCACACATTTTTAATATTAGGCATGGCCAAATAGACCAAAGTATCCAGATCCACAAGATAGCAGCATTGCAGCTGCAGAGTTTCCATGGCATTTTCAGTGACAGTTATTCTTGGGCATGACGTAGTTCAATCAGTTTCCCAGTGGTTCGAGATTGCTAGTGTCAGAAAAAATAAATTTCCTCGACCTCCACGAATGCGGTATCTGTGAAACAGCATTCTTCTTCCTCTAACAACAGACTTCCTTTGAAAGAAACTTCCACCCCATGGGGGAGTTTTCCTGTGCTCACAACAGTACGTGGGGGGAGGGGGGAGTGGGGAAGGACAGAGGTGCGCAAGCCACGGCAGCCTTGGACTGAACTCCCTACTTAGTCTCGCGTCTGCCACCTGGATTATCTGCCTGATGTCAGGGCTCTCATTTCTGCCTGCGAATAACGGTATGACCACATTGTGCCGTGTAAATGTCTACATTTACTGTGTTAGGGTCTTTTGAGGTATGCGTGAAAGCGCACCGCATACCCTCCTCCGCCTGGAGTTCTGTCGTGATGGATGACACCAGTGCACAGATGGAACTGGATTTTAGTGGGCTTAACTGGGTTAAATAGCTGGCCTGGGGTAGACCAACAGACATTTAGCCCCTCGAGCGTAGGCTTGAAATCGTTCGTGGCTTCAGTAGGGAAGAGGGGAAGAATTCACATGCACAAGTACATGGACCCACCGGAGGCAAACAGAGATGGCAGCTCAGTTCGATGCATTGGTTTGGCAGCTAGCCGTTTCGACAACCATGTGATGGCTAAATGAAAAACAGTATTGTGGCAATTGACAATTTAATCAGTCCGCACCCAATTAGCGGCCGCAATAGCAACTAGAAATTTAGGAAGTCGAATTGGCGTCATTCAGCTTCCTGGCCCAGACAATATACTCAGAAATGCATTCCACTGTGAGTCCATCACTGTCACGCAGAAATATCCTGGATGCTCTAGTACCTTAAATAAGATTTAGGTCTATAATGCGGCAGACGCTCGCACCATCTTCCTCGCACTTTCTTCCAATAGCAAGGAACAGTTAACAAAGATGATGTAAACGGGGTATGAATTGGTCCCTAAAGTGGGTCACGTGGTAGATGCGTTAGAGCAACACGGCGGCCCCAGCGGAGCCCGACAGGATTTATCGGGAATGCGCTCCCATGGGAAATATCAACATTTGGGACGGCGGTGGCATGCCTAGTTGCAGGCCCATGCTGGGCCAATTGGGATCCGAGTAGTCCCCTTCCTTTTGGTGTAAAATCCTGTTCGAGTGTTTGTTGTGGATCAGGGGCGTGATGGTACGCCTAGGTGCGGCTGTACCTCATGCCAGCCACCTGCGACCTCCCCCTCCTCCGGTCTTCATGACTTGGTCATGACATCGGACCCAGGTGTGGGAGGAGGGAAGCGTGAGGTAGATGCTGCGCAAGTCTGCCGCCGTCATAAAATAATTAACGCTCAAGTCACCGTCCCTGTTCTCACCCTGCTGTGGAGCACACGGTGGACATCGTTGAAACAGACGATCGAACTGCTGAGGTGGCTATGCGCGCAGTGACCGACGGGGTTGACTCCAAACCTGCGCACGCCGTTCACAGGTTGCCCCTAGAATATTTCCAATGGCCCATGGGACATTAAAAAACTAACTCGACTGAAAATTATGTTGGTTGTGGCGAGTCAACCCACTGAATACGCACAGGGTGCCTCGCCTCAAAGTTTTTCAGTCACGTATACATACGGCAGATGTGCTAACTCATGAAGTGTTAACCGAAATACTGAAATCCGTTTTCGACTCGAAAAGATTATTTACGTAGGGTTGTAGTATTAATCACCATGCAGCATAAATTCAAAATAATTCAGTTACTTCAGGATGCCGACCATCGAACGAACTTCGTTCCGGCCGCCTGCAAAATCCACACTCGGTAAAAAAAGACTGCTTATATAGTACAAACTTTTCTCATTGATCTTCGATGCTCTTGTAAATCCAAATATATTTCATAGGAAAGTTGCATTAAAATATTCATTCTTCCACTTATTTTGGAAGAGAATTACGTCTTAGGCAAATTTTATACCTGAAGAAAGGGTATAATTCGGTTTTAAAAGCTTTTCTAATTGTCGAATAATTTTGAACACGACCTGCCCTTATGTCCGCATTCAGGGTTTCCAAAGTACAAGCTGTATAATTTCCGTGTACGGAAAATCGTTCATTTCTCTACGGCATTAAGGGAAGGTCATATGGTGTTCATAAAATTTAGCAGTGGATTTGAATCATACTGTAAACTTTAAAAGAAACGCTAGTAAATGCAGAGGCACGATGTTTTATGAACAGACATTTAGAGGTCTTAAAAAACCTCGTCATTATAAACTTTTTTAAAACCAAATCATAACCTTTTCAGTACAAAAATTTGAATAAGACGTAATTTTCTTCCAAAATAAGTAAAAAAATGAATATTTTAATGCACGTTTTCTATGAAATATATTTGAATTTACAAGAGCATCGAAGATCAATGAGAAAAGTTTGTACTATTTAAGCAGTCTTTTTTACAGAGTGTAGCTTTTGCAGGCGGTCGGAAAGAAGTTCGTTCGAAAGCCGGCACCCTGAAGTAACTGAAATATTGTGGAGTTATGCTGCATGGTGATTAATATTACAACACTACCTAAATAATCTTTTCGAGTTAAAAGCGCACTTCAGAATTTCGGTTAACAGTTCATGACTTAGCACATCTACTGTAATGCTGATCTGTCTTCAGAATTTCAGTGTCTTACTTCGCCATTTTAGGAGACCAGTCACTCAGACCAAAGTACGCCCTCCTTTCGAGTAAGAAGGAAAGAACTATTGTTTACTCCGCGCCGCTGGCAGGCTTTGCTGTAATAGTTCATATCGATGGATGTGCTTCGCAGTAAACAGCTCCAGGCTGTGCGGGCTTATTTGTTTTCCTATCTGGTCCACTAAACTCGATCATCCAAAAGACAGTAAACTACGCTAAGCGCCGGCCCTCGGGGATGCGGTCGCAAATGACATTTATGAAAACCAAAGGTGGAAGATGTTGCATTTTGGTAGGGATTGTTTATGTGTCCCCCATCCCCCCTCTGCAAGGCATGAGAGTAGAAACGCCCCCCCCCATAATACGGGTGGTCCTGCGCCAAGTTTCAGGAATGTTACTTATTCCTGTGTCCTAACCCCAACACAAAGCCCGACCCAAACCTTAAAAGAAACTCTAATCCACCTAGAATTTAGCGTGACAACCAGCACTTCTGGGAGTTCCTATTCATATGTCTTACAAAACTATTGCCGATTGTTAAAGTGGCCTACTGACGTTACACCCATATGGGCGCAGACAATGTCCACATTTTTGATGGTGTTGATAACCAGCACCGCAGATGGGCTTACTGGAGTGTTTACGCCTGCGAAATGATTAAATGATCACTCAACTCCGGTTTGCATATTGCCTTCACCCAATCGTACTGCTGTGAATGCCTGATAGTTGTGTAAAACTTTGTCGCTGACATTCTCAACCCACTATACAGCAAATATTGAAAGAAAATTGAGACCGAGGACGTAAATCGGGGGGTCTCCTACAGTCTGACTTCCGTTATAAAAACCAGGTTTGTCTTATCTGAACCAAATGGGCCTGTGTTTTTGAGTCATGATCGGCTGTATGCTAAAGTTTTGCGTTTCATGCGTCCGTAACGATGTGATCGCTGGTTCATTGACTACAATCCCTGACTAAATGCAACACAAAGTTGGTATTTTATACTGAAATTGGCAACAGTTATTGGAACACTTAAAAATCCACGACCCACGTGCACAAAGTCTATGCGAATACTTATAATCGGCAAGCTTTCACAGCGCTCGGCAGGGGAATATTTTCTCAGTGTGACCGCCTGCATGTGCCACGGACTGGAGTTTCAGATGGCCACAGAAGCGCCCGTGTCCTGTTTTGCAAACACCATAGAAAGGTGAACGTCGCCGCTGCGGAATTTGAACAATTACGGTGGAGCCTGACAGGGTGCCACCCCATGGCTTTGTCGGAATATTGGGGCCAATGTTTCGTGAACAAACAGCCCAAGTTCAAGCCTGGAATCATTCGGCTTGGCGCTATGGAATGATTGGTTGGTGCCGGAAATAAGCCAGACAAGATAGTTTTAGTTTTTGTTGGCTTTTTCGGCATCAATCCTCCATTTCTGTTAGATTTTTTGACAAAATCTAAGCACCCTAAACGATCGCGCCCCAGTCGAGTAAAACATAGTGCAATCGAGGTACGAATTCAAAGTCCCTGCAGTAAACGATCTAAGAAACAACACTTATAAAGAATATGGCTGTCTGCAAGGCAGGAGTCTAAAGTTGGAGCAATCACACGGAAAGAAATGAGCATGCCGAGCGAAAAAGTCACCTCCAGGGGAAGAAGGCGAAAGAATGCATTTAAGGAAGAAGGCCAGACCATCTGCAGCTGGGGAAACGACTTCCAAATTTGTCCACGACCTAGACGAATGCAAGATTCCAGCGGCAACGAAGAAAGAATTCCATTACCATGCTTGGAAAATGAAGTGTTCCAGTGCGCTTTTAGATGCATTTGAGTCACAACACAGGTACACTCTTAATTCTCCGATTGTACCTCGACGCACTTTGCTAAAAGGCGGCGGAGGCATTATAGGCAGAAATAAGAACCTTTGAGAATAATTAAACAGGCTGCTTTCGGTCTGTGTAGGACTCGAGACCCTCCGTTTCACACCGACTTTTCCAACCAAATACGCTAGGGTGCCTTTGAAATGACCGGGTTTTTATGCCCCCTATGTGCCCGTGCGTGTTAGGCGTACAAGAGACGCCACCAAGAAATATTAATAACTCAGTATGAAATCTAACACCGGCCCTCCGCATCTGGTGTTGTGCCTCACGCGGAGATTGGTCCCAGCTTATAGACTCTTTTCCTCCGCCCCCCACCACGAAGGACGGGGGAGGGAGACCGTCCAAGGTAGAACTAGAGAGGAATGGAGGGGAGAGTGTATGATGAATTCTGCATGTTCGAAAAGTCTGGGCACAGGCACCTCACCAACACCAACTTCACGGTCCCCAGCCAAATCACGCCTCCTGCACGCGAAAAGCCGCAAACCGCCACCACTACCGAGCAGTCCGGCATGCATATTACAGTGAATTGGGCATGTTTGAGTGTGGAGGACCTCCAGCACACATGCGGACGTAAGTATGCAGGCTCTGTTGTGTAGCTTCCTCCGTCTCGTCACCTTTGATTTTTTTACTTGTTCCAAACGTCCATTTCCCCTCCCCCTCGTTGTCTCGACGTTTGCGGAGAAGAGAATTGGCTGGACCAGACAACAGCTGCTGTTTTCACAGGCACTATGAAGATCCAAAGTCTTCCCGCTTTGTCTCCGATTTACAAAGGCTCACTGCTGGCAACGATCTTATGGGGGGGCGGGGGGGACTAAAGCCAGTCGGTAGAAGAAGAAGAATAAGGACTGTTTCATGACAGTCCTCGCCAGCACTCTTAGGCACTTATGTACAGTCTTACTTGCGATCCTGCAAGCACAGACCACTGTAGCATATGGTACAGCACACCTCTGCCCTGCGTAACTGCATTTAGGAATCGCAATATGCCATTTTCCAGTCGCTGCTGGTTTACCTGATACACCTCCGCCGCCAAGCACTCACACGGGTGGAGAGGCGGTCACTTATTGACTAACTGGAAGGTGTAGAGAGTGGAGAACTCAAACAACTAGAAAGTATGCGATACCAGGTGGAGTCTAAACGTCGACCACACGATTTCGCAGCATTAGCTCTACAGTTTAGTTATGAATGGAGCGTCGGTCGGACACTGTGATAAATACTCCCGTAGCGCAGATGGCCTTGCGCTAAATTTCAGGGGAAGTTAGGGTCGGAAGATCCACTACTATAGATAGGGCTATAAGGGCTAATGCTAGGGTAAGGGTTAGTGTTAAGGGTTAAGTTAGGACACGGGAATAGGTGCCCCACTGGGAGGCCACCTATAGCACGGAGTTCTGCATATCGTGTCCAAACCGCGCGCGTCACGGTCTTGCAAATAATCAGTATTCCCTGAACTCTGACTCGTACAGCGAACCTAATGTAATCTAAGTTACTTTTTCGATTGAATTACGAAATATATCCAGATTGTCTATGGTAACTACATATTCCTCAGCGGTACCGTCTGTTGGACAACGTTCCTCCTAATTAGTCTTCAGGAAAACGTAGATAGCGGAAACCTAGTGACACCTGTCCCAGGGCACTTTTAATCTGGTTTTTTAGCAATCGTTAGCCCTCTAACTAAAGAGGGCACCTAAAACTCCTTTTTTTCTCTGTCTCTCTATTGAGTATAATTTCAGCCAATGAACATGAACGATTTTAAAGAGCTCGGGACTGATTGTATACCGTAGAACACATATCACTCTCTCAATGAATTTTCAGTGCATCGATGGTATGTTGAATCAGTTGCAGAGTGATCAAAGCTGCTGAACCTCACTGTCTGTCCTGCCAAAATATCAGAGAGTTAATGGTTTCGGTACTGTAGTGAACGTTGGTTAAGGGGAGTTATTGGAAGAAATCACAGAAACGATTTGCACCAAACAGCATGGTGGGATACCAAAAGACTAAATGCTGCCACGAACCAGACGTGCGTTGCGATGCACGTTAAAGGTTGTTACTGGACCGCCTTATAACGTACACAGCGTTAAAGCAGTTTAAACAAAAGCTCGCTTCAACTCGCTTCTTCAGCCCCTAGAACTCCTAATATCAGTTCTGCTGAGCACGCTTGAGACTGCCCGAGTATCATAGTTCATGAACCCTAAGCAGTTCCGGAGGCGTCGACTTCCGCAACTGCACTCTCAGCTAGAAGAAAATAGATGCATTAACCATTAAATGAAAAAAATTATTAAAGGCATTTCGTGAAATCTTCGCGCGGTAACTGACGTACATGGGGTGCAGAAAACGTATCAATACTCTGACGAACAGGTAGTCCCTTGATCGTCATTAAAAAAGTCCCGATTGCGGACCGGGAAGACCTGTGATTTGAACTCGGATCATTTGGTCAGGGAGCAGCGGACCCACGATCCCTAGGGACGGCCGGATCGTGAAGAGGCAGCCATGACCTTTTTACTTACTTGTTTTCACCGCTTTTCAAGCCAGAAGAGTAAATGCCACTCACAAACAAGTCTTGATAAATCCCCGTGGTGGAAAAAGCAACATTAAATTTATAATGCATTTACGAGTGTTTTCGACCAATTAATCACTGCCGATGACGATCTGAGTGCCTAACAGGGCATTTGGTGACAAACGTCTATGCTTTTAACAGACTGACGCCGGTGCCGTAGTCGTCGCTGTTCTCGTTTACTTAAAACACAACTCCCACTGCGATATCAGACTTGTAATCCAAGCAACCTTTCTATTGGTCGTATGCTTTGCTCACCACAGGGCGAGTGGCCTTAGGAAAGATCAATTTAAAGCCACTTTATGGCAAGTTACTGTGGTCTCTTAAGGAAATTAGAGCTCCTTCTGTCTCGAAAAAGAAGTTAAGGGAAAAGAAGCATCGAATAAGTTTACACGGCAACGATAGGTTGTGTAACCTCACCTGGCAATCAGTTACCCCAGGCCCGGGAATGGAGATAATAGGAGTTTTACGGGTGGGGCGCAACCGCGCCGGGGAACGAAGTGAATGCAGTAAAACATAAAAATTGATTAGATTTCCGTTGGAACTCTTCCCCTACGTTTATATATAGCAACGGAATCGAGCGCCTTGGTTAAAAAATAAACAAGCAACTAAAAATGAATAAAAGATATTTAAATAAACCGACGCTCGCAACTTTGAGGCAGGTCAGGAACAAGAGAACTAACAGCCAATAGGACAGAAGAACAGTAAGTGTCAAATAATGCAACTGTGAAAACTTACTGCGAGATACATGACGTAATGCACACGAATGTTGGAGGATCTATGCGAATACGCCCTAATGCACACGAATAAATTCAAAAAACGTAAGTAGGAATACATGTTTTTATCCGCATGATAAGGCAACTCAGAAATATAATTTAAAAATTTAGGGAAATCAGAAATAGGGTTATATACAAGAATGAAAATGCATTAATGAACAAAATAGGTACTTATGCTTTTTTCCTTCAAAATACAGACCACTTGCTGCAGTTCGCGCTAAAGTAAGGCAATTGCAGCTTGGTTTTCTGACGAAAGCGCAAGAAATAACCGAAGCTATAAACTCGGAGAATGTGGTGGGATAGTTCCAAGCACGGGGACTCCTACCTAGTGTGGCAAAATGACACCGGACGCAAAATGCATCCGCAAATATTGAGGCTACTCACCAACGTATATGTATTTCGGTGCGGCCGATGTCGAAGGAGGAACGCTCTAAGAAAGGGCTCAGTTTTCGAGAGCAGCAGGCTACCCATTAGGACAGTGATGAAAATATGGCTGGTCTTCGTAAGGGGCATCAGAGAGAAAAGGTGTCAAGAGGATATCGGCATATGTCATACAAAAGTAGTAGAATGGTATGCATTTTTCCGGAATGTCTGCTTCGTTGCCCTCATGAACGAAATAAACCAGATTGGCGGTCCCAGCATAGAAGTCGAAGTTGGTGAAACACTGGTCAGCAGGCGAAAATACAATGTTTGAAGACGTAGAAGGTAGTTTTGGCTCGTTGGTATGTATGATACCACACGAAAGAAAACACTGTTTAAACTACTAAATGATAGAAGCTGGCCAGCCCTCAGACCTGTCACTAATAAATGAATGCCCGAAGGAAGCATAATAGGGACAGATGAATGAAAGTCCTACAAGTGCCTCCAATCTGAAGTCTAAGAACACTTTACTGTCAATCATATAAGACATTTCAAGGATCCGGTCACAGAAAAACATACCAGTTCGGTTGAGGTCTATTGATGAAGACTGAAACGGAGGCTCCACGAAGGAGGACCGGTATCTGATCAAGCAATATGGGCTCACACAGACACAGGTCAAAATCGTCTGTGGTTTGTCATAGACAGAATAAGACTAAAGCAAGCTTGGGGAATATTCCTATCGCGTATTGTGAAAGCATCTTCGGCGCAACAGCTTCCCTAACCGGGAATCTGAAGGACTCCTTTCTGGAGGCAATTTAAAGACCACTTCTAAGTAAATTTTTGTACATAAAGTCAACTAAATCTAAGCGTCTTACTATCGGTTATGCGAGAGAGGGCGCTCAAGTATTTGTAAAGAAGGAAATAAGTCACGCAGTATACATTTGACAACAGAAACCGTTTGGAGATATCGAGGGAGCCGTGCGTTTGTGTCCTAAACGAGGCAAAGTAAACTAACACGTGGTCGGCGGTCCTTACAACACGCGCCCTATGGTGAGTGCCGGCGTGGGACAAAGTGGTTGAACTAATCTTTTGGGAAAATAAGGTACGGTGTACCTAACCAACAACGAAAGGCAATGCAAGCACATCGGGTCATATTGTAACAACTCGGTGCTGTCCTCTTAATACTGTTATGGCAAGACCGGATAGAATTTCTTCCCCCTATCTAAAACTCTTAAGACGCAAAAAGGAACTTCTCTATAATCTAGGCCTATGCGACAGTCTTGAGGACGTTACCATTCTAGTAAAAAACGAGATTTCCAGACAAAATGACCTGTTTATTAGTCAGCCTTTTACTTCTTCTTCTTCTTCTTCTTCTTCTTCTTCTTCGTTCGCTGAGATTTGCAGGGATCTTAAGCGTCTCACTGGCCATCTTAGCACAGTGGCACATGTGAATGCCGATCTAGACTCTTTATATGAAAATTTATCTTTACTCGCAATGACTTTTATTTTCCCTCAAATAACATTTCCCTTTTACCATGTGTCTTCTCACCTGTGTCCGTGGAAACAGTAGATAAATACCTGAAAAAGGTCTGTGGATCGACAGCTGCCGGGCCGGACGACGTTGCACATTTTCTCCGAAAATTTTGCTGTTCTCAGATAGCCCCTGGTTTGACACAACTTATTAACATGCCTTTCACGGAGTCCAAGATTCCTGGCGCTTGGCATACGGTAAGAATCACTCCAATTCCTAAAAAATCCATTAACTTTGGTCCTAAACCTTTTCGTCCAATTGCCTACTCTTCCGCAGTACTGAAGCTTGCTGAACGAGTTGCCCTAAATATTACAAAGCCACCATCTTCCTATTTTTCCGATCCTTTACCATTTGCACATATGGCCATGCGTAATACCTTAGATGCTGCCGCTCTTGTAGTCCACTCTATCCTAAGAGAACTGGAAAAAGGTTATCGTGTGTATGCATGTGATTTTTGACTACTCTTCCGCCTTCAATACGTCCCACGCCATCTTCTCCTTGCCAAAACATCCGCATGCGGCTCTCCGGGCTGGGTGGTTTCCTGTCTCGGTGATTACCTTACCTCCCGCACTCAATTTGTCTAATCCATCAAGCGGAAATCTACGGTCCTTACCAATGACTGTGGAGCTCTCCGAGGACCCATTTTATCCCCCACCTCTTCTCCCTCCAGACTGATGATCTAAGGTCCATAAACGACCGTTTGCTAGTTAAGTATGCGAATGATGTGGTTGCTGATCACTCCTCTCGAAAATCAGACACGTCTGCAGTCGCTGAAGGATGGCCTTGACCATGTCCCTGTATGGTCACAGAAAAATGGTCTGCTATTGAATACCCAGAAATCCGTCCAGCGTGTTCTTCGACTGCAACGCTCCGCTAATCCTGAATCCTTAGACATCCTTTCCATCCTTTTTCAGGCACCTTGTCGTTACCTTGCCATCAAATTTTCTGCTTTCCGTCCATATTGAGACCCTGTTCACCAAAGTACGGAAGCTTCTTTTTTACATTCGTCGTTTACGTTCCTACGACACATCTCAACGATTAATAGATCTGGTGATTAATAGATGCCTGCATTCTTCCCCTCAGTTTTTATTGTTCTCCCGTCACTTTTCTTGTTTTGCTGTAAAAATATGTTAATTTTAAAACGAACCCTCTGAAGGTTCTCTTCTGTTGCCGGTGTTTCTTATGTCATTTTAGTCGACATTATCATGCAAAGACATCCCACAACGACCAATCAATTTGCTGGTCGAATTCTGGACGAATTTGCCCATCCCCCTGTATTCTTAACTAATTTCTGCGAAGTCCTTCCGCCCCATGTGCCGCGGCTTACGACATATCTCCTGTCGTACATCGACATATCAACATTCTGTGTTACTATTCCTGGAACGTTATTTCACGTGTAAGGAGACTGAAATACAGAAACTAAGACTCGAATTGTCCGCATAACAGTTGTTCCTTCCTGTGCAAGCCTTTTTGACTCTTGAGTAATTTGTTAATTCATACGGTGTCCACGGTGAATGGAGTACCCTTTTTATGAAAATTTTGAGTCTATACTTCCAAAATAAAGCGGATTCCTCTCCTCTCTCCAAAGAGACTTCCTGCAGCTATGAATTAATAAACTAAGCAGGGTTTAATAAAACAAACGCAGCAGGTGGTTATACATTTTAAACCCAGTGGGGCTGCATAACCTATCCTTACCGTTTATACAAACCTATACAGAAAAATTTCGGTTGGGGTCACCCATTCAAGACAGCTGCATTTCCACTGAGTTTCAGGGTAGAACAGAAAGCACGTGTTTCGTTTTTGAAGACCAGGTCAATTCGGAAAAGACAAATCTCATGCGCCACTGGAAACAGTGTCCAAGTGGTGGAGTATACGACCCAGTGAACCCCACCTGTCTCCTCCACCGGGCTTGAGTGTGTGGCCTGATTGGCTGGCCGATGGTAGTAAATAAGCCAGAAGCGGCCATTCCAGTATTTATTGCTTTGTTGTTTACTGGCTTTCGATTATCGATTTTTGCCCGCTATGCGAATACCCGTGGGAATACTAGATCGAAAACAATACGAAATCGTCAGTTTTCCGTCCCGCAGTCGGGATAAATTGCTGAACGTCACCTTCAAGTCGAAATTATCCCTGGGGGAACATTTGCGAATTGAGAGGTTGCCACTTTTCGAAAGACATGGTTGATGTAGGAGGCGCGCACCGATCACATTACGAAACTCACTCGTTCATTGTGTCTTGAGGCTCTCTCTCTCAATCCCCACCAGCAGCCGGACAGCGGCGTGTAATATAGACAGAATGGAATTAACGACAAAGAAAAGGAAGACTGCCATGGGCATTTCCGGACTGGTAGGCGCCACCAGCCAGCCAAACCCAACCCCGAGGCTCGGACTCGCGACTTGCTGGCTAGTAGTCCAACGCCCTAACCATTAAGTCACGGCCTCGTTGTCCTGTTGGTTGCGATCGCGTATACCGAGAATAATTGATGGGCGCTCACCGATCGCGTTACGAAACTTACACGTCCTCTTGTGCCTTAGGGCCCTCTCTCGAGCTCCCCTACCGTTGTTAATATACCCGACGGCAACGGACAGGACAACGGGCCCATGGCTCAACGGCCAGGACGTTGGACTCATAACCAGAAGGTCGCGTGTTCGAGCCTCGGGATTGGGTATGGCTGACTGATGACGGTTGACAAGCAAGAAGTGGCCATTCCAGTGTCTGTTGACTTTGTCGGTAATGGTATTCTACATATGGTGGATCACGCCATTACAGATGGCCTTGTCCTGAATTCCAGGGGGTGCCTATTTCCGTGCCATAATTTTGACCCTGTCCTAAATGTCGTAACCCACCTCCCTCAAAATTAACCCCAAGATTACTTGTAATACGGGGGGGGAGTACGTATTTCCGTGCATTACCGGAAAAAACAACTATTGTAACGCAGTTGCCAAGGCCCCATTCGCATTAACTTTAGGGAGCCCGTCCTTGAAATATTAACTTTCTGCCTCCCTTCAAAGACTCATAAGTAACTTGGTGTTCGGAACTGATTTATAAAACACATCAGTACTACTTGATACTGCGCCATTTATTTTAACTTTCTGCTTGTTTGCACCTAATATAACGGTTAATGCATGCTAAAGAGACTCCTTTGGTACCGCGCTGGACAAGTTGAATCCCTAGAATTTCTTCGGTCGGCATAGATGTGCAGAATTCTTTTTTTTCACAAGTTCTTCGGCGTCCTATCACTTTTCCACCCGTTCGCATAAACGAATTTGACGCAGAGAGAACGAACGTGCTCTCGAAAGAAGGATAAATTTTCAATGACAAATCAGCATACTGAAAGCAGCGACGGAACCTTGGTTGTTTCATCATGGCCCTTTTGCTAGCGGTGAACAGAATGACAATCCGAAAACTGAATTGCCCTGCCTCAGAAGAGCCCTGCAGGCGATCTTTAGACTAGTCAGATGAAATATGGAAGGTTCGTGAGTGCATACCCACTTAATTGAGTTCATTTTTAAATTCATTTCCTCGTTTTTTAAACAAAAACTGGAGAGTTAAATATCTAACGCAGAGTGGCCGCTTGCGCGATTAACTCGGCAATTGCATTCAACTGGGTGCTTAAACAGTGCCTATTTCACACCGACAGGGGGCTGGATACATAGAACGGTTCAGGTCAGCGGAGCCACCTATGAGATAAAGACATTCTTCCACGCCCTCGAGGCGGCAGGTATCGCAGATCATTCACCAAACCTCTGTCAAAACAATTACCAGATGGGTCGAACCTCATGTGTTGGGCATTTTTTGATCACCACGACGCCATTATATACAGATAGTAGCACCTGTGTTGAGGAGGGCTGTCGACTTCTCTCTCCGTCGGGTGGGCTGACTACCAGGTCATTCCTGAAGAACTACAAGTCTACTGCTGAAAAATACACCACGACCAAGCTGTTCCGGTCCCTCTGGGGTCGGGACAGAGACCGGACAATTAAGTGTAGTGCAGAACAACAGTGACCGTGATTAGCGGATCCAAAAATTAGAAATGTCAGCCGGTTTACGGACGTATCCGAGGCACTTTTGGCTCCTTCTGAAAATGTCAGTCTATGAGTAATGATAAACAGTCCATAAACTTAGCCATATTTTTCCATGTAAAACTGATGATCTTCCAAATTACGCAGTAAACATCCCTGTGTGATTAAAACCCTTCGGTAGCTGATGTAACGGGCTCTCCGATTGAACCTTTGTTGACTGACTTTCACTCCCAATGTCTCTGGGCAGCTGACTCCTAGAGGATTTTAATGCCTAATTGAGATTACGATTTGAACCCAGTGGTCCGGAGCGGCGGCATACCAAGCGCAACAAGTCTGAGTTCAGAGGCTGATAGGATACGTGATTCTAGCTAGAATAATGGGCATGTCTGAACATGACATAAGGCTAGATTGGTCTTTCTAAACCTCAAAGCCATCGGTACTGGCGCGTTCGATAAACTGGGTGAAGCTAAAAGGGAAGCATACCACTGAGCGATAATTTTTTGCAAGGAGAAGAGGAACAAAATGTGAAAGTTGAAAGGATAAAATGGAGACGAGGTAGGGGTCACCACCACACACTTTCCCCTTGTTACCGGCCATCTGATAGTGGCATTGGTGGTAGAGTTAGCAGGACTATGATGGCGACACCGGGGCGACGTCTATGGACACACGGTCTATCAGCACCTGCATCTGAACTGGCCAATATGGAAGTGGCGCCACGGCGTGTTCGAGGCTACTCCTGCGGAAATCGTGGTCTATGTCGGGCGTACCTCAGCCCGACCCTAGTCGCAACGACCAGAGCCAATCAACCCCCACTCACCAACAGGTTGAGAGACCGGCAGCGGGGCAGACAGGCGGGCGGGGGGTGGAGGAGGGGAGGGGGGTTGGACTGAGTCTGAGCCGTCTGGCAGGGGAGAGGCAGAAGGGGCTTGAGGGAGCTGGAAATGGTGCCGTTGTGCCTCTCTCATAAAGCCCACAAAACCATTGCAAAGCCCGTTACACACATCCACACGGACGAGCATGCACACATACCCCCACACGGAGGGGGATGGCAACGGCTGCGGCGACATTCAACACATGCACTGACGCCACTACTCCGTACAGCATACATACATTAGATACGAGAGCGCGTGCACTTGTTCATCGCGGCAAACCAGACAGGCGTCATCGCCTCGTCCTACTCCCCGTTCATGTATTTGCTGAAATGTAATTTGGCTCGGCATAACGGAGTGGTCGGTAAACGAACTAAAGCCAGAGGTGGGGGGGAAGTATAGGGAACTCTAGAGCTGAGTTGGTTAACAGCGCCAACACACCTCGCTTG
>CACRXP010000080.1:376400-418779 GCA_902702965.1 Spirometra erinaceieuropaei
AATATGTTCCCAAATTCGCCAGCACCCACGTAGCAGGAACGCAATACGGCCCCCATAGTGAAGACCCAGTAAAATTGAAGAAAACAGTATAGAACTGCGTAAATCGTTGTGTCAAGCGCTACGCAGTGTCCTACTCATCCCCAAACGATTCTTATTCAGCGCAACCGACGTACACGGCGAGACGCACTGTCACCTAGCCAACGTGCTGTGGGAAGGACGACAACAAAGTGATCCAACTTGCGTGCCACAAAAATGATTCCTTTGGATAAATGTCATACGATCGCTTGCCTCACCAGCCTAGCCCACGTAATCTTTCGAGAACCGAGCACAGGGAACACGCACACATCCCGTTTTGGTACATCCAAGTAGTGCTATTAGGGCAAAGACCCACCTTGACCGCCAAACATCTTAGGTTGTAATTGTGTACGACTGGGCAGGGCATAACGGGCACGCACACACACATACCCGATCAGTCTAAAGTGGCATGCATCCTCCAATCCGAACCGGCCTGTCTGCGGGCGATCAAGCCCAGATGCAAGTCGGCACTACAGATTATGACCAAAATAGCCTGAAGAGTGTCAGCGGCGGCGACCCAGCGAGAGGGAGGACACTACGTTAGTAGCATTAAAGACAGCATTACCAAAGAGAGCAAATTGACCCATGTAGTGGACTAGGGAAGTGGAGGGGAGAGGACACCAAAGAGGGGCAGGTGGCAAAGTGGCGGAAGTCCTGTGTAGGACGCTTCAAATGTCAGCACTAGACCGCCAGAAGCCAATTCTTTGGCGCACGAGCACAGTCACACACGCACATTCAATGGGAGGTTCGATGAGTTAACAAGCCGATCCGGGAGGCCGCGTTGAAATAAGCGCGGCTATTTGACAGCGATCAAATGCTGCCTCATGTAAGTACACGGTTTATCAACGCGGTACGGGCGAGAAGCATGGAAGAAGTGAGGTATGCGCGCGCCCACCGGAGTAGAAGTGTCATTCAGCTTACAAGGCAGACATAGGGCGGGGAGGGGGTGAGAAAGAAGGGTCCACCAGTGGAGGGGAGTGAAGACAGTCGCGAACATTAGGGCCTTGGATTTATTGTAACTCCGCGACGAATCTTGCCCCATCCTATCAACCTGAAAAAGAAAGCACACAAAGTGGTGGGTACATCAGTAGTGCACGGAGGAGGTACAGTACGTGACCTATCTCATGAAATCTGAAAACGGAAACTAATGGTAGAATTTCTGGACGCCTTTAACGTTGAGCATTTTGTTCGCTCATCCACTTCCCTCAGTAAAACGCCCTTTTCGTGTGGAGAAATTGTGTTCACGTAATTATATCAAATAAAATATCAGTAAATTTGTAGCGAAGATGGACATTTGATTATATTCGTGCAATCTCCTATGCCAATACATGTTCAAGACTCCGGTTACGCATCTGAGCGACTTTTTTTATTGAAAGGATAGTAATTTACCCGCGAAAGTTTTAATAAGCAGATTTAACCGAACTCGAAATTTTAGTTTAAGTCCGATGATAACCATGTTGATCAACCTGCTAACACAAAGGCTATTTTAAGAAAACCACAGGTTTTATCAATTTCTAAATGTCAAATTAGCAGATATGTGCGAGTTGGTGTCCAAAAGTGCAGTATAAACGCAGATAGGGATTCCTTCGTACAAATCGACAGAAATTATTTTACTGTTTGGAAAATTCTACCTGATGTCACATTGATGACCACCACGGAATGGTCATTTCCAGCTTTAAACATATGAAACACTACTTGTCGTGTAGTTTAGCTTCTGTGCATATCTCATTCAGAAACAGAACGAGCAAAACATTAATAGTTCCAGCAAAATGTCAGTATTTATATGGGCGCTGTATCGTGCATTGATCATCGAAGAACGGAGTCTAAAAGCGAGCAAAAACAGTGGAAATGGCCTCGATATATAGAGAAAGGCGTGCTCTTACGTTCACGGTAGAAAAATAGTAGTAATTATCAGGAAAGTGAAAGAAGCGGCCATAAGTGTCGCATTTTTACTTGGCCTCACCGTGCAAAAATGCAAAGTACGCAGAGATCCTTCAACGGAGTTCAGTAATAAAGCACTTCTTAAAGAGGTAACTTAATAAGGAAAGTTTTCTTATTGTTCGAAGGCATATTCGTTGCTGACTTTCGTTGTGGACAGACATTTTTCTCGAAAATGAAGTTTGATGTTTGAATGAGTCTTCATATGTGACACAAACGACCATCTTCGTGAAAAGTGGCGCCCGAACACTCACTAATTTGGTATATGCCATCAAGAATAATCTTATTTTAAAGTTCTCAACGGACAGGTAATTCAGCGTCTGTCTTTATGGACGATCGGATGAAAACACTGAAAAACATAAAGTATTCAGCAACATTTCGAGGCCGATTTGAAACTCAACGTAATCCAAAACGAACGAGAAGTGTAAATTAATTTAAAGGAAGAAAATTTATCTCTATAAACACAAAATGGTACGTTTACGATCACGCCTGTCAGTTCTATTTAAATTTGTTAGGCACCGACCGGCCTCAAAGCATGTCACCTTATGAAAACTTTTGATTCTACAACATCTCCATCGGTGAAATCAAGCAAAATCCAGCTTCTCTTGCTGGATCCCATCTCATTTACTTCAAAAAAATAAAATAACGGAGGACTCACTGGAAAACTGTTTTTGAATCTGCACTCAGGATGTAGGCAGTTGACAAACCGTCATATATGAAATCACACTACTTATTAAACAATATTTAGATGTAAACTTCACTAAAACACTGTTATTAAACGCTATTTTATGTCTACTTTCATATTTACCACGTTTTTGGTATGATAATACATTTTGTGTATCTAAAAACGAACTTTACTTAATTAGAGCCATTTCTGACATTTTCGGGATATTGCGCTTTTCAAAACAAATCGGCATTTCTAAACAACGCAACAATGCCTTTAACAATTCTTTTATGTTTTTAATTTTTTTAAAATTGTAGTTAATTAACATAGAAATCGGACTCATGAAATGGTGTCGGTTTGCGAGTGATTGGCAATCATTCGTAAATTTGGACACATTTCATGAGTTAGGTCACTAACTGTAGACAAGAAAATAAACCCGGCGCCCGAGATTCCCGCCGCGACAAGGAATGCGTGAATGCGCCACAGTCGCGCGAACCGCACGTATCGAAAGAAAAAAAAGTATTGGCGGCTGGTTCGACGACATGCTTCTCGGGTAGGTGGTTACAATTTCGCTCTGTGGCAAGCAGTAGTCTAAAGTGATGTGGAAAAGTTTCAAACTTTTGGCCGACTGCGTCCGATTGAGCACTTTAGTATCTACTGCCACCACCCTTAAGCGCCGGAGCGAGTTCAACGAGATGGTTTACGTGGAATAGAAACCGATCCCAAACAATGAGAAAGAACGGGTCCTCAATGACCAGCGGGTCAGTGTGGGGCTTAAGCGCATAACTATCGTCTTTTTAGACAGGTCGCAGAGGGTGGTCGTCGTCTTTAATTTGCCGATGACAATCGTTGTATACGTTTGTGTTAGGGATTAATAGGACGAAACATCGAGATGGCAGCACGCAATGGACGGCATGAACTTCCCTGCCGCAAGCGTGGGCCTCATAGATAGTTAATACGCTGTCCTCCCAAGTTTCCTTCAGCCCAAGACTGTCAAACTAAACACATTTTCATCTAGCGTAGACAGGGCGTTCACCAAATAGGGTGGGGACATGCTCGTTCCGTTGCTAAGGAAGGGTGCTGGACTTAGGACGCCCGATAACCAGAGAATCCAGGTTCGAACCCCGGCTCCCGAAAATCCAGGATTTGCTATGGCTACCTGAAGACAGCTAAAAAATCTGAAATGGCCGTTCTTTGTCGGTACTCCATCCCTGCATAACCTCATCTTCCAGACACTGAATCTGTGACGCACCCTAGAAGCAGCGATGGCGGTCTTGTGAATTCCAACGATTGTTTAGCGTGCAAGACAGCTTGGTAAGTACCAAGGGTTGTTGTGGTCGACCTGCCTCATCAGCGAGTGGGCTGACGGACTTACTAGGTGGCAGATAGTGGAGTATGGACATTATGACACCTACTCATCTAAAATGTGAGGTCTAACGACTAATGTTAGAATTAACTTTTCAGCAGGCTGAAAAAGGCCCAACCCATCGGCGTCACGATAAAAGGTAAGAAGTGGGACCTAAAACTAAGTCCTGACCATTCCACGGTCAGCTGCCTATAGTTGTGTTTAACGTTGCGATTTTTAAGTACTAAGCAGCATCACGCAGATCGCTTCAGTCATGCCAGAATAGCAGAGGCTCATAACATATCCTACGCAATTTGCAATGCGAAATAAGGACAAAGCGTTGGTTGTTGACACAGGAAATGAACAAGCGTGGGTGGCAGAACATAGCGACAGAACGTCGGCCAACAAAACTGCAGACGTGAGTTGGACTACAGGCAATGGGACAGACTATAACGATAAAACTCGGTAGATTTTTAGCGAGATGGAGTAGATAGACTTACACAAATATGGCGGCTTTTTGGGTCTGCCGACGCACGCAGTCCAAGATTAAGTCGTATTCACTGCTATTAGCACACAAACCACACAGGCGCTCCTGCTCACTGTGGTCAAGCGTCTACTATTATATGATTACGAACTGAGAGTTCGGTAGGCAGGGCATACGAGTGAGGAAAATACCAAGTGACAAGATGTGCGGTTTTAAAAGCGGAACGTGTATTTCGACGTGGGCTGTCAACCTTTGTGGAGTATATACTTTTATCTTCAATCAAATCTCAAGCAGATTGCTTCTCAAACAAAATTGTTGCAACACAAGATTTCACAAACTACACACAAGCCTTTATCCATTAACCACTTATGCCAAAACCCGGTTAGGATTTCCGAACTTCAACTAACTGCTAAAAAGTATTCATCACCGCGTCAAATTTCAAACATGAAGAGTTTTGTTTGGAAAAATCTGGGCATATTAACGCCTGGGAAGAAATTCTTCGCTTTCATCAAGCCGATGCGTGGCTCCTACATTAAAGAAACTGCCTCGCTGCTCAGTTTCGACAGAACAACTCTCCTGACGACAAAATCGTAAATTCTGGAGTGCAAGGCTGGGCAATTCAGTGGCGTTCTAAGTCGATCATACATAATATCCAAAGAAGCCATCAACAGAAAACCTCAAATAGAAACCAACGCAGAGCTCGACCGTCCGTCCCCGGTTTAAGAAACCAGCAAAGTTGTAAAACACATGTCCAACGGCGAATCACCGAGCGCCCAGGGGAACATTACAAATATTATGACCACCAGTAACCACGGAGGCATCTAATTCCTCAACATCGCAGGCAAAATCTTCGCTCGCCTATATCTCCCCCGGTGAAAGGACTTCTCCTTGAAAGTTAATAAGAATCTCGATTGAACCGTGGTGCCATAGGCATGACCTTCGCTGCCCTCCAAGTACAAGAGAAATGTCAAGAAATGAAAAACAGACCCTACAACAGGTGAGACACGAATAGAACCCGTTGACTTTAATTCATAAACAGTGCCTATTTACTTAATTTAGGTAGTTTGATAGGTGTTATCAAAATTCTTTGAGGTCTGTTGCCGTTACGTGGCCTTCAAGACAGCATAGGTGATTTTAGGTTAATTGAACAGTAGGAATCCTCCATAATACAGGTGGTCTTGCACATAATCCTAGGCATATTATGGTTAAGGCTAGACTCGTGGTTAAGGCAGGGGCATCTTCATGGAATTTAGTACAGAGTCCTCTGTATTGCGGGAGCTCCTATTCCCGCGTCTTGCTGTAAAAATCCTATTTGCGCCGAATGCCTGTTTTAATGCGATAAGCAGGCAACAATTAAATTCTTTTTAATTTGGATATTCTAGTAAAGAAGTCTAAGAGATTACTGCTAATTTTTATGGGCTACCCATACCAAATAAGGACGCACGATATGAAAATATTGTTCAGGGGGGATTTATATCTTCGTGTCTTACCAAACAACACGTTTGACAGAGATCTTCCACGCGACAGTCCAACCGTCGTTCCAAGCGAGGTCCACCGTGTGCTCTGCTGCATCTACAGCGCTCTCTCCTCCCTCGCTAGTCAGGCAAGCCAGAGGAGGGATCGAGCCCAGGTTGCTGGCGCGGCGCGAGCCTGCAGCTAGGCGCGTCACCAAACACTCCTGTATGGCATTTATTAGGGGTGCGCAGCCCAATAACGCATGTCGAACCCCGATCTTAATTGGTACGGCGCAGCTCCCGCGCGGCTCGTCTCGGGGACACAACACCTTCTATACGGCCAACCACAACGGGCTCCGGGAAGTGATGCTGAAATCCGGACTTTCGGGACGGTCTAAACAGATGGCACAACTCTACGACGGAACGATGGATGGGCGCACGACCAATGAGGCGACCTCAGAGTTTTGTATTCGTCCGCGCCCTCTTTACACTCATGTTCTCTGCTATGCTGATGGACGCTAGTGGTGAAGAGCGGTCAGGAATAAACCACCTACCGAACTGATGGACAGTTGTGCTATCGTCCACACATACAGGCATTTATACGACCCTCCACGACCATTATTTGTGATCTCCTGTTCGCGGATGACTGCGCGCTCAACGCCACGACGGAAACGAACATGCAGCGAAGTATGGACCTTTTTTGCCTTCGACCGCACAAACTTTTAACTGACCACCAACACGGAGAAGACAGTAGTCGGGTATCAACCAAAACCATCTGATGAGTTCATATTGACCCATCTGTGAAAAACTCGGCGCCTCGGTGGGATCCGAACCCACGCAGTAAGGGGGAAGGCTTTAGTACAGCCAACGCTCTAACCACCTGAGCTACGAGGCCCCGCCGGACGACGCGAGTTTTATCACACTTGGGTCAAGTTACCCGCCCAACCTAATGCAACGTCTGGAATCCACCAAATCTGATACAGTAAGTTGACTGCCCAAGCAGGATTTCCAAAGTAATTCACCTAGAATCCACCAGATGACTACCAGGCTCACGTAATTCATTGATATGATTTATTCAAAATCTGCCAAAATATCATCTGATGAGTGTAACGCGCTCAGGATCACTGTGAATGTAATTCGCATTGCGTCCGTGAGCACTCCCCGCGGAGCTATGTCACTTAGTGTGATGTGGCCAACGAAGTTTGAACCAGGTCGAGCACGGCACAGGTAGATGGGCTTTTCAGCCCTATCAGCTATTGCACTCAATCTAATCACCAGTTGTTTGACGGGCTTTGACAGTCGGCTGGTGAGCGGGAGAGGAAAGATAGTGAGTCCTACAGTGGGAGGACCTACCCTCGTGGTTCGCCAGCCCACTCGATATTTATCAGAACTGAGGGCTAGGCTGTAATGGCTCCTTCTTAATGTGGTCTTTATAGCATTCTCATTTGTCCAAGATCCGAGCAGCCCTTTCTGTGGCCTGGTTCACCCGAAGTGAAGACTAGCTCGTGTGTGGTACGCAAGAACGAATTGTTTAGCTGTCATACATACATGCATGCACACTAAACATGTTACTGACATTTTAAAGTAAAACGTTTTCCGCAATTTAACAATAGGACGTTCTGTAATCGAATCCGAAATGCGAGTAACCTACACTGTCGCGGAACAACAGCCCTATTTTATCTGATGAGAATGTTATTAATTTGCGATAAACAGAGGCACTGCGACTGCATTTACTCCAAATGCCGATATGCCTGCCATGATCGATTTTCCAGGGTAGCAAAACACCGATTCATCTATGCTGCACCGTCCAGGATTTCTACAGCCTTCATAGCACCAGATGTCCACCACGGTCTGCTAAGTCACCTGAACTTAATCTAATAATGTACTTTTGTAAGTATCCTTAACGAGTGGTTCTCGGAACGCCGAGGTCTGTTCTAAACTAGACCCGCTCTTATGAATGTTCGGAATGTGATCATGGAAGGACAAGTTTCGTGTCTTATCGACACCATGGAAACGAGTTGGCACTGTAATTCTGCAGTATGGTGGAGTCTACCCCACATCACCAAATGCATTAATTTATTCTCTTAATTTCCAAATCAACTGCCTTAATGTAGATTAATCGAAGACAAGGCGCGCTAAAAAAGGGACGACGGCCAAACAATTTTTACTGATATAACATGTTTCGCAGGTGAGGGGGCTCCCTTCTTAGTGAACAGTGTACAGCTAATGAACCGCATAAATGATAGTATCAACGGTTTTTCACCTCATAACGGTCGAGGGGCTGTCTTTATGCATATGCCTCACAGGCTGCCAAGGGCGCATTTGAGGTACGGGACAACTACTGCAGTAGGGAAGTGGAACTTCAGTCAGAATAAGCTCGAATAGGTTTTCGAACGTGAACGCTCAAATTCGGGCTGCACAAACCGAATTTTTCTTTGATTTTCCCTCTTGCACTTCACTAGCGCGTTTTATTGTGTAGAAGGCCGAAATCTGACAAGTTCTGATGGTGAAGCATGCAGTACGCTTTCGGAAGTATTTGAATTGTTATCGTGTTTCGGGAAATTTAATAATCATCCCCAGTAGCCTCTTTGTCTAGTAGACCGAGCCACAATTCAAAAACATGTAAGAAAAACTTGTGTGTTAATTATGTACTTCTTGCACTTTTTCAACACAATAAGAGCGGAAAAAGAACGCACATAAATATTGCATCCTTTAGCAACTCAAGTCTTACTGGTGCGAATCGAATGCACAACGCTTAGATCGACGTTTTTCTTCCCAGCATTTGAGATAAACTAAGTCTCAAAAGGATCGGATAGTCGCTACATCGGACAAACGATTATGCGAGAATCGGCTGTTGCAAACTTTACCAAGTCGGTCAACGAGCGGCTAACCCGTTCCGACCCCCGGGCTTCTTGCTCATCGGTGTTGGAGACGAAGACAGCTCAAACGGGACAGTTGCCTCTCGTTTGAAGGACGACGCGTCTCCGTAGACGAAAGGCAGCAAGATAGTACACCGCTGTATATATGTGCAAACATAAGCACAAAAGTCGGGCAGAGGCCTGACATTGGAACAAATCAGGGGATGGGGGAGTTAAAAGCCCAGGAGGATTTGTGACTTGTCAAAAGAGTTAGGCTCTGGTCCCTGATAAAAATTCGCACACGGCCAGGCATATTTACAAGGAAGGCAACAGTCGTTGGCACTTTCGAGGGACTGCTCAGTGTGGCGTTTAGTGTTTCAGAAAGGATGCTATTGTGCCGCCCTTTGGGGATTCCGAGCATACAAAGCGGCAAGCCAAACTACTTTGCGGAAGAGCCGACCAACAGGAATCTAACCGATGGAAGAAACTGTTACGTCGAAGAATGTTAACGCTCATACAACGATAAAAAGTTCATGCGCAATGCCAATGCATTCTCCCTAATATATTCAAAGTGGGTATGCCGCATTTAAACACAGACGTACTCTCCATTCCTAGGCAAAGCTCGGGATGGTTACCAGTGCAGCGAACAACACCATCAGGAACACTAAGGCGGTTAGAACCCCCTGAACAACGGACGATACGTGCAGCGTGGAGGACAGGAAAATACAGAAAGCAGTCTGAGACGACTGACAGGTGGGGCATCGTTTCAAAGCTCCTGACTGACTGAAATTAGCGGAGTATCAGACGCGGGAATGGAACCGCTTGAACAACGGACGATACAGTGCGTGACCGATCTCATGAAATGTTGGCCGAAATTCTGAAATGCGTGTTCGATTAGGAAGGATTACTTAGGCGGAGTTGTGATATTGATTGGCATGCAGCATAATCCTGTAGTATTTCATACTCGCCAGGATGTCAGTTTTTAAATGCATTTCTTTTCGTCCTCCTGCAGAAATCACACTCGGTAAAAAATGACTACCTCGGTGGCATACATTTTGCACGTTGATTTTCGATGGTCGTGCAAGTTCGAATGTATTTTATAGAAATATGCTTTCCTTCAGTTGTTTGATAGAGAATCACATCATCTTCATATTTTACGTCAGAAGAAGGAGTATAATGAAGTTTTAAAAAAGTTTTCTAATTCCCGAATAATTTGGAGCCTGATCAGTCGTTGCATTTGCGCTTAATGACTTCAGTCTGCAAGGTGCATGCGTTCGGCGTAAAGAAAACCGCATATTCTTCTATGCCTTTAAAAAAGATACTATATAGAGTCCATAAAGTTTTGCAATGGATGCGGGCCATGTTGTACATTTCATGAGGAGCAGTGGTAAACGGACAGGCACGATGCTATATGAATGGACATTGCGCGGCCCTAAAAGGTCCCATAAATGGAAACTTTTTTAAAACCTAATTATACTCCTTCTTCGAGTATAAAATAAAACGTAGACGTGATTCCCTATCAAACGACTGAAAGAAAACCTATTTTCTCCGTGGTTTCTATAAAATATATTTGGATTTGCAAGGCCATCAAAAATCAAGGTGAAAAATGCATGCTACTGAAATTGTCATTTTTTCCGAGTAGGGTTTCTATACGGGAGATTGAGAACCAGTGCATTCAAAAGCTAATATCCTGCCGAGTGCGAGATATCATAGGATTATGTCGCAAGATAATTAGTATTACAACCGTGCCTAAGTAATCCTTCCTAGACGAAAACGAATTTCAGAATTTCAGCCAACATTTCATGAGATGGGTCACTCACTGTACGTGCAGCGTGGAGGACAGGAAAATACAGAAAGCAGTCTGAGACAACTGACAGGTGGAGCATCGTTTCAAAGCTCCTGGCTGACTGAAATTAACAGAGCGGGAATGAACGTACCGCCAGTGACGTTCAACCCGTCGACTGAGGGCCAACTTCTCGCCGACCTCAGTGCAGACAGGACTGTTGAGGGCAATTTTAGCCAAATCGCCCTTCACGGCGACCACGTGACCACCGCTGGACAGAGACCCGATGTTCACCATGAGCACTTCGTGCTTCGCCAACTTTTGCACCTAGAACATAAGACGGGGACAAAGTGGTCAGTGTAAACAGTAGCAAACGCAGCTAAAATAACAGAATAGACAAGGTCATCAGTACTGACTTAGATTTTAGGTGGAATTTAAATAATAGTGTGTCAGAAGCCGTGACACCATCGATATCACCGATTAAGGTATTTTAAAGGTAAGAAGGTCAACCTTTGCTCCCTTGCGGTCACCCTCGGTTCGGACACCCAAGAGGCGGCGCAGCAGGAAGAAGGAGATCTCCAACTCCACGTAGATATCTGGCAGGGTACCAACAGCTCCAATCACGTGCCCCACCAGACGGTCAGCCCGGAACAGCTGCGGATCCACTTTCGTGCCCACGCCAATCAGGCCGCCGGGCACGGCATAGGCGAGGTCATTCTGCTCAGCAAAAAGCGAGAGGATGCAGGAGCGAATGGGTCGACAGGTTACCCGACCTGCTTCGTCCTTTGACACAAGACCGGGACGGATCTCGATCTCCTGACCAATCTAAAGAGTAAAGAGGGAAAATGACAGCAGGCCGATCAGCAGTTGGCTCGGTCAGCCTGGAACAAGGGTGTGCACGCGCGTGCCCACAATGTCGTAAGATAGACACAGTTGGAGGTGGCAGCTACACAAATACATCCCCCCCTCACGCAACATTGAGTATGAATGCTTTACTCTTATAGTATAAACAGAACTAATTACTATGCCATTATACTGTAATGAGTTAATCGGTGTTAGCTCTATCATGCGTGTACTGAGCGGAGAAGCTGACGTTTAGGCTAGGCAATAAGTTTAAGACGTAGAGAGGGGAATTATCTGAAGAGCGATAGTCCTAAAGCGCATGGTCACGCCCGTCTCCTTGTGCTGACTTGTGCGGGAAGCAAACTCGATACGATCAGGGTTTATAAGTCTACCTGTTTGGTCGACGGAAAAACATAGGTTACTTAAAAGTGGAAAGTATGGGGGAAAAGATCTGATAAAATTACTGCAGTTGGAGGGAGCGGCCAGGCATAAAAAATCTTGTGACTAAATGAGAATTTCACTCTTATAAATGTATAGGCATCTAACATGAAGTTATTCGGACGAGATAGCAGTGCATAAACACGAAGCGTTAATTGGACGGTCTTTCATACCAAGACGTCGTCAGGTCCGATGTCCTCTACCGGCAAAACCGGTCTGATTTGTTCGTTCCTATTGAAAGGTAATTTACGGCATTCTGCTTCTGGAATCGCTTACGCGTACTTCATTAACTGAGACACATATTTCCAACAGTTGATAGACAAAATGCCTCATTGGCCGTTCGCAAAAATACTACAGTGGCTTTTTAACCCATCTGAATACTAGGAAACTTTTCAAAAAATTCTCTCCCCTACAACCATACCCTTGAGTACTTTTCAATGGGTAACGCTACCGACTGGCAATATTCAAGCAGATCAAGTAGAAGCGGAGGTAAGATAGCAAAGGTGCGGAACATACTTTCAGGACACCGCGAAGTACACTGCCGCCGGCAACACCCCCGCGCAGAGCATCGACTTCACAGCCGGGTTTGTTTACATCAAACGACCGGATGACTGAAAACGATGAGGAAGATAAAATTATGAGGCAGGAGGAAAATGACGAAAAGGCAACGAGATGTATGCTGATTTGAAGCGCACGGCAATATGACCATTGGACCACAAATGACTGTGGAGGTAAAGGAGTCGGACGAATAAGACCAGTAGTTAGTTTTAACGAACACGTATATGCAAAAGGAATACTGACGATGACAAGAGTGACTGGAAGAGTCATCTCTGATCTAGTAGCCGTCGTCAGCCGGCAAGACGCTTGTGATAAATGGAAAGTAAACGCCCTTCAGGCGGTCTTCGAGGTCTTAAAGCAAGTTAGGTTATTTATGGAACAAAAGGTCTATCCACTTTTCATAGCTCCAACGAATAAGCTGGTCAACCTGGCCAATCTTGAGGCTGGCACTCAGGCATAACCGAAGTGATTTCAGGAAAAGTACAACAGCGATAGTCTGATAGTCTTCCCTTAAATCAAGGGGTAAGAAATAACTTGGTGCTTTCCTGGCCACTATTTCTGGTTATCTAAACGAAAAAGAATGGTACTTATCGGCAATGACGAGTTTCAGCAGAAATACTCGGGCTCGTAAGACATGCAAGTTGACTGCCTCGCTTCCTTCTGCATGAATACTCTCTTATAACTGAGCGGCTAAGAAAATCAGGCAGCAATTAGGGATACGGAGACAGTGCAAAGTTTGAGTCTAGGCTAAAACAGGAAGAAGAGATCGCAGCCGGGATCTTTGAATATACCTCACGAGAGGAGGCAAACGGATTTAGGAACTTACCAATCAGACGAGGGTCCGAGGTGAAGTCACGTACTGGTACCGGAATGCTATTCACAATGTAATCACAGACGACATCGATGTTATACTTTAGCTGGGCCGAAATGGGGATGATAGGCGCGTTTTCAGCAACACTGCCCTTAGTGAAGTTTACAATCTGAAGTAACAGACAGGGCAGTGTAAATTTATGAACATGAAAGCATCCTACTTCTGATTACCTAATAAAAGTAAATGGTTACCCATACCTGTTCGTACTGATCGTGTGCAGTGGCCTCCTTTATGAGGTCAATCTTATTTTGCAAGATTATGATGGTGTTCAGTCGCATGATCTCGACTGCGGCGAGGTGTTCGCTTGTCTGGGGCTGTGGGCAAGGTTCATTGCTGGCGATCAGAAGAAGGGCAGCATCCATGACCGCTGCACCGTTAAGCATCGTCGCCATGAGAATGTCGTGGCCAGGACAGTCGACGAAGGACACATGGCTTATCGAAAGCAAAAACGAGCGCATGGAATGGTGCTCATGCGGAGACAAATAAGTAACAACGCGACTAGTCATATCACTTAGCACTGATCAAATACTGGGCGGGATCATAACAACAATCGGATTATTAAATCCAGTTTGTGCTCCGTGGCTAAACCAAAGGGTGTCAACCAACTGAATTGGAAGGGATAGGGAGGCTGCTAAATAAAACACAATCGACGGGGTTGGGACAACCTGGGAGTGGAAAAACAGGAATAGATACGATATGATCAGAAAAGAGTGATATAGTTGGTATTACACCTGGAATATTTAAGTGCGGAGTCACGGAGGGAAGACCTTTACGTGGACAAAAGCTAGCTAGTTGCGGCCATGAAACACTAATAGCGAGACGTTAAAGAGGCAGCGACCGGGAGACCAGAACCCTAAGAAATGTGAGAAAAAACAGAAAACGGTTGAAAAGTGCCGTGCAAGTCAGCAGAAGGGACACGAGCACCTCAATGTACTTCTTTTTAACAGCAAGTCTTGGCCTGACCCCAAAATAAGGTAGATGACTGAAATAGTTGTACTATTGCCGTGTTGAGCTACAGACTATACCAATCCAACAAACCGAACGAGGTTGTAGGACACGCTTGTAGAACGCCAGAGAAGCAATAGA
The DNA here is from genome assembly GCA_902702965.1 of Spirometra erinaceieuropaei. NCBI lineage: Eukaryota > Metazoa > Platyhelminthes > Cestoda > Diphyllobothriidea > Diphyllobothriidae > Spirometra > Spirometra erinaceieuropaei. Next base: position 390,798 of record CACRXP010000080.1, read on the forward strand.
GTTAAGGAGAAAAACAGGATATTACGTGACCTCAAAATGATAGTGGCGACGTCTCTAATGCTCTGCCTCAGGCAGGCCCTTAAAGTACGTGAGCGATTGCCACGATGACGAGGCCCATGGATGCTTCTCTTTACACTAGGCATCATTCATTGAAGGAAATTGAGTTGAAGGTCGAAAGTAACAGCTAAAATACAACTTCATTAAACCCTACGCACGACCTGCCTTTGTCTGGTAAAAAAAAACAGATTGAAGATTTTGAAAATGATTGCCTTCTCAACTCGATGGCCTAAATAACTGTCGGTGGTGCTGCGATGTCAAAACTAGCGCCAGTCTTCTAGTAAATTCATCACTAACCATGGTGGATAGTGTTGGGCCAGCCTTGGTGGAAATTGCTGTCCCGCTAGTGGCAAAGCTTCGAACAATAAGGGTAGAGAAGTCAGGACGGAGTGGGGAAAAAATAAACGGGAGATGGAAGGAGAAAATTAATGTTAGAGCAGCGGAATAAGTACCGATTGCAGCTGAAAGTCGAGCTTGTAATTAAGGCAAATATCCCCGAAACTCGTCGGTTCACCACAGGTAATTTCCCCTTTTCCCCGGTTGTTTGAGTCAGACTAGCAAGGTTGATGTGGTAGATGGCAGTCAAACAAATACACATCGTGCCATAGCCAGCCGAGAATACAAACACAGCGACGACCGACCGCATGCCATATGGGAACCCTTCTCGAACTGGAAACGAGGTGTCTAGCTACGCGGTCGTTGGCGCAGTACAATACGAACGTTGTCTGTCCTTCTGGGAGTTTCGGCAGATCATGGTTCACGCAGCGTTAATTTCCAGACGCCGATGAGCATTTCCACCCTACCACGGCGTCTGATGGCAACTTTGATTGGCGTTGCATTGCAATCAATCTAAGTGGTCAGGCCAAAGCTTCACTTACAATGAGTGGCCGATCTAATGAAGCGTTAGCCGAAATTCTGAAATGCGTTTTCGACTGGGAGGGATTGCTTAGATGGGTTTGTAATACCGATCATCGTGGAACATCATCTTATGATATTTTGGACTCACCATGATGTTGGTTTTTGGATGCACTTCTTTACGACCTGTAAAAATCACACTTGGTAAAAGAATGACTACTTAAACGGTGTGCACTTTTCATATAGATTTTCGACGACCTTAAAAATTCAAACATATTTTATGGAAACCACGCGCAAAAATACGCCTTCTTTTACTCATTTGGTAGCAAGTCACACCAACTTCATCTCTGATACTCGAAGAAAGAGCGACTTTCGGATTTAGAAAAGTTTCTAATTATGAGATGTTCAAGGCCGCGCAATTTCCATTCACGGAGCACTGCACCTATGCGTGTATCAATGCCCCTCGTAAGGTATACAACATAGTCTGCATCCACTGCAGAATTTTATTAACAGTACATGGTATCTTCTCAAAAGCATGGAGGAATATATGATTCTACTTACGCGGAAAGTATAAACCTTGTAGATTTAAATAAGGGTGATTTGCTACCAAACGATTAAGAGAAACCGTATTTTTGTGCGTGGTTTTCATGAAATATGTTTGAATTTTTAAGGCCGTCAAAAATCAATGTGAAAAGTGCACCGCTTAAGTAGTCATTTTTTATCGAGTGTGATTTTTAAAGGTCGCAAAGAAGAGCACCCAAAAACCAACATCATGGTGAGTCCCAAATATCATAAGATTACGCCCCACGGTAATCAATATTACAATCTCACCTAGGTAATCCTTCCCAGTCGAAAACGCATTTCAGAATTTCGGCTCACATTTCATGAGATCGGTCGCGCACTGTATGTGCTCAAAGTCAGCGTCATGGATGATTGCACTCGCACGCTCCCGCGATCCTGTCTTCAACGTTGCACTTGTTGAGGACTACGACCCAACAATCGATGCAAAGATAAGAAGAAGAAGTCTTTAGGACAAACTTCAGATGCGAATCAGTGTGTGACGCCTTCCTTCTAGGGGATTGCAGTACCAGGACAGGGAAGTGTGATGTACGTATAAATCAAGTCCTTTGTGAGTAGGCAGGCGGAGGTTGTTGCTTGAATGGAAAGACTTGGCACTTCCGCTGCAACAGCTTGAGAAACATATTGCCGTCTGACAATAATCAAGGCCTAATTGACTACATACTTGCCCGAGTCCGGCGGAGCAGCTCAATGCAGGATTCACGGACAGCAAGGACAGCTCTTGTAGCCTAGCCACGATCCAGACCACATTTTTCAAAAGGCACGACTAGTGAGGAATTACGGTGTTGACTGTCTTCAGGACTGTACTACCTCCCCTAGCTTCAGTCTGGCCCTCGCTAGCCGCTGCATGGCAATGACACAGACGACGGCTGCCTCCGACGCGTCTTTGGTTAAAAGCAACTTTTGGAGTTGCGAAAATTCCCATTGAAGAATTCAAAAGACAATTTGGCAAGCACACGCTTGCTTTCGATAAATTCTCTTCGGCCCGTATATTTATATTGCTATCGAAATGATTAATAAGAAAATGCGGGCAAGTATGAGTTATTCTGTGGCTGGGGTTTGGGGTTTTCACTGCACAAACCCTCTCCTCAAACCTCAGTTACAGAATAAATTCTACTTGCCCGCATTTTCTTATTAATCCTTTCGATAGCAACATAAATGTACAGGCCTGAAGAGGGTTTCTCGAAAACAAACGTATGTTCGCCAAAATCTTTTTTAAAAGCATGTCAAAACTGAGGTCGATTCTCAGAGAACCTCGCAGGAAGACTAATGCCATAGCCGGTGTCGTCGCAAAAATGTGGTCTCCAGTGAAACGATCTAAATGGCTAATAGTAAATGAGTCAGTCACCGTTGTAGAGATTTGAACTTCAAAGAGATACAACTTCAGAAAACACATTTTGTACGTTCCGATCGCAATTAGGTCCAGGATTGAGAAGCTTAAGATCTTGAGTAGACTACTGACGGTGATATCAGGAGGCTATACCATAATCTGTCCACCTTAACTGTCGAGGACAAGATGTGGTGATAGCGCCATTGCTAAACACCACACTCCGGTGGAAAAAATATCTGCCTAACATTTAAACTCTATAGACCCAGACCCTTAACAGTCGTACAGCTCGGAAACGTCCAGACACCCTAATTACAGTTTTCTTGATTTCAGGCATCTACGAAAAGATCCTTGAAGTGCTAGCAAAACCGAACAACAAGGCACGTCATAAGGACTGCTTTCCGGTGAAAATTTGTAAAAGCCGTCGTAAGGCTCTTGGTAATCCTGTTTAAGTCGACAAAGTAGATCTCCTCCCTAATTGTTTTGGTTTAAGCGTAGACGCTAAAGTTGGAAGTAGTCCGTGATACTTTCCGTCGCTGCACAGATGCGTTGGACAGCACTTGTATCTTCGCCTAATCCCACTGGGACAGCCGACGGCACCGGCGTGGCCGACTGGAAATTTGGGCTGGCATTATAAAAACTGACCTCCGCGCATCTCTGGCCTGCGGAGCCAGTATGCAAATGGCTCAATTCGCCTGGGAACCAACTGTCGACGCTCTGGCTTCATGAGATGATTGAGCAAGTGTGGGGAGATGAATTCGGTTCTGATGAATGGAGCTCAGGTATTCTTGTGCCTGTCTTCAAGAAGGGAGATAAGACGAAGTGCGAGAACTACTGCGGCATAAGCCTCATCGACGTTGCTGTGGTCTCCGCTGTAGTCCCTCTAAGACGATTCCAGGGTGTGCGTGACTCTAGAACGGGACCAAACTAAGCCGAGGTCCAAGCTGGGCGTGGATGCGCGGACCAAATAATCACTGCGGCGCATTCTGAAATTCTGCCATAGCCACTAGCAACCGACGGCTAACTGCCTTGTTGGCTTCGCCGCTGCGTTCTATTCTGTCCATCGTGAGCTAGATGAAGTGCCAGCCAAAGTCCTTGCCATGACCAGGGCCTACTATCTCTCCACCACTGTGCGAGTTGTGGTCCATAACAATCGGTCCCGAGAATTCGATATCCAACATGGCGTTGGACATGATTGTATCCTATCGTCCATTCTGCTTAAGTACGTCACTGACTGGATTCTCGGAAGGGCCGTACACTGTTCTGACGACGTTGAGCTTGCACCCGGAGGCCAACTAACAGATCTCGATTAGGTCGACGATATCGCCTTTGCAAGCCTCAGGCTTTGGTGATCTACAGTCTGTGGTGTGGCGGATGAATGAAATTGCTACATCTGCGGACTTATCCATAAATGCTGGGAAGACCAAAGTACTCTCAAGCTGCGTTCCTGACCAGAAGAAGACATCCTTCGGGATTAATGGATGTCAGCTTGAAGAACTACTTTCAAATACTTCGGGGCGAGTCTGATGCCGAATGGACAAAGTAAGAAAGACATTGTCTCCCGAGTCGATGCAGCCCGCCAGGTTTTCTGATGTCCTTCAAAGTGTCTTTGCACTCGACGCAACATTTTCATTGCTACGAAGATAAGCGTGTACCGTGCACCCATCCAGTCAGTCCTCCTTTACAGTTTTGAATGCTGGGCTGTGCGCGTTGAAGATGAAAGGAAACTGTTGTTTAGCCACCGCTACCTGAGGATCATCCTTCGAGTGAAGTACGTCCGATTCGTCCCAAATGAGACAGTCTGCACTCGGTGCGACTACATCGCAGGGATACCTCCGGCCATATAAGAATGACGACTGAGTTGGTCTGGGTATGTTCGTTTGCTGACTCACGAGCTCAATCTTGTTGCCCTCGGTCTCCCGTAGCTGACCATCTGAGGGCATAGATGTGGGGAGATTAACTTGGAACCCGACTCGACACAGTTCGTCAAGACACGGAGATGGTTCCTGGACTTCCGATATTCGGCCTCCGTTGCCGGAGAATATAGTGGGTCAAGCTGCCCTGAGTCACTGCCACGGATCGTCACGCATGGAGGTACAATCCGTGATATAATCACGGCCGATTAGATCAGGCATGACCACAGCCATACCAAATAAGATTACATTCGCAATTAAAAACAGTCACAATGGCGTGCCACTCATGGATTTATCACAATTAAGAGACGGTGTCGACGTTTTATCCTAGGGCATCACCTTAAATCCCTCGGAGTCGGTCGCATATGAGCAAATATTCAATAACTTCCATATACAAATACAAGGGTGACTAAAGTTGACATTCCCGGCTTATTTTAAGGTCGTTAGTTGAATCGGTAACTAGGATTGTCGTCAGAGGAATACCCAAAGGCACCGCCAGTTGCCAAAAGCACACGTCTGTTTTGTGGTTTTTGCATCCGCATTTACTCTGTCAATCGCCGCTATTCAAAAAATCATACTTTACGACGAAGTCATCCAATATGCTTCAGTTGACTCAGCTCTACTAATGCAGAAGGACAATTAAATCAATTCGGCATCTCCATCGGCCACAAACCGGCGTCTGCATTGCGCACGACATTATCCCGGGTAAAAGACCCCATACCGAAAGAGCAGCAAACAAATATCATTTACCGCATTCCATGTGCAAACTACTCTAGCGTTTATGCTGGGCATACCGGCCGACGACTTGGGACGCGCATTAATGAACATAAGTTGGCCATCCGCCGACGGGATCCCTTGTCTCTCGTGTGTTCGCACGCCCTTGAGTGTGATCACCGCTTCAACTGGGGGGACGGAAGTGATCGCTGGTGCCAACACCAGACAAGCGCGAGAGTTTCTAGAAGCTTGGCACTCTAATAACAACAGCATCAACCGCCATGTCGACTTGGACGCTCACTACGAAGGCTTACGTTCACGGTTCGCCGGCTTGCGCTCACCCTAAGACACCAACTGCTAATCCATGTTCGGCCATGTAGAATATCACGGATTCAGCACCTCCCCCACAGAGTGAACCATGTGTGAAACCCTCAACACCTCCCCTAACGTCCGCCACCTATCTAAACACATTCTTCACCCCCACACATAAACGTCTGTCTTGCCGATGTAACCTCGATGCCCCCCTAGCTCCCCAGTGCGATTATCTCCCTCACACTTTTCATTTCGTCTGACGACGGGTTGGTGTAACCGACTTGAAAATTCACGAGTATACCTCAATTTTCCGACGAGCCTTCTCCTTTTATTAGGACCAAAGTATGTCTAAATAATAAGCTTCAAAGGTAAACGGTAAGAAAATTAGTCAGAATAACTGATAGCCCTTACAAGATGGTAAGCCAGTTTCAGAAGTGGTGCGAATGGTCACTAATAAGCAGGCCTTATTTGAATATATGGACATCAGTACACTGAAACCAGCAGTTCAATGAAGGTAATATTTTCCTATATTTATTATGGCTACAGGTAACTTAAGTGAACATGATCTATGATAACAAGCGACAGGTTTTCCCATTAAGGAAATTCCAAACCCTAATAGGAGTAAATTGAAGACTTAGTGTCAAACTGACATAGATGGCTTTAGTGGATATCTGCGCAGATCAGTGGAACGAATAATCAAGGAGCCGTTAGACCAGCTCATCGGTAAAGCAAAAAGTTGTTAAATCAGGCCTGCAATCCTCCTTGCCTGATGATTACATTATGATACGGGAAAGGACTTTTGCCCATTTAGTAAAAGGAAGTTTGCGGAGCCAAGGTATCGACTTGCCAGGCCTTTAAATATCGATGTCGGCCTTAGCGGTTTGACTGATTCCTGTCGCCAGCCAGAAGATGCTAATTGTCTTTTGCGAGGGTCTTAGAAGGCCGGACGCCTGATAAGCATAACTTCCGCCTCGTGTGAATCTAAGGTGACACGCATGAGCAAGCTGCCTGACCACATAATACAAACCAGTCAGTGAAAAAAAGGAACGACTACGACTCCGCACCCAACAAATATGCTGGAAAACAATTCTTACCGAACTAGACGTAATTTGCCTCCGCAACCCTCACGCTCGCAGTTCACAACGTCCGCATTGGCGCTCCCGAAAGATCGATAGCAGCCGGGAGGAACGCAGTCGGGGTTGTCGCATTTGTAAATTTTCGCATTTGCGTAGCCGAGTTTAATAGTAATATTTCTTATCAACTCGTTTTTGTGACGAATTGTATGTACGGTTGAGATGGCGCGCACAACAGTAGTTTTGCCGTGGGCCACATGGCCAATCGTGCCAATGTTTATAGTCGCCTGACGACTGATTACCTCTGGTGTCAGCGGCGACAACTTGGTAACGTCCTTTTGAAGGTATTCATGAATAAAATAAAGTATATACCAATTTATTCACATCCTGAATTGCTAATTGAGCCTTCTCCGTCATGAACGCGCGTGGAAAAAGTCAAAGCAGGGCTGCGCAACGGTACACAAAGGACACAGTCAACGGAAGAAGCTAATTGGCTGGTCCAGGCACACGGTTATCAAGATCACTTAGTTCTGATAGTTTCTTGAAATTGGCAAAGAAAAATTTGACAGTTCCACCGCCAGACCATTTTGGTGTTTTTATTCTTATTTTTTTGCATATTTTTTGTGCCCATACAGAAAAATCGATAGTACTTGGCAGACATTCACAGTCCAGCGTTGGCAGCTTAGAACTCGACCAGGCGTGTCTGGTCACCGAGCCACTAACCCGTGTAACAAGTCCCGAGAACATGCTTAGTCATTTGACCGACCCACCTACGGTGTCGTGCGTTCATATACGCTCACTGTCTTTAATCCCAAAAAGAGGGTTTAAAACGCAGATGAGCGAAGTGTGCCGTTACTTTATCTTTTTCCGTCTATTTAACAGGCCATTATCTGCTTCTTAATCTCAGTTAACTGTGACAGGACGATATAAGCAGTATCTGGTTGTCTTCGTTTATTAGCTGAGGCTGCCATGTCATGCTTTTCAAGTCAAGCCTTTACCGTCTCTTCTTTATCGTAAGTTTTAATGCGGTTGTTCAGTTCTTATTCATTTTTATTTCCCCTCAGCAATTTTTTTAAGTACGTTCATTTTTATGAATGTTACAAGGGTGGTTAGTTGGAGGATAAGAACTACGGTATACCGTAAGGCGACGAATACCAGACGCATCCTCAAATTCCGAAGTAACCACCCTATTGGTCACAACTCTCTTCCGACGAGTTCAAACACATTGTAGTGACGACGACGGGAAAAGGAAGAGGCACAGCCAATGGTTACCCACGATCCTTCATACGTGAGTGCCGACGAAAGACTACCCGTCAGCGATTAGACGGTGAGAAGCCGAAGTTTTGGCTTACGATTCCCTACGTGAGGAATGTTTCCGAGGCGACAGCTAGAATCTTAAACCCTTTTGGGATTGGGGTGGCCCATAAACCGGAATCCACCACCAAGCAGCAGATGATGAGACCCAAAGACCCGCTACCGGTAACGGAACAATCAACAGTGGTCTACAGCATACCGTGCCAAAATTAAAATGCACGGTATATTGGTGAAACTTGGATACGCCTCTGCACAAGACTGTATGAGCACCAGCTTGTAGTCAACCGCGAGGAAAAACTGTCACTGGTGTATGGCCACATGCAACAGGAGAAACATAGTTTCGCCTTTGGGGAAGCCAGCGTCCTCGGTCGAGCCCATGACAAGATAGCTAGGCTGGTACTCGAAAGCTGGTCCTCAGTTGGCACAATCAACAGGGCTATTGATCTTCATCCGGCCTACCAGGCGCTACGTACAAGGCTCCAGTCAGTCCAGACGGAGCCGACAGTACTGGCGAGCGAGTCGCGGCTCCTCCAACAGTTGTCAGCTTCACAGCAGAGGAAAGAGCCAGCGGGAGGTCACACGACCAACGCGAGACATCGTCCCACCGACGCGCCCAGACAGCCGAGCGTGATTCGCACATGCAACGGCAGCTGATCAGTCCATCCGATTAAGAGGTGAGGGCCCATGGGCACACAGATATTGCAGCGACTACGACAGCCGGCCAGGGGCAGAGGTCACAGGAGCGCGCCATCGGCCGCCCACTGAGGGACCAAAGCCATTCCCTAGCCAGAAGGCAGGTCAGAGTTCGTGCGTCAGGCATGCCTATAACACAAGACAGTCGGCGAGACAGAACAACTCCGAGCAAGCAGAAACAGACACTCCACCACTCTGATGATGGAAGCGAGGAAGTTTCCGAAACGTCAGCACCAATAAATTGTGGTCCATGCAATCGCCCCTTTTTCTTCTTCGTCTTCCTTTGGCGTACGTAAGTCCATACGATTACATTCTACAGGTTTTTTTGGGGTTGTCGATCGTGCTTTTGCTTTGGTGCAGACGGACTCTGCATGATCCGGATTTGTAAAATTTATGGAAATGCGAGCGCCAGTTTCATCTCTGTCTGTCGTATTTTTATTGCCGTCCATTTCAGTTGAGTCCGAAGACTTGTCTAGTGACTTCGTGCGTTGCCTCTTGTTTCGCTGAACGCGACGACTATAACCTTTTACCGGTTTCTTGAGGTTCATGTGGACCGGCCCATTGGTGTTTTTCATGTCCTTTGTATCTTGCTCAGGGGGTTTAATTTTGTTATACTTAAGAAGTGACGCTATTATTTCAGTGAGGAGGTCGACGTCTACTTCTAGTTTCAAAACTCTGGTGGTGAGTTCTCGACATCCATCACAGCGTGTCGGCATGTCAGTATCTAGCTTATTTGTGGCTGATATCATCAGTGAACTGCGTTCTTCAGGCTTGGTGATCGGTGGCCCATCACGTCCAGCTGAGAGCGAGTTGAGCATTTCCGGCAAGTTTTTATCACAGGAAATAGAAAACGGTTTACAAATAAGTGATAGGTCGCCTTTTCCTGAGTATATATTATTTTTGTGAACATCGGGTCGTCCCGGCGTGGCCGAGCGGTCAAGGGCGTCGGTCCCTGCACGAGTGGTCTGTGGGTCGAATCCCGGGTGGGGCGGACTTTTGTCACATAGTAGGGTTGTAACGCCCCTTGGCGCGAGCAGAGTTATTTGAATGTGGGGACACTTTTAGCGCGCGGATCTGGGATCGAGCACTTCGTTGACGGAAGATTAGCTTCGGAAGCACGATGGAGTCGGTATTCGTAGGAATCTGAACTAAACCGACTGAATGCTTTGTTAAACTCCGGATTGTGGATTCCTGAGAGCCACGGTGAGGGATGAAGATATCACCGGCAATGAGATCCGTGAAAGCGGAGATAACTTGCACTTTTAAACTGATTTCTCGATTTATTTCGACAAGGCGTAACTCTGGGTGGAAACGGATGATCAAAATTTCAAAACTTGGGAAGACGAGTAAATTCTAGTCGAATTCAAACGGCGCGGTCGGTACAGCAGCTGTCGTTGAGGAACAGCTGTCGCTGTTGGCCAACGAGATTGTTCCTGGTGAGACCGGCCGTAATGTTCAGAGACCACAAACGCCATCGCTACGGTAGAGTCGATCGGCGGATTCAGCAACCAAAATTTGTGGGTGCTTTTCTGAATGCAAAAATCGAGTAATAGTTCTCTTTAATAAAGGATAATTTTGCAGAGTTTTCACACTCATGGGTAGTTTATTTCAAATAGCAATTGCATTTACAGAAAAGAACCGACGATATTTAACAGTACGTGCCAGAGGTAAAAATAAAAAGACCTCACGGTAACTGTTACGTCGTGGGTGGACATGATGTCTTAAAGAAGTGAGTGGGTTAAATGTGTGATTATTTAAGAGTTTAAATAGCAAAAATAGTCCTTTTTGTAATTTTCGGAACCATAAAGGATCAAGACCCGTAAGCCGGCAACGTTCTTGGTAAGACAAATGTCGGTGTTCCGGGGTGAAAACTCTCTTGGTAAAAAAGTGTTGAACGGATTCTATTTTCTTCCGCTCAGTGTGACGCATGAGGCTAAATAAAAGCGAAGAGTATTCCAGACCAGGTCTAACGTACATGTTGAAAAGGCGCATTCTAATGTCCCTAGTTTTAAAGTTTCGGAGGATAGACCCGGTCGTTCTATGTGCTTTGGAGACTATCAAGGCACAGTGCTCCGAGAGATTGAGACTCTTGGAGTATGAAACGCCCAGATACTTAATAACCCCAGGCACATTTATGGCGTGACATTCAATATTGAGTTGAGGTTGGCGGTCGTCGCCAACCACCATGACTGAGCACTTATGCCAAGAAAGAGAAAGGCGCCATGTGCGGCACCACTGGGCGAAAGCCTGTAGATGGCTCTTTAGGAACACAAGCACGATGTCACGATCTGCCGGCTTATATCGATATGCAACATTAAAATCATCGGCATAGATGAAAGGCCTACCATTCTGAAATAAATCGGGTACATCATTAACAAAAGGCAAAATAAAAGCCGGCCGAGTACACTACTCTGAATGACTCCACTCCTCACACACGTGGGGTTGGATATAGTATTGGAAATCTTAACTCGTTGTGTACGAACGCCCAGGTAAGAGGATTTAATTTAATTTAATATAAAATTCAAAAATTTGCCACCTATTCCGAAAGAGGACAGTTTCGAGAGAAGAAGAGCATGGTCAACACGGTCAAAAGCCTTAGTGAAATCGAAATAGACTGTGTAAAGTGCAAAACCATCGTCCCTAGATTGGAGAACATAGTCAAAGAAAGAGAGCTGACAGGTGTCACAAGATCGAGCTTTGAGGAATCCATGCTGAGCAGCACTCAGTAGGTTGTTATCTGTTAAGTGACACATCATCTTATCTTTGATCAGTGTCTCTAAAATCTTTGAAACTGCGGGGAGGATGTTTATTGGCCGAAAGTCATCAAATGACGTAGATTTGTCGTGCTTAGGAATGGGCAAAATGTGTGATTCCTTCCACAAGGTAGGATAAGTTTCACTTTCCAGAGCGAGGTTAAATAATTTGCATAAGAGGGATGGGCAAATCGTATTTGCATCGACTTTTAAAATGCCTACTGGGACACCATCAGGTCCTGGACTATAAGATTGACGATGACGCCGAATCGCAACAGTCACATCCCACAGAGTGAAAGGTATAGTTTCGATAACTGCCCCCATCAATGCCTGGATGGTCGGTAGCGGGATGGTCGAGTCTTCAATAAAGGTTTTGGACAGGAAATCATTGAAGCTATCAGCGGTTAACTGGACACCAACTGTAGGATTTCCGAGAGCGTCTCGGAGGATGGGATGCTGCGTCTTTCGGTGAGTTTGTATTTTTCTAAAGAAAGGTTTCGAGACGCTAAACAAATGGTTTTCAGTAAACTGGATCTTCCCAGCTAGCCGTTTTTCTTCAGACAATCTCTTAGCCCGCTCAAAAATATCACAAATCAAGGGCTGAACAGAAACGTCGTTCTGAAGATGGAATCGACGATAAAGTCTGCGCAATCTGCGACGAAAGGGTAAGGGTAGGAAAACCTCATCCCCAACATTAATAATTTCCTTACGGGGGACAAAACGAGAAATAAGCGGATCCAAAATTTCGTACAGTTTTGCAGTGCAAACATTTACATCCGAACTAAAGAAAAAATCAGTCCATTCGTAGGAATTAAGGTGTTTTAATAATTCGGTTGACTGAGTTGAGCGGAAATCTCGGAAAAAGCTATGTTTGGGGACAACATTCTTTCAGCCTCGAATTCCAATGTTAAAACAACTATCTCATGGTCTGAGCCCCGGAGTGGGCCTAGGGATGACACTGACGATGGCATGCAGCCTCTACAGAAAATTAGGTCAAGTATGCTTGATCCTTGGGTGGGAAAATCGACAACCTGAGTCCACATCCCAACGTCCACAGTCTCAAGAAAGTCTTCGAACTTTCTTGGGCCTGAAGGCGGAGACCAGCGGATTTCAGGGAAATTAAAGTCGCCCGCAACCAATTGGTACTTAAAGCTTAAATCGGCCGCAGCATGAAATGCCTGTGAGAATAAACGATCAACACTGTCGTCCGCGTTGGGAGGGCGATAAACACAGCCAACGAGTAAGGAGAACTTATTTTTTTAGTGAAAATCGGAGCCAACAGCTGCCTTCTACCGCTGAAAAATGCGGAGGTCCAGCGGCAGAAATCTAAGTGTTTGATTAGTGTAGGCGCAACTGCCCCCACCACGGCTTTCTCGGCGATCGTCTCGAATGCAATTATAGCCTAGAAGAGGGAGTTCGGAGTCAGGTGCGGAAGCTGATACCCATGTCTCAGTTACTAAAACAATATGTGGACGATGGACGAACACCCGAGTCTGAAGCAAATTAAATTATTTTTTAAAATTAAATTATTTTTATTAAAGACCCGTCGGGGTCCCATCAAAGCAGGTAAAAATAAATTTACATGCGAATTTTAGACGAGGTAGGCAAAATCTGTACAAAGTGCAAGACATAGTTTTTGAGATTAGAAGACCGTTAAGAAAAATGATAAGCGAGGGGTGAAAAAAACTCCATACAAAAATTTAAAAATGATTGGATTAATTTTACAGGAGAAAAAAAACCCTCGAAAAAATAGAAACAGAAAAATGCGGGCAGGACTGGCCTGCATGTGGCGGTATAGAATGGATTACAGTCGGATATCAACAGGGCCGAAATAAATGACAGCTGTATATGGCATTGTATAACGGATTTCATGAAGGGGTAAGTTGGCAGGTCGGTCAGGACTGGCCTGTATGTGGCCTTGAATAAGGCAAATAAGTGGCGAAATTGAAAACCAGTCTCGAGGTGATAGGAACCCAGATGCGGTCGGTTACATTCAATCGAGTCCATCCGAGGATTAGGCAAGGGAGATGCGACCAGACTACTAGTATATGGCGAATACAGAAGGTTTCGCCAGGAGCATCGATGGAGCACATTTTGCGAGAGCACGATGCATGAACTGAAAAATTGGAAAAATTAACATTTCTGGTGAGGGATCTTAGGAAGCGAGACTACTCACAAAGGAAGGAAATGTGAACAGATACGGAAATTTAACGGCGGCCTACTAAATTCCCGGTGGCCCATTCTCAGTGTCATAGAAAAAGTTGTCTGGGAAGGATGAGGAAACTAAAAGTTTGATCGAGTCAGTATTCAGATAAAGGCGTAGCCTTCTCTTAAAAGTGTGTAGATTTTCTGGAGGTTCTATATTTATTGGAAGGTTATTCCAGAGAAAAGTATATCTGGAAGCGAAAAAAGGGAGCGCTTAGAGGTGGAGGACGCTCGATGAGGTATAATCAAGGACGAGTTGCGTAGATTGTATGGGCGACTACTAGGGGTAAGTGCTGAAATCCGAGGAAAATTTGAACTATGATTAATGCGAAAGAGGAGACAGAAGCCTGCTTCTAGTCTTCGACCTCATAAAAATTTTATGTTAATTGGCTGGCATCTATCTGAGTAGGAGATATTGGCATGTTCCTTATGTAAAAGTTTTTTAAGAAAAACGTCTTTGGACATTTTCAATTTTTAAACGACTAGCTTCATTCATCAAACCAAAGAATGGGCAACAATACTCGAGAATGGGAAGTACAAACATGCGATAGAGCCTTAATTTAATTTCAGGAAGATAGAAATTGTAAGAAATAAAGCCACAAATCTGGGCTGCTTTGGCTGTAATTCTGTCAGCGTGTGGCAAGAGACCAAGGTTACTAGTGTAGCTTAAACCTAAATCCTTGATGGTGGTACATTCATTCATAGGTGTGCCTTGAAAGACTACTGGTTGGGGTAGCCTCTCAGGTCCAAAACACATATAGCGACATTTAGACGGAGAGAATTCCATTAGCCATTTTGAGCTCCAAGCTGAGAGAGCAAGCAAGTCAGCATGGATTTGCCCCAGGCAATGAAGGTTCGTAGATTTTTTGAAAGAATATACGCATTTGAGATCATCGGCATAAATAAATGATTGAGAATGTTTAACTGCTGCCGAAATATCATTTATGTAAAGCAAGAACAATAGAGGACCTAAAACGGTGCCTTGTATGACACCACTTACAATAGGGCTTTCACCGAAAAGTGAAGATCCCACCAAAACCTTTTGTTGACGATTAGACAGGTATGACCTGAGAAAGTCTATTAGTGGACTGCAAATTCCCATAGCTTCCAATTTAACCAAGCGTCTTTTATGTGGTACTTTATCAAAGGCTTTACTAAGATCAAAATAAATAACGACAACAGATAGATGATCATTACGAAAAGTGGTAAGTAGATTGAGAAACGACAGATGCCATGTTTCACAAGAGCGATCTGGTAAAAAACCATGCTGAGAAGGGCTAATAACTTGATGGGCTATGCAAAAGTCGGTAATGTTTACGGCGATAATTTTTTCAAAGATTTTGGCGAGAGAGGGTGCTTTATGGACACCTCGATAGTTCTGTACTTCAGAACGACAGCCAGACTTAAATACAGGAATAATAATATAAGTTTTTCAATAGTCAGGGAAAAAGCCATTTAAGAGAAATACTGAAAAGATTTTGCTAAGCAGTGGAGGAAAATTTCTTAGCTGTGTTATAAAAGAGTTTGGGATATTGTCCGTACCTACTGAGTGAGCGTTAGGAAGATAGCTTATCAGTTTTTGAATACACTCAGGAGAAAAATTAATGATGCTAAGAGAAGCATCAGACAACAAAGGAATGAAAGGGATTGGGTCAGTTTCAATAGTGAAATGTTTGGCAAAGAACGAATTTAAAAGTTCTGCCTTGCCTGACTCCTCTGTAATGAAGGCATCGCTAGTACTAAGCAAAGGCGGAATGACTTGGTGGGACTTAGCTGATGATCTTTGACGGAAGATCTGAGCAACTGATTTAGAAGCATTCATGGCATTAATAGCTAAAGACTCTCTACGCCTATCTCGCGCGAGCCTCATTTTCGAAACTAGTTCAAATATTTCAACGATTCTTAGATGAACTGATAATGAGCTCACAGAAGGATCTTTAAACTGCTTCCGTAACTTTTTAAGACTGTTTTTAAGAAAGTGTGGGACAGCGGTGGAGTTGGCACTCGATTTGAACATCTTCCGAGGAATAAGGTCAAGAAGACCTTCTGTTACGCATTGTAATAAATTGTTGAAAAAATTTAGATCACTATTTGAAAAAATATTGTGCCAATCAAGAGTGCATGTAAACTTATTTACTTATTCCTTGTTAACATTAGAAAAGCCAAAAATACTATGTTGTAAGGTTGGCTTTGCGGAAATGGCAACCGGAAGGCGACAATGGATTAATGCATGATCACTTGCAAAAAGGTCATGATAGAAATCCATAGATAAAGGGAAGGTGCCATTAGTAAAAATGAAGTCTAAAACACTCTCGTTTCTGGTCGAAGAGTGAACTAATTGAGATAAGTTTGAAAAGTCAATGGTGTCAAGCAGCTTCTGGGATCTAGGAGGAGAAGTATGTGTGTGCCAGTCAATTTCTGGCAAATTAAAATCGCCTATGATTATCTTAACATCGAAAGACGTTTCTGCAATATTTCAAAGAGTTCACAGAGCTGGCTTTCGTTTCCGGAGGAACAAGGGGGGATTATATACATATCCGACTGAGGCTTTCCTATTTTGCGGAAGGATTACCGAAGCAAAACATAAATTTCCAGAGAAGGAGGAAATGTTCAAGTCATAAGGCGATTGTGCAAGTGAGGCTCTTGTGTAAAGAAGGCATCCACCGTCGCGTCTTTCGGTAAGATCCTGGCGGTATAAACTTAGTCTATCTATATCAAATGCCGAGTCTAAAATTAGAGAGTGAGCCCAAGATTCTGTAATGCACAGTACATCTGTGTCAAACTCAACAGCAACACTTCTTAGGTGTGCCATCTTTTGCACGACAGATCTTGCGTTGAGAGAGACAATACTGAGCGTATTCCTAATATGTAGGTTCCGCTCATTGCTACTTATAAAAAAGGAAGAGCCGAAGGTGGAAAATTAAGTTGTTGGATCGAAGCAATTGGTGGAGGACAAAGTTGCTGCGGTCCAAAATTTGTGGGGTAATTACTAACTAGAGATGCAGCATTATGTGGAAAAACATTTGAGGAGGACCCAGGAAGAGGAAAGCTATTGCTTTGGGTTAGAAAAATAGGAGGCATGAAAATAGGATTTTGGGAATTGTTAGCATAATATGAGGGATAGTTTATGTTAGGTGGCGGACGTAATGGTTTCGGGAAACAATTAACATCAGGAAAGGACTTTATTATTTGGGGTGTCAGACTAGCAGCGGGATCGGAAAAGTTATCAGCAATGTTATATACTTGCATTTTGCAGTCTGGTGTGTAAGAGGGCTTCACAACTGGGGCGTTAAGTTGAGAATTCAGGATAGGAACAGGTAAAGATCTCCCTGAACTATCATCTAGCTTATTGGACCTAACCACGAGGTCAGACCTGAGTGGCCAGGTGTGGGAACGGGGTGGATTCGATGTAAGTTTTTTAACTAAATCACTATTCCGAGTGCTGGGAGTCGGTTGTGCTTTAAGGACTGGCTCATCTTTACTGTTAAGATCAAGCTCCCTAGTAAATTTGGGAGCCGCATTTGAACAATCCTTGCTTCGTGGGGGAGTTTTAAGGATGCTAGTTTTAACTGTCTCTGTGATAATGTGATCAGTCGAAGAGCTAGATGGAACTGGGGCCGCTGTAGATAGTGGGGAGATTTGGTCGACACCAGATGGAGAAACTGCTTTAGAGGTAAAAGGCATATGAGTAGAATTCGGGGGTGGCTTTACATTTGCTAATGGGGGAGAAACTCTTCGTTGCTGTGGAGTTTGATCTCGACTAATGAAAAGTTTATTTCCCCTGAGATATTGAGTCGAGCGCTCCAAATGGGAGAAAATAAAATCCACTTCTATCGACGAAAAGAGTTTGACAAGAATTGGTGGATTCTTGATCCTATATGAAAGCCTTTTAGCTTCAGCGACCCTAAAATTGAAGCCACATGAATAAAGGAAATGAAAAGCGACAT
This sequence comes from Spirometra erinaceieuropaei, assembly GCA_902702965.1. Lineage (NCBI taxonomy): Eukaryota > Metazoa > Platyhelminthes > Cestoda > Diphyllobothriidea > Diphyllobothriidae > Spirometra > Spirometra erinaceieuropaei. The sequence goes on from CACRXP010000080.1 coordinate 408,540, forward strand.
ATATTGGCTGTCTACTCTTAGGAACGTTTTTTAATATAAAATTGAAACTCCGTTTGTGTCTGTCTTCAGTCTCAGTAGCAACCAGGTTAATGAGAGGCATGAGCTTCTCACACTGCTGAGACGTAAGCGTTGGCAGCTTTCCGTCAAGAAGGGCACCAAGAACAGAACAAATTGATCCGTAACGAGACATAAAATTGTTAAAATCATCAAGCGCCCCTGGATTCATTTTTTTCATATGAACAATGGGTTTCAGATGAAGTTTAGTTTCCTTCAGATTTCGACGAAGGGTTGCCTGAGGTTTCATGTCGAAAAAGCAATATAAGACTTAAGCCCAAATATTTATATGGATGATAACTGCCGAAACTTCAAGGATATATGGATAAGGCTATGTATGATGAAACGATTTCTGAAAGCTGTCAATATTGGTGGACCAAACAGCACAGTTTATACTAAGCAAATTTTACTTAATAAGAGAAAGAAAACTTAAAAAACGGGTAAATGACAATTTCGTAAGTGGCAAACAGAACTATGAATAAATCTGAATTGGATAATGAGGCTATGTAGGATAAAATGGAGAACAGTATAATTCTCAATACACCGACGATAAAAGCGGTCAGTGGAGACGGTTTGTCGTTTAAAATATAATGCTATTCTATATTTATACGAGGAAAACCTTTTTTATATGCAGGTGAGACATGATAGGATTGAGGCTATGTTGGGTGAAAAACTACGACACTAGATTTCTGCTTTATGACAAATCACCGAAAAGCGACGGGAAGCGAAGATAACTTATGACAAAAAACAGAACATTTTGTCAGATCTACACTGGAAAACTGTGCAAGAGATTACGAAATTTAATCCAAAAATATAACTTTCACTAACCTTTTCAAAATCGTGCTGCGCGCGTTGACCTTGACGAAGACGAAAGGCATCTTATTAAGCAAGGATCTGGCGCTTAGAACGATAAGTTTGAAGGGAAAGGCTGTTTGTTTCTGGGGGAGGTGGGTTACGTCGTCCAGCGCCTTGCTACCCATGGAACACACTGTCTGGATGTACAAATCCGGTTCTGCAAAACATTTTGTGGCATCAAAAGATTCTGACGTGAGTAAAAAGAGGTAGGACTTGAGGGAGAAATGACGGGCAGGGAAGCTGGTAGCGATTGTAAGCTAACTTATTTTCAACTGGAAATCCACGGGCCAGATACTGCAATGTATTCCCGCCGGAATGAATCTGAGGATCGGATGAGCTAACTGACTTAGTATGGACATTAGCATGAGGAATGCATTGGTGAAGCGGCCGCGGGGAAACATGTTAAGAGGTGGGGGACGCATTGCATCCATTGGAGCAAGAGTTCTACTAAGAGGCGGAAATGTCTGCATATTTGGCCTAACCGCCTCGATATGAGGACTGGGGGGCAATTGGAAATACGTTACGTTTTGAGTCGGGGTGTTTGAAGCACCGTTAGCAGATTGTGGAGGAAAAGATTTTAGACTTGAGCTAAATTTACCCGGTGTCCTAGTGGCTGAGACTGCAATTGGATGCGCCTTTGACTTAGGCACATGCTTAGGCTTGTTATGGGTTCCCGGAGACGTCGGTAGAGGCGTGTGTATACCAGGCGTGTTGGTGTGTTTAAAGATCTCAGCATCAAGAGTTGTCAGATTCCTTGCGGAATTGACTATACCGTGACCTGCAGAGACCGCAGATGGTGTTGTAGAAGACTTATTCAAACTGACAATAGGTGTCATCATCTCAGTGTTGGTTTCTAACCATTTCGATTTGTTCAGTCTTCGCTGCACTGGTGTGAGGTCTGGCGAAACGGAGCAGTGCCACTTACGGCAGAATTCTTTAGTTATCTCCCTCATAAACAAGATAAAATCGACTTATATCAAGGAGAAAAGGGTAACTAGTATTGGCGCATTACGACTGAGCGAGCGCAGTCGTTTAGCTTATACGACACTGAAACCCAAGCCACAATTTTGCAGGAACAAATGCGCTCCGTCTATAACAGACAAGTGATTCTGAATGTCTCGCAGTACAAAATTATTTTTGTGTTTTATTCTTTCCTGAGTTTCAGAACTTATTGCTCCAATAACTTTAAACGCCTGTTCAATGGCTTTTTCAGATATGCTGCTTATGTCGCCATATATCAACTGATCGAGTATTTCGTCGGCCGATGTTCTGTTACGACTAGCAGAGGCGTAGTTTTGAACGATTAAGGGGTCAAAAGGTTCTCTTTCGACTAAAGGGATTTTTGAGATAACCATATCTGTAGAAGACGACGAACATATGTTGGCAACTGCTGTGTCTCCGGTCACGATTCTAGCACTGAGAGACGGTGGGGAGGCAGCAAGCTTACGCATCTTAGCACGTGCTCTGCGGGACATTGCAGACTAGATAAGTTTTCCGGTGCAGTACAAGGAACAAAATGTTGCTAACGTACAGAAGAACATAATGAATAGCAAATACTACTGTTATTTTACTACAAAAACAAGAAAGAGATAGCCTTACATGGAGTCACTAAAAAGGCACGCCACAAAATACGGCTACTTTGCCAGACTGTCTAACAAAACCGAAAAAAATTATACCCAGTAGTGAAAGGCGACTTTCACAAAGGACTCAAGTAAAAAAACAGACATTAATTGCTTAAGAATATCAATGTATAGGCAAAGCTTCACTTATCTTTGAAATTTAGCTGCGCATTTTTTCTCAGTGCTTCCAATATGTTTTAACAATGGAACTAGTTTTCATTCCGCCATCTGAGGAGAGCATGGGAAATACGATTATTGGAAAAACTGTATTTTAAAAAAGGCGATTTTTGAAGAAATGAAAAGTCGAAGGAATGTAAATCTCCCGGCCCGGACTACACCCACGCAAAACTGTTCTGTGAACTTGACTGTGAATTGGCCAAACCGACAGGGACAGGTGTCACGCCAAATCCAAATGCCGGATGACTGCTGAGGTAGTAATACATTGTTTTGATTTATCATCAAGATTAAGCTGCTGCGATACACCACTACCGCCGCGGTTTTCCCAGAGTTGTCGCGGTCAGAAGACACGGTTGTTACGCATTAGCAATTCCTACTAATGCATTTGTGTAACCAACTTCGTACATACTATTATCCTTAAATTAGAAACAAGGTAGAGATGAATATTTTAAGCAGAAATTGATAACTAAGACAATATGAAATTCCCTGATTGATTTTTAATACAATTATATACACATTATGTTTTAAAAGTGCAACTGCTTGACGCATGGCTGACAAAAGTTTCTTTTGTTTGCGAGAACCCGCCACAGTAAACAAAACAAACGTCTTTGTTGAACAGTGACTCCAGACTTGAATATTATTACGTACAACAATCGTAAATAGCCTTTCAGTCCATGGTTTGCGGTGATTTCACTTCCGGCGACAGACTAGAAATCAAAAAGGCGACCAAAACAGAGCAAAGAGCGGCATTCTGTCACACATATTTTCGGTAAAATAGGTAGAGGGGACCACATCCACCCATGCCGTGCCATATCTCCGCTTGATGACCCCCTCTATCGCCATAGTCCCTTCCAACCCCGCGGGGCTTGAAGGTGCTCGGTGGGACTGGTGCTGGCGGGGTCAGTATGTTTCGGTTTTCTGATGATTTCGACCTCTCCACTGACGAAAGACTGACTACGGGAGCAACGCTGAAGTCGGTCTTGATGGGGAATCGAAAAGAAAGTGGGCCATTCCTTCAAAATTTCGGAAACCGTTTCCTTTCAGCCGCACTTGGGGATGAATATATGGTTAATATTTATATTCACAAAAAACGAAATTTATTTGGACCCGTGTGCTGAATATTTCGCATGGAGAGTCACATAATGTCCGCCAACAGGTTATTTCCACGAAACGTTACTTGAGACAGAAATCGATGGCCGAAATCTCAAAACACTGGAACACGTTCAAATTACTGACCGAAGATCACATAGAAAATCAAACAAAGTATTTTGGGTAAAAAATTCCGTTCGAAAGCAAAATCTGCCGAGGAATTCTTGCAGATAAGAAAATCCAATAAGACCTGCAGACATTAAAGCAGAGTTGCATGCAATAAAAGAATATTTAGCGTAAACGACAATTAAACCTAAAAAGAAAAGTAGATTTAGGAAAACTGAAAACTATGCGGCTTAGGCTGCGTTTCTTACAAAAAGAACATGGGAAAAACGGGAACATAAAAACGGCAAAGGCAAATAATTGTAAAGACTTGCAAAACAGAAGCCCTCTCCATTATGACTCGTTGTAGCGCGAATGCTCTGGGTAGAGTCCAGAAAGTTACGACCAGAAGTCAGTTACTGAAGCTTGTTGGTCGGGCAAATTCAGGTCGCACAAGATACAACCAAGAAACAAAAACTGTTCGTGGTAATTAAAATTCATCAGACGCACAGAAAGCACGCGTTGGCGCAAGCCGAAAGCAGTTGCGTGCGTCTTAAAATATTCAGACAAAAATGCGGATAAGTTTAGGTGTACAAGAAAATGTAAATCAAAAAATCGATTACGTGTAAGAACCAGGCACAGACTGAATACTGCAAAATATCCAACACTTTATGTTACCTAGGAGATGTGATCGTTTTAAAGCCAATTCAAGACTTGGTAAATGATCATGCTCGTTTCATTTTTAACATAAGTCTCTCAGACAAGGCTAAAAAACTACAGCCACAAACGCACAAAGAAGGTAGGTGACGTACGGAATTCCCAACAACGCATAAAGTGACACAGGCATTCCGAATATTTTTCATGTCCAAGAAGTTCAAAATTTTCAGTCATATTATATTGGATACTGCCGTTCGGTGTCCATCAACTGCTATTCCACTTTCCCATTTTTTCAGTTCGGTTTGGTTTATCGGGAGAAATAGGCATGAGCCTTTGAGCCCCCTATTTGCAACGTAAAAAATGTGTGGCATACAGATAAATGTTCTCGACTGAAATAAATTAAATGAGCCCATAATGGTAGGACAAAATGGGAACAAGTCACAGGGGGTGAGCTCTACTTCTCTTCGTTCTTGGTCGTACCGGAACATAAATATGTCGAGATTATTTTTAAAACTTTTTATTGATTGTGACATCACAACATCTGCGGGAAGGGCATTCCATGGTTTGACCACTCAAACGGAGAAGGAGAACTTCTGCACTTCTAGCCTTGCCCGCTGAGTTTGCCGTTTTAACGGGTAACCTCGGGGGTTGGTCGTGGTAGCAAATTCAAAAAAGTCCTCGAAGGCCAGGCTGCAATCCAACCCCTTTACAATGCGGAATGCTTGCGAGAAATCCCCACGAAATTGCCTGTATCTCAAAGGGAAGAGGTTCAGATTTACTAGGCCGGTTGCATAAGAAATGGAGATCTGACCCAGAAAGTAGTCTCTTGTGCCGGCGGGTCTGGCCTAGGCGAAGTATGCTACATTTACCAACGTTAAACCGCAGGAACCAACGGTTTGACAGATCCTCCAAACGATTTATGTTCACCTGCAGTCTGTCTTCGTCGGCAGGATCCCGAATTACACTCCATATCTTCACGTCAACGGCAACCATTGTTACTTCGCAGCCTAAAGCTCTTGCGGCATCGTCCACGTATATAAGGAACAAAATGGGTCCCAGTACTGAACCTTGGGGGACACCACTCTCGACCATAGCAGGATCTGATTTCCCCGGACCGATGCACACAACCTGGTGTCGATCCAAAAGGATGTTTTCGATCCATTTAAGGGAATTGCCCCTTATCCCTATTTTTTAGTTTATGTAAGAGCGTCTGGCGTGGCACAGTGCTGAACGCATTCTGGAAGTCGATGAAGGCTACGTGTACCGCGTGCCTGTCGTCGAGAGCTTGGGTCCAGCTCTGGAAAGATTGCAGCGACTTTTTCGTGCAGGGGTTTCCTTGCCGGAACCCGTATTGGAATTTTGATAGCACACCCTGAACTTCCAGGAATTGCAACGATTGTTTACGATCCCTGATCTCTAAATTTACATTAAAAAACTCATTGCGTGACTCACTTGACACGCACTGAATTATCATGTAGAAAATGTTAAGAATAACAAACAGTTCATGGGTTCACAGACAAATGTTACGTTCAGATAAAGGCTTGAGAAAAACCTCAAATTGTTTTAATTTACCAATAATACCTCTCAGACTTCAGTTCGAGCGGGCCACTTTTCGAATATACGATGAGGACTATTAGTTCGGTTGATTCTGTTCCGCTGTTTTTGATGAAATGCCAAACGAATGTATCAACGGACAGGCATTTCTAAGAACGCTGACGAGATTTGCCTGGATCCCTTACCCAATCCACCTCCGCTTCGAGGAAATTCCACTGCTAACCAGCAGAGAAATCCATCAAACAAATTTACTGATACAATTCTAAAGGAAGTAGATTCGCCTGATAGCAGAAATATTTATCTGTGTAATGCTTCTTTAAACGAGCCTGAGACGAAGCTTCCCGACCTTGGCAATCTTCCCTCCGTCGTGGACGATAATTTAATCGGCTGTGAACTTCAACCCAAACGCCTAGCGGAGTCCAGATCCGACCAAACGGAAAATCTGGATTTTCATTGTAAACGAGGTGAGCAGTTTGCGCTTTTCGATTCTACAACACTATAAGATGTATCTACAACTGTTTCTCGAGAAGCACTTTTTGCCAACGTCATCTATATGACGTATGTATTTTAAGATACGCATGGGGAAAGTCCTTAGTCATATGATTTATCTTCTGACTTTAAGTTCTCCCCAGTAGTTTTCACTCGTAATATCGTATGTGACGTTTTATTACTAGTGCTAGCCCGCTGTTCGCCTTTACTACTTTGTTGTCAGGACAAGGACTTCTGCTAATTTTAATTAAATGTCATATTTCGAATAAATTTCATTTTTAGCTCTAATCGCACTAACCATCAAGTCGGCCTTCCAAAGACATGTCATCAATAGACTACTAATAGTATGGCTGCACACTGATCCTCTTGGAATACTCATGCGCTTGGTAAAGTTACGACGGACAACCTACTGTTGTGTTTTAGAGAAAATTATGCATGTTCAAATAACTAGGTGGTTTTTACAAAACCGTAAGCCAGGTCAGTGTTCCGCGAACATTTTGAGAATAGCTTTTCGGCTCCTATAGCTCAAGTCGGACTAGTGGTGGTTCTTCATCATCTTCCCCTGCGAATTCTTCAGATCCTTCCTTGATTTTCAGCAGACTTCTTGTTGAGCAGCGTCTGGAGCTATCGTGACTCCCCAACTCCCCATTTTAAATGATAACAGCACCTTGTTCATCTCGGCCAGATAGTCATGATAGCCTCGATATTACATATTAAAGACCACCATTTAAAAAAACGCCAAGAAAATTTAGAATCGCGAAGTCATAATAGTTAACTCGATTGCTTTCGGCTTGACACCTCGCATATTTGTGAACTGCCAAAAGTTACTTGTAACTTCAATTGTGTTGCAAGCATTTTCTACTCTACTCACCATCACGACAATCTCCTTTCCCTCTTTATTGGCCATTAAGTTTCCCTGAGCATGCGAACCAACTGAAGTAAGTAAGGGCAGATGTATATTATGTTTTATGTTAAGAGGGCCATACTGTCAAGAGTTGCTGAAACTATCACATACTCGCTCTAATCGTTCGCCTCCATTTTCGAGTGCATTTAGGTAGTCCCTTGACAAACTGTCACGTTAGAACTCTGTCCAAGCATTTTTCGGCATTGGTCTGGCTGTTTGCTTCCTTCTTTCAAATGACGAGGTAAAACTTTAAGTTGTCGCCTGGTTACCTTACGCACGTTAGTGTAGAATGACTTTGACGAAGTACTTTTGGTCAAGAATGTGCTTCTTAGGTTACATAGGTTAATTGATTTATTGATCGGAGATGTACTGACTTGTTCTTAAACCGCACGGCAAGTAGTCGTCCATTACTGTCGTGGTCATACAACTCACACAAACATTGGAAATGGGGCAGGGTAAGGTGAATAAACTGTGGGTAAATGACAAAAAAGATATATCTAGACCGCTACTGCGACTATTGCCCGCGCCTCCTAAAAATACTTTCTGCTTTTTAACTGGCTGGTTAGTTTGCAATCTTGTCCGGTTTTGTTGTGCTGACACAGACGATTGAGTCAGCATTATTCAAGCCCTGCTACCAAGCCCTCTTTCTCGATGACTTTCGCCTCACCTGTCCATTGATACTACCCATGGTGGATAACACTATAAAAGCACGCAAACGAAGTTTCTCTGACAGAGTCTAACTTGCTGTCACTATCGGAGGCCAAGCCCGAGTGCGCTTTCTTTGGTATCAATACGGAAATTCATCGGGACAGTGTTCTTTCGTCAGCATCGTTTAATTGTGTAAGTAACGGATTATTCTTTTTGCTGCAATAGATCACTACAGCGTCAAAATATATCCTGTCCTGTATACGCCAGTGTGTTAAAGGCGAGCACCTATGTAAACATTAATCAGACTGTTCCAGTTAAGTACGAAGACAGTAAAAATGAACCCAGGAATAAATTCCTTCAAAATAAAGACAACTACCTCTGGTCTGATAGTTGGACCTAGATGTCGGATCACGTAGAGATCGAACGTCGGGCTGTAGGTCAACCTCTGCCACCCTGTTTGCCTTTCTGCTAAGGTAATGAGGCTATCGAATATCGGACTCGCGTGACCCTCTTTTGACTCCTTAAAATCCCCCGAAGCAAGTATCCAAAGACTAAAATTCTAATGCACAAGGATTTTTCCAAATCAATCCTATTCGGATATCTGGGCTGTTTATGCTATCAGGGATCATTCTGCACTTTTAACGGTTCCACCAAGGGTTCTTGCGCTCCACTGCCCATTTCGTCTTTCTGACCACCCCTTCAGCGGCTGACCATACGGTTGGTCAGAAATCCATCTGGCCGACTGCATCCTTACGCAGAGACTCGGATGGCTTGACCATGTAATTCACAATCCCCCGAGATGTCACCAAACCCGACCCTGGCTGTCGATGTTATGGAGGTGATCAGCTGAACGCATGAGTGAACTTTGCAAAGACGGATTTTAAGCATATCTCCGCCACCTATTTTACGAATTTTTGGCTGGCGTCCTGGTGAACTCACCTTTGCCTATAAGTCTGCCACTGACGTGTGGCAATGGAAAGCAACCATTCCCGATACCTTTAATCTGCAACATGTTATCGGCCGCATAAAATATACCGAATGTCGTCACAAGTGCAAGTAGCCAATGTTAAGTCAGCCAAAACCTAAAAAATTCACGCAAATATCTGGCCACAAAATGCTGTCGTAGGAGTTTTCCACATTTAGGTTTATAAAGTATGGCCACCACGAGCATTCATCTGGGTAGACGCTTCACATTCCTAGGATACTGCAGGCCTCAGCTATTAAAAACTTCATTTACAACTGATTGCCCATACTGAATCTGTAGGGGAGAGGCACACCACCTTGAACTGCACGATCACGACACTGTGTCGACTGTGTAAATCTGCGCAAAATAATGCCTTCCCCCTTCTTCAGTGCCCCTCGTCTTCTTATTGCCTGGTCTTACTTTCACCGAGTTCCTTGAACATTTTGCATTCTGCTTGCTGCTAGCTATCTGTCCTGGTAGTCTAACTTTACTTGGTCATTTAATTCTCCCTAATTTTCAACTCGAGAGGTATTTTGTATGCAGAAACTACGCCCGGTTGCTTGTAAAAATCTTCAGCTTGTGTTTACCACCATCACCACCTGAGGTTTCTGCTATTCTACTGGTTAGTGATTCCGCCTACACTGAGTTAGTTCCACTTAGAAACTTACAAAATAGCATTCGGTTTTTTGGTTATTGGTCTCAATTTTCGGTTTTTTGTAACTTCTCTGGTTTTCACAATTAGTCACATCCACTGCGGGGCTTGGAGACCATCATGATCGCTGAGTTAAAAGTTACGTTCTTTGGGAAGTGTTGAAGTATGCACACCTGCCGGTGCATTTAAAGTCAAAGGAACTTCCATCAATAAGGTCCCAGAAGTACGTGGGCTTTTGGTCAGTCGTCAGCTTAGTTATCGTCCAATATTAGGTGTATTAACCCTTCCCCATTGATATTGCAAAAATCCCCAGCTGCACAACCACTTTTGAAAAAAGTTAGTTGGATACGGAACTATGCACCTCTCCTCGTATTACAGACAACCTTGCCGTAAATCCCGGTGGGAGGTTAGGGCCATAGGAGTTAAGGTCAAAGTTAGGATACGGGAATAAGGATTCCCCACATAATTTAGCGCGA
>CACRXP010000080.1:419778-431066 GCA_902702965.1 Spirometra erinaceieuropaei
TGTGTTCGACTATAAAATTTGGCATAATTTACTATTTCGCGTTTATCTTCGTGCTAGCGGAGTTACTTGAGTAAGTTTGAAGATAACTGGTGAACACTGCGAACACCTACCTGATGGGAATTTTCGGTGAGCATGACTGATTGAGATCATTTCAAATGGAAGTTGAGGTTGTCGCATTAAGCAGGAGTGATGGTCCCCAGGACTGGTTTTACATATTAGGCTGCCCAGTGTAACCTCTGCTTGTACGTGGTATCGCATGGACGGTGGATTTTTTGCCCCGTAATCCGTTGGGCCTGGTTTAATCTTCGTCAGCTTTGCCTCCAACTTGTCACTGGGGTTTAGTGGAGCAGGAAAGGGAGAGTGAGGCCGATCCTCACGGCCTTTCCTCAATAGAATAAATCTGTAAAGTCTTGCTGGGTATCCTGATTCTAAAGTGGTCTCGGTTTGTCAGTGAGAGGTGATGTGTGAGGAGATAGTCAAATACTGTCTAAGTCACTACTGTTGCACCGTGTCAGTGAAACATCGGCGTTTGCAATGGTCGAGCTCTCATTACCGTCGTGTTCGTATATCAGGCCTTTCACTGTAGTAATTAACCCCCTCTTCCTTTGATTTCATAACCTTCGAGCTATAAGCTAGGTGATAATTACGTTGTCTCAGCTTTTTAATCTCCTCAGGAATTAATGTCCTGATTTAGAGTAAATCCTTCGGGACGAAACTTTATAGGCTCGGTCCGAAACATGATATGAATATTTTAGCCGAAATCTATCAGCTTCAGCGAGATAACCGCGCTATATTCACAAATCACCAACAGGCAGCCAATAGCATACACAAGCTGCTAAAAGCCCAGACGCATGTTTCGACAACATTTTGTCAACGCATGGCACTACGACGAGGGTCTCGGCTCATCATTGGGTCCCCTAGCGTTCCCCGTGTGCTTTCTGATAGATACTCCAGTTTTGAGATTTCAGCTTTTTAATTTGTCGTCAGAGATTCCTACGCCAGCCTGAAGCAAGTCGTTCGAAATGAAGCTTTATAGACTCAGTCCGGAAGTGGATTTATTCAAAATTAGCGCATTACTTCCTGGCGACAGATAAAAAATCCGAAATTTCAAAACTGGAATATCTCACAGAAAGCACACGCGGAAGGCTGTGAGACAGACTGATGGACCGAACCCCTCACAGCTGTGTCATTCAACGGCAGAATGCCAGCGAAAATTGTCTGGGCCTCTATCTAGTGCCTGTGCTGTCAAGTATGGCATATCGTGCAACATGTGTCATCATATTGGTGAGTGGTTATGCTTACGTTCCCGGCCTCTTCTTTGCTACCATCTTATGCCTCTATCTGTCAGAACCCGAACGTTTGATTACGCAGCGTAATTCTAACATCTGCCAACCGCTGCCACGCCTACTGAACCCTGCCCTCCCTCCTGCTCATCACCTTGAATTTTTGCTGCAATGGGGCGATCACTTAAGAAATCCATCACATACACGCACCTATCCAGGCTAGGATAAGTTGCTTTGGTTAGACGTCGCCTGCTGAATCTCGCCGACCGGCGACACTTATTTCAAAATCTGACCCAGTCGCTTTGTTTACGCACAAAATGCTGTCGCTGAGCCTAGCCATATGCCTTTTAACTCCTTTCGACGGGGTTGTACTACCGCCCTACAATAACGTCAAGAAGCGGATTGTTTCATATGCACACATGTCTATAACACAAATCGTCCAGCCTCCTGGTGAATTACTTCTCTCACTCACTGTAATGTACACTTACTTTTCAGCACCAGAATCAGACGGACAATCACGGAAGTTCCCCATGGATACTCGCCAGCGTTTGCTGAGCCGCTCGCAGGCACACAACGCAGCAGCAAATAGTAGTAGCAGCAGCAACAACGTCAACAATGGCAATATCCCCGACCAGCCCAATGGAAGCCAACTTACTGGCGGCGCTGGCGTGGGAAACTATCCCGAGCTTAACGATGACGCAGATAGCTCGGACATGCTAAACTCATCTAGTCTTGCCGATTCGGAGTTGATGTCCCGACGGCGCCTCGTCAATGGCCTTGGTGACTCGGATGTGGATAATGGGGGACCTCTGGATGATGGCGATGACCTTGAATTAGCCTATCGTATGCGCCGACAGAGCCGACGCCAGAGACTTCTTCAGCGAAGAAGAGACTCCTCCCTCGCGACAACTGGCACCGAGGCAGATGCTATGTGCAGTGGTAACCGTCGCCATCGCGAGGGTTCCCTTTCTCGAGGCTACCGGCGTGCGGCCACAACCGATGATCGTTCTTCGCAGCCACCACTGCCCTCGGGCCTGTCTCGATCCTCAACGCGGGTTGGACAGCCTATACGTAGTGCATCCATCCCTCCACCTCCCTCGGAGCCTCCGCCCTCTACGCCGGGTATGAGCCCAATGCTATTTGATTCGAACACTGGCCAAAACAACCCCTACGCATTCTATCCCCTGATGAACCTGAATATGATTCCGCAACAACTCCCCTATACGGCGACTATACAACCCACGTATATTGATCAAGGTGCGTTGACCTCTGTGCTTTTACTGTTTGACCTGTTCTTTAAAAAGTTGCGGACGGCCGAATCCTGCCCCTTATGTTGTTTAGAACTCTAATCCATATTTAAGTCCGGTAAACCAGCTAGTATACACTTGACCGGCTCACTTAATGAGCGCCTCTATGGACCTTTCACTGTTCTCGCTTTGTCTGATAAGTTTTGACCGGGGCTGCTGCCGTGTTCGTTGCCTTAGCGTTCTTGAGGACAGTAAAATGGGACCATGAAGAAGGGGTTATATTTTTACGATCGGTTTCAAATTCGGCTTTAAATCAGGATTTCAGCTAGTCGGATGTTGTCGAGGAGGAGTTGAAACCGCACAAGCCACCAAGTTTAAAAAATGACCTGTGTTCGTTTCTCTTGTTGTGCAAACACAACCACTCCTATTTAAAAGACAATTTGGCGAGCATACGTAAGCTTTCGGTAAATTTTCATCAGGTCTATACATTTATATTGCTGTCGAAATGATTATTTTTTTACTTAAATAACCCTCAATTTGAGTAACTGTATGCCATGTGATTCACGATGATACAGGACTGGAGTGTTGTGGTTGTATTTTCTCCCACTGTATTAAAGTGGTTGCTATACCGACATGTAGACCGTCGTTATCGTCAATGGCCATCTGTTACAGGAACGGCGACTTGCACGTGAATTAGTTTATAGCGATAGTAGACTTGGCAAAATCCACCTCACTGACTCCCCCCACCTGTGCCGAGTGTGAAGAAGAACGGAGTAGGCATCGGGCGCAGTGGCTTGCAGAGCTAAACAGTCCATCTGCGCGTGCTGTATAGGCCTGGTCCGCGTCCGATAGACCAGGTTTGCACAGAAACAACAAAAAGGGGTCGACTCGGATTTTAACTTGGTGGTAGTGCCATAAAGACGACATTAAGAAGGAACCATTGCAGCCTGACTCTCCGTCCTGAGACGAGGACCGAGTTATCCCGTCAATGAACAGCCTGCCAGGCCACGGCCTTTAGTGCACCGTGATAATTGAAAAGCGCGTCGGTTTGTTTACAATGAGGAAAATGCCCTGAATACCATGGGATCAGAGTCCCCAGAGTCGACCTCATTCTCTCTTCCCCTCCAGGCAGCAGTCCACTGTCCGAGCCCGTCAGTAATCTGATTCGGCGATTGAGCGCAAGTGGCTGCTGAATACTGCCCGCACGATCTAGCCCTCTAAACATCCGGAATTTCGCAGTAAAGTCGCTGTACCAGCTATGGTCTGCGTAAACGAACTTTTCCTTACCAGTCGTCAAACGCCTTAAATTCTTTCACCGCCATCCAAATACAAAACCCATAATCTTAAGGTTTCTTCTAACCCTTTCCTTGAAAATAATCTCACCTCTAGGCTGCCCTACTGCTCCGCAGTGTCTTGGGTGCAACGATGAAGCACAGCGCACCTGTTCTAAAGGCCAACGCTCTGCATATCCGGCAAAATAATTTGTCACGATAGGACTGATGTTCATTGATTAATCTGTGATTACAGAATGAAATACGGGTGATTCCCTTTTTTCTTGGACCTGTGATTTAGAGCCTGTATTTTACCCTAAAATAAGCATGAATCGGTGCGTGCCACCGACCTTAGACGTCCTCTATCTAAGCCGACAGGACGCGAGCCCTTGGTGCAGTGGCAGTGTGCCTGAATCGGTGATCAAGGGGTCCAAGTCTAAACTTCGGGTCTTCCCAATCTGCGATTGCGGTATCCCTGGCAGATAATCCCTAACCGGCCATGTTGGGCTCCTTTGTGTTTTCGATACTACTTCTCGAAAACTGTTTGGTTATACGAGGAAGTTTGGGGCATTTAGGCCTACGTTCGCCTCCTAATTATATTTAAAAAAGACATTAATTTTTACAAGTTGGTATTGCCTAGTGCGGAGGCGTCTGCTACTCAATTTTCCTAGCAACCTCGCCAAATGGATGAAGTCAGTGGTGCAGAAACCAGTCGCCTTCAGAGAAGTACTGTGTAGCAATCTAAAAAGGGCCTCCCTCCGGTGGAATTGCGGCCTCCCAACTCGCTCCAGCCTTGGGAGGTGAGGGGTGAAAAAGATCATTATCTACAATGTTACAAAGGGGATGTGCTGCACCCAGAGCCTCGGACACTGGACAGTTAAAAGTTGTTTAGCGTGATTTCCGACAAAAAGGGATCGACTGTTCGAAACTGTTCACTGCTGCACGTACGAAGTTAGGTGTTGAAAGGGGCTTTGCCTGCCAACTGCTCGACAATGCGCCTAGATTCGCTTCTCAACTTTTTTCACGCTTTGTAGCCTATCAGGAATGAACAGCACACCTGCCCCACCTTTTGGCAGAACAAACCTGAAAGGCTTTACCGAATACTGGTCGAAATTAGGGTTAATGAAGCAGTATTTGCAGATAGCCCAGACCTACAAGTACTCTGTAAGTCTTGCCCTCTGGCTATGACTTCTACGTAGTATTGATTGGTCATCAAGTGGTGGACACATACTTATCCGTTACGGAAAATGTACTGTCGACTCCGTGATATCTCCTCACTTGTGCATGCCATTGAGGGTGTGGGCACCAGAAAGTATCATTTGTCAAAGACAGAAGGGGAAGAGGAGGGTTCGGTTTCAGGGAGTAGATTTCTTTTTCTGGCGTGCCAAACTCACACCCGAGTTTATCATCAAGGGGCGATAAAGTTACCGAAGTCTGGGGCCCAGGACTGCCCGTTCCCATAGGCTAGTTTGTCGGTTCCTCTGCGTTTCTTGCCACTGTTGCTGTTTGTATGTGCGAACACTCCAAATGCAGTTTGGCATGAAACTGTGGTAATGCTACTGCGCGACTCTAATCTACTCTTGAAATCAGATAGAAGGCGCCATTGTCCTGGACTTATTAAGGTCCATAGGGAAAAGCTGATTCCCCAATGGCCCCACGCCTAACAGAAAAAAAGCAGTCAGCTGTCAAGGTAACGAATTTGACTAGTTTCCCTAGTTCAGTTTTCCTGACGCGTCCAAAATCGAGTCAGGAATAGAATGATAAAATCCTCGTACGCTGGCCTTCCACAAGAAGTGTAACCAAAATCACACCGTGAGTGACACCGCACCCACTCGGTCATAATGAAAATGGTAAGGAGCCACATCGTGGACAATTCGGTTGGGCAACTGCTGCACTGCTCTAAAATGCCGTCAGAATATACACTGAAGAAATAAGAAATACTGACAGCAGGAGACAGAATACGAAGGACACAGGTTTTACTACGGTTATCCCATCTTAATAAGGCAGAAAGTGGAAGAGGAGAGCAGTAAAATTTAGCAGGGGAAATTCGGATATAAAAGTAGCCAGATTAAAAACCGCGAAGCGACACAGGCACGTAAACGCCAGACGGAACACAACTTTTCAAATTTTTTAAGGAGGGGTTCTACGCTAAGGGACTAGGAGAGATGAATAAGCAAGTAGATTAATGGAGGCATATCAAGTATAATAATATTATGGGGTTATCGAAGCTGGGGTAATACGACAAACCTGTTTCTGGCTGTTTGTTAGAGGCCTAAACCGTCATGTCTGCGAATTGGGACATTGTCATTTGGTGGAATGACCAGTGACTATGCCGCCAGCACATTCCATGGGAAGGCAATCGTTAGACGGCGTAAGGTAATGCGTATGAAGGAAAATGGGGTGAGAACGTGTGATGATATCTTTAATCACGTCGCAGCTCTTGAGAGGAGGAGAAGTAGATATACACTCGTCAGATTGGATAAATGGTGTTAGGTAAGAGAATTCGTTTGCGAGCCAGTGAAATAATCCAGCCGAGTTAGCTGCATTCAGGTGCTTGAAGTACCGGCTGAGACGATGTAATGGGCCTTCAAGGTGAATGCCGTTTCAGCGTCCGAAGTAAAAGATGGTCCGCATTCCGTTATCGAAATGGCCTTCCAGTGAAGTCCACATCTGCCCTATTGGGGGGCGAGCACGTGTGTGGAGTGCGAGGAATGTTCGAATGTCGGACCTTGTTATTATCCGCAGGCGGCCTTTTCCACTCTTTCCTCTTAGCCATCGTGGAGAGGAAGGACGACTGATTGCACGGCCTTTTGTCGGTATGTTAAATCATGGCTTGAATTGCTTCTAACTGCTTGCATGATTGTCCTTTAGACTGAGAGCCCGGTAACGATGGCTCTTTAATTCCACCGATTTAGCAAAATTTGTCTCATGATGCCCGAGTGCACATACTCCCATTTGCGTCAGTCGGAAAACCAACACGTGCGTGAGCCGTGGGCTCCAAGACGAGGTGCCTTGTCAATCACTTCATCCGGTCTCCTCTTTAGTCGATTTGCTTCCGTCTTCCGGGTGAAAAAGTGTGGGTTTGGCGGGAACCATGTGAGGTCGTTGTGGACCATGTCCCCCTCCCCACAGGTCACCACAGCCTCCCTTAGCTGATGGTGGTCATCGCCAGGTCCTGCAGACTAATTATAATGTGTGCGCATGTGTGTGGGCAGCTGTTGTGCCCAACAGAAGCAACAGCTCCAAGTCTGTGCCTTTCCCTCCTTCCCTCCTTCCTTCCACACCCTCCCTTCTCACACTGCGTCCTGTCCTTACCGAGCGCGCGAACCGTGCATGCAACAATCTTGACGTTGTGTTGTACAAGTGCTGGCGTCGCTTTCCATGCGTCTGCGAATTCCGCACACTTCCACTCGTGCACACAGTCACGCCCGTTTCGCACCCACGTCCGAACCTCACCGGCCTGCCTCTTCACGCCGCGTATTCATCTCACTCTTGCATGTCGCACGCTTTCGTGTCCTTCAAGTAACTTAGCCCAGCCGCCACCACCATCGCTGTCATCGTCATCATCACCACACTGTCAGATCTGTAACCCTCTCCGTCTTGGAGTTATTCCCTTTCCCGCTGTCCTGCCGTACTGCCCCTTGAGGGCGAGAGGCAGTATGTGGGCACACACGAGAAGCAATTTCCTTAATAGTGTTTTTTCGCCGCCTGCGACTTTTTGCTCTTAAATTCTGCTGGCATTGTAGCGAGACCATATTCCAAGTGTAGGTTTCCTACAGCCCGCCGATAGGGCGAGCTATTTTTACGGTTCGCTTAAGAGGTTCTTGTGTGTATGGGGAAACTGGTGGTTTAGTCTTACTCGCTCGAACCTGAAAGAATGTGTTACGTGGTCGAGGGTGGAAGGAATGTCTTCATTTATGGAGGTGGTGTTTCGTAGTAGGGAGGGGTCGGTTGTTCGCATAAGCATTGCACTACATCTGATGATGTTCCTTGCAGCCATTTCGGGCTATGAACGTGATTTTACAGCGAAGAATTGTTGAAAGCGACTGGATGCTGGAAACATTGGCTTAGATGTACTCCATTCTTGCTTGCTCGACACTTCGTTTCAGCCGTGAAGACGGAGACACGACCTCTGGGACAAGAGCTTTATTCACATGACGTTTTGGATTCCTGCTTGAATCCATCATCAGAGCATCATCGTCATCATCATCATCATTCATCATCACACCAACATCCAACACACGTGATGAAATTACAGCAATTAACGACACGAATGTCGGCCATCAAACAGTCATCACACCAAGTGCAACGATCCCTGATGAAGAGGGGAGCCGTGAATATCCATAGGTATGCGGTAGCATGGCGGCTACATCCTATAAATACTGCAGCCCCTTGCGCATGAACCACTCGTATCTGCTTTTGCCTCTGGTGATGGATCCCAGCAGGAATCCGAAACGTCAGGCGAAAAAAGCTCTTGTCCCAGCGATCGTGCCTCGTGCACGACTGCTTCCTGCGACCCTTCTATTGACTTCGTTTCAGTGTCCTATAGTTGGTTGACTTCGAAGATCCCCGTTCCCGCTTTTGCGGTTTCTGTTTACGTGTTTCTAAGTATTCCCCAATTGACGTTGACTAGCATGAACCATTATCTTTCGCGTGTTGATGGCCGGCGCAAAGTTTGTGCATCCGGGAGAAAAAAGGTCCCGGTCCCGCTCCATGTAGCCGTGTCTCGGCTTACGACTTGAGGAGTTTGCATTTTATTTCATCCGCCGTCGTAATACTCATTTGCTTGGGCCTCCGCTTTGCGTTTTTTTTGTCGTGCGTAAAGAAAAATCCTCTGTCACCCTCTCTCTCTCTCTCCCTCACATACACACATACACAACAGTTCGACCATTGTGCTCGATTATGTCCACCGTGCGTTCCACGGCAAGGTAGAGCAGGCAGGGTGACTTCCGCGTGATTTCTTTATAATAATAGCAGACTTGTGATGCATCCAACGCACCCCCTCACACACACTGACGCATGCGTGCCCCCTCTGAAACACGTCACGTAAATGACGGCAGGCAATTATTAGGAGTATTTATGTAAGGCACATCTCTAAAACTCTCGTATTCGTCTTTATCGCTAAAATTGAGCCCGTCCATCACCCAAAGATATGTGGCGTTCGACGAAAGGCAAGAGCGAGTCGCGAAATCAAGATGCAGGCGGGCAGTGTTAAGGACAACCTTAATTGCGGCTATCACAAGCCCTGGGCGTTGCAAGCAATTGCTAGCGAACCCGTGTTTACGTGAAAAACGATCATGAAATGCGTCTATAGCCAGTCAGCGTAAATCAGCTTATATATCGATGTCAACCATGCAGCAACCTTCCTACGAGATCAGCGCGCTGCGGGTGCTGACGCATGTGAAACATGCGGGAGAACTGTGAGGATCTTGTGGTCACGCGGGTTTGGTCGTGGCGTCCGTATCTCCCAAGGGTGTGCCACGATATATCCATTCATACCGAGCCAACCACCAGATGCATCCCAAACTACGTCTTTTGCCACTGGAGAAAATTTTCCACGCGGCGATTTGTGCATCCTAGTGTGGTCAGAACTTCTGGTGAACAATTGAGAAGAGGGCAGTACGGATTTCTCTCGGAGGTAGAACAGAAAAGACAACTTGCCCCGGCTTTCCTGAATCCCCAACGTTCAGCGGCTAAGTCTTTTCTTCTCCCCGCCATCGTTTGGGCTCCAGATTCGATTAAAAACCTTCCGAATTATTCGCCGCTTTTTTCTGTCCCTATCTGTTCTTGCCCTCCCAGTTTTGTTCAATATGTCTAATGATCTTTTGGACTAAGGACACTTCTGGTGGCTTTGCAATGTCACACCAGCCTAAACTCTCTTCCAATTATTCTATACGCTTTCTTTACCCCTGGTCTGATTGGACCTCTCCTCTCGACCTGTTTGGCGTTCTATAACTATCATGCGATGAGAGGAACAAACATTGATCGGTCGTTTGGCATTAAATTTTCTGTGGCCAGTTGGCCGCAGAGTTTCCCCATTCTGGAGATATTGACAGTTCGACTGTCGTCTCCGACGATGTCCACCGTGTACCCCATGGTAGGCTGGGCTCAGGGACAGTGATTTGCGCGTAAATAGTAGACTTGCGCAGCATCCACCACACTCACATGCCTGTGCTAGGTGTCAGGGCAGAGTCAAGAAGACAGGAGGAGGTGTCGGACGCAGGCGGCCGGCACGCCATGGACCTGTGCCTAGGCGTGCCACCATACCCCCGACCACGCACATTACAGAATGATTATTTCTTGCATATTTGCCCTCGTCAGACAGCCGTATTGTTGAGCAAGGAAGCCTGAGACGCCAAATGAACTACTCCATCGGCAAAGCTTTGAATAATGCTCTAACATGCCCCCAGTTTCTGTCGCCCGCTGTTCAATATATTCGAGTGCACACATGATTCATCTGAGTCAGTTGTGAAAAACCCGGCGGCCTCAGTGGGATCCGAACACACGACAGTAAGGGCAAGGCCTAAATATAGCCAGCACTAACTACCTGAGTTACAAAGCCCCGACTGAGGACCGTGAGTTTAATCACTTATCCACCCTATTTGGTAGAGGGAATAAAGACGATTTCATTCTACATTGAGGTCCTGCTCTAGCGCCCATGAAGGCGGTAGCTGACGACGAACAATCTCTGCTCCATAATTGTTACCAACATAAAGAAGCAAAGATCGAAAAGACAAAACAAACAAATGGCTCAGTCGAAGTATGTTAGTGCCTACCACACCGTAAAATTAACCCATATGTGCCCCTGCTTAGATACAAGCGCGAATATATATTAGGACGCAAGTGTCGAGAGAGAGAGAGAGAGAGAGTACATCTTGACATTTACTAGGTCCACATTTCCCACCCCCTTCTAATCTCTCACCTACGTTGCGTGCAGGCGTACTTGCTTTGACCACTGTCACCACTTACGATCCCTGTCAACGCCAGCCAACTGCTCCTCCCTCCTTTGCTATGAACTCACAGGACTCGGGGTAGGCCCCATTTACTAGCACCAATTAACTGTCTTCCGTCCTGAACGGACTTGCGTTCGTGCTCTGAATGTGCGTGTGTCTGGTTTTGGCTGTTTCTCGCACATGAGTACGGCTTTTTAGCTTGTTTTTCTTTGTGCTGAAGCACACAAGTACTCCGTGTCTAGCTAGCTCTGTTCATCTTCCTAATTATTTGCATACCTAATTTGTGTTAATTAATTCTGGCTGACGCTTTAGTTCTAAGGTTGATTCGCCCTCTCTCTCTTTGCTGGTATAACTAGTTGTTATCTTCGATTACCTTTGCCGCTAGTCTCGGCCACATTCTGGCCCGCTAGTCAAGTCTGCTGTCCACTTTACTGGGATATTTATACGCCAAGTGATAAGACATTTGCCACATCTGAGACGAAGTGTGATGGTCGGTGCTTACTCTTGTCGGCTCCGGGATGTAAATAAGGCAAA
>CACRXP010000080.1:435228-445507 GCA_902702965.1 Spirometra erinaceieuropaei
TCTTTGCTGGTATAACTAGCTGTTATCTTCGATTACCTTTGCCGCTAGTCTCGGCCACACTCTGGCCCGTTAGTCAAGTCTGCTGTCCACTTTACTGGGATATTTATACGCCAAGCGATAAGACATTTGCCATTTCTGAGACTAAGTGTGATGGTCGGTGCTTACTCTTGTCGGCTCCGGGATGTAAATAAGGCAAATGGGCATTGCAAATCTGATTATTATTATTATTATTATTCGATTGGTGAAAGCTGGGACGTTTTACTTGCGGCCGCAACAGCCAATCGTTATCTGGCCCCTTTGTGCTCCAAGGATCTACGAGTGCTATTTGTTTGGCCCGCCAAAGCGAAAGACCGATTGCTTGTCGTTTCCTGACTGCTGTAGATGTTAGCGGTATCCATGACACTTGTAATATCTTCATCTGTCCTAATTACTTCTAAGAAAATCGAGAGAATATCGTCCAAAGTCGGCTCCTTCAAGTGACTTGCGGCTCCAAGGTGAAATGCGGGTTTTTGTGGTTTGGGCTAAGTTCCACCTGGTATTAAAACTTCGATGGAGATCTGCACGCGTAGAACAACAGCTGTTGAACAAGGGCCTTAGGTGATGGAACCTTAAGTCAGCCACGTTTGTTGATATCGCACAAACGATTCGTGGGTGTGGTCGTCACGATGTCGACTTTAAAGTGAAAACTGGAAGGCCATAAAAAGGGTGGGAAAGCGAATGCGTAACTTCAGTTTATGCAACCTTAACGAAGTACCTGGAATACTATTTTTGGCTAAGCAGTTGTGAACACAAACGTTCCTATACGTTCGACCCGAGTTGAATGGCCAACCACATATACAACTTTGCCCTACGAGACCTTAAACCTAACATTTCTAAATTTTGTAATTGCCGGAGATAAAGGATAGGCTGTCGTGCCTCATAAAACTTAATGGTAAACTCCTACCACTCACTCCACTAAAGACCCAAAAACGTCTTTGCTGGAACATAAGTGTGCAAGATGTAGTTAACTGAAGTGGCACAGTCTGAAAGGGGCTTCGCCGACTATCCTGTAGCAATTTGCAATTATGCGACGCAAACAGCTTACGACTCGCTTAAACAGCACCCACAACCGCCCTTTAGTCGATAGTGACCTATGTAACTCCTTTGTCCACTCTCTCTTACCTTGTAGTAAAATTATATCAACGAGGTTTAAGTACCAATGTTCCATGTTGGCGGCACTTTCCGTCCGCTTGGCGAGAAAGTGTTAGACCTAAATCTTGAGTTTCTTTCAACTGTCGCAGAGTTTTGTTCAACCGTCTAAGAAAGCGTATCCCATGCTGTGTCGAAAACGACTGAAGAATTTTGTTATTTTTCGAAATTCCTTCCATAGACGTAGATTACTAGTGACGTCGTTCACTGGACTAGTGCGTGAGAGCAACCGTCTGGATCGGTGAACGTGCGAAAGCGGCGGTCGCCTGATGAGGGGAGGGGGAGGGAGCAAATCGTAGCCAAAAAAGTTTGCCAGCCACTGGTCTGCAACACAATCTCGCCTACCTACTTACCTGGTCCCTTGTTTACCAGCATTTTCTGGATCCTGTTAACTTCGAGTCTAAAATAAATTTCAACTTTCCGACTCCACTGTAAAATTTGTTCCGCTTTTCTGGTAAGAATTCCAAGGGACCTTCGTCGCAGTCGGTCTTTGTGTCTTTTAGCCTCTTCCATCTCTTCAGTACTCGTGTGGCATTAAACCATGCTTTGCTGTTAAGGCTTAGGCTTTATATAAAAACCGGAAAGTTCAGGCCTCCAGAAGGATTCCATTTTCATATCCTTCTCCGGACCATTTACCTGTGGCTTGAGCCTCAGACTCCGTGAGACAGGTGCCAAGATTTTATGCGCTCCTAGTAGTTTCACCTCTTTTTACATTGAAGCTGACTGACAAACACCGGCAAAGGTATGGTTTGTGGCCGAGAGTTACTGACACCGGGGAGAACAATTACGCTAAAAGAAAATAACTGACGATATTTATTTGTACGTTCCAGAGGGAGAAATAAAAAGACCTCGGGGTGGCTGTTGCGTGAGGATGGTCAAGATGCTTCAAGGTAGTCATCGGGATAAAAATAAGGCAATACAATACCATTTTGACAGTGCCTTCAAAGGGGCATTAAATTCATCTAGCATTATTATTAAATGGTAAAAATAGTGTCCCCTTTTAATTGGTGACAATATGGAGGATCAAAGTTTTTGATACCATGAAGTTCTTAGATATTCAGCTCTTTAGCTCAACACAAGTGCTCACCGGAGTAAGTAACCCCGGCCATAAACCATAACCTTGCCCAAACACTATCTCATTGTTCTTTATCAATTTTTTCGCATCCGCGCTGTTGCGTTACCCGACGGCTTGCCGCCCAGATCGGTTAACGGTCTGCATTTATTTTCATTCTGACCCAACTGTGACCTCGGCGGGATTCGAACCAACAACAGCAAGAGGGAGGCTTGAGTACAACCAACTCTCCAGCCACCTGAGCTACGAGACTCCACTGGGAGCGGTGATTTTAACCACATTTGAGCCAAATTACCCACCCAGCCTACTGCAACACATGGGATCCACCAAATGTGATGCAGTAAACTGGCTGCCCAAGTAATTCATCTAAAATCCATGAGACGACTACTAGGCTCACGTAATTAATGGGTGTTTTGGCAGATTTTGAATAAATAGTATATGCGCAATTTTTTTTCATTGTTCCTGAGTCCCTTCTTCACCTCTTGTAGTGTTAAAAATACCCCATTGTCATGAATGCACTTTCGCGCGTTGGTGTCAGTGGATCGGCGACATTGCTCTTCTATGGGGCATCATAGTGCGTCCCCATTTGAGAACTCAGAAATATCAGGCTGCCACGCATACTTGTCCCTAATTCCCCTATTGTTGTGTTTCGGGGATTCGCATTTAGCAAGGCAATAGTACCTTGTACTTTGGCTTTTTTGTGACATCCCCCCCCCACTTGGGGTCCGCACCAACCAACGTCCGCATGGTAGTCGTCGTTCTTCCTAGCGCTCTGTAGTCAAATTCTTGGTGTGCGCAGGTGGAAAAAGTAGATCTTCCTTCTGATTCGCTGATCACCTGAAGTAAACACGATGCCATTTTGGGAGTTTTTAGGGACGATTACAACGCAGGGTTTGACATTTTGAAGTCTATCCGGTCATGGGGTAAAATATGTCCGGGGATTGTGCGGATAGGGTGTCCTTTGCACTGAAGCTGCCTCCTTACATAATGTTATGTTTTTTACAGGAAGATTGAGGAATACAAAAAGGGATCCAAAGAAGTACGGTTATCTGTAAATATTCCGGAATGACGCTTATAAGAAACAACTTTTTTAAAACGAAAGTCTTACGGAATGCACGGAACAGAAACCTTTTCCCGGGCTGGCACATTACTTTTTTCAGAAAATGGTTGGAATGAATAACAGTGAACCTCTGAGGATAAGGCGAACCATGATCTTAACCTCTTTGTGTCCAATAACCACTCAGTTTTTATTTGACCTCAACTGAAAATATTTTTAGGAGCTAGTCACCATCAGTGGATACAAAGAAGTAGTCTTCATCGGGCTGGTCGGACTGCGGGGTAAAATACAAACATTCTGTTCTCCCCTTCAGCGCTTGTCTTGAATTCATCTAGAATCCTCCTAGATCGGAGTTTAAGTTAGAATGACCGACTAATAGCGTTAAATAACTCAGAAATGGCTACTTTATTCTCCTTTATCACTCTGTCCGTGATACGTCGGAGGATTACGGCTTGGTCACGGAAATATTAACCCCCATGTCACAGGTGACCTTGCTCTAAATTCCAGGGGAGGGAGTAAAGCCAGGAGGGTTATTGTAAGCGTCCTGAAAGTTAGTTTTAGGCTCAGGACTAAAGTTACAGTCAGTGACTGGCCTCGTGAAATTTTAACAGAAATTCTTAAAATCGGTATCAATTAATGGGATTGTAATATTAACTATCGTGCAGTGTTATCCCATAATATTTCAAACACGCCAGGCCGTCGGCTTTTGAATGTACCGCTTTTCGGCCGCATGCGCAAACCCCAGTCGACAAAAAGGATTGCTTAAGTAGTATGCATTTTGCTAGTGATTCTCGGTGTCCCTATTCATGCTTGTACTTATTCGGTAGAAAATCATGTCTTCAGACTTTATACTCTGATAAAAAGTATCTTTCGGTCTAAAGGATTGTTCAATTTCCGAATAGTTTTGAGCTCCCTCGGGCGTTGCATTTGTGTTTTCAATCCCCAAGTCGTATACTTTCCATGTGGGGGAAATCGTGCATTCCCCAATGTCATTAAGAAGATAACCCGTAAGGCTCAT
The DNA here is from genome assembly GCA_902702965.1 of Spirometra erinaceieuropaei. NCBI lineage: Eukaryota > Metazoa > Platyhelminthes > Cestoda > Diphyllobothriidea > Diphyllobothriidae > Spirometra > Spirometra erinaceieuropaei. The sequence goes on from CACRXP010000080.1 coordinate 439,564, forward strand.
AAATTTTGCAATAACTGTCGACTATGTTGTATATTACATAAGAAGTGTTAATAAACGCACAGATGCGATGCTGTATAGGTGGACTTTTCACGGTCGTGGTTATGTAGTCCCACCTGATGGGCACAGTAATGTTGGGGTTGGGGTTAGGGCAACCAATTTCCCAACCACTTAACGTACAACCGCGCATTCCCAATAGCTTTGCTTTTGCATACAACTACTTGACCTCGTCGCCTGTGCGTTCCGCGGCCCCACCTGCAAAGACCCCTATTACCACCGGTTCCGTATTACAGGTGACTGGGGATTGTTTACTTCAGGTGGAGCCACACATAACCACGTCTGATACCCTTTCTTCGAGTAGAAGTTTTAAAGACTACCAGGACAACGGGTGGTTTGGCTCATCTGCGCCCACTCTGCGAAGGCTCCATTATCCCTTTTTCGCGCACTTTCTCCGACTTCTCGTGTAGACTGCTCCCTGTAATAAATTTAAGTACGTTATATTTTTCGTTGTCATAAGCCCCCTTTTTGTCTCGACGAGAACTCGCTGCCCTTCCTTTGAACTGCTCCCAAAGAAAGAAACATCACAGACAGGCCTGTGTAACCTAAATAATTTTGTTTCTCATCGTGCTAAAGTTCCACTGGCATTGTAAGAACGGGCATCTTAGTTGTGTAACACTAAGTGTTAGGTCGTGAGCGACCTCGCGAAATTTGCAGCTGCTCTTGAAAACAAAAATTTTGCCGACAAAGGGCCACTAAACTCGCTATTTCTGGCGTATTTGTTGTCATCCGTGTGCCTTACGCGCGAGGTCAATCATCGAGCAACCTTTCCATCCGCACATTATGGGCCGGCTTTATGTCGTCCGAGGTTGGGAATATTAAGTTAAGTTGAAGCGGCAGGCACTTTTCTCCCTGAGTATAGGATAGAAATTGACATTTCCGTTTCGTTTAGTTTGAAGGGTTGTTCTACCTACCATCAGCAAATTCCAAAGGTTCCTAGCATGTGACAATGTTTTTTTTTTTTTAGCAAAGAGCGACTTTTTCGCATTGTCTTTTTCGTAGGAGGAGTTTATTCTAAACAAGGCGGAGATCTCTCAGAAGGAACTTCGCATTGCCGACAGTAGTATTCCTTTTTCTCCAACATTTTCAGATGCGGCCCTCGCCGGGCTAATTGGGTACCAAACTGGGTCACGAAAGGGGGGTGGGAACGTTACTTTTTCAACCAGATCCAACCCCCTGGAATGTTAGACTGAATAGACACAATTTAAATAGACGGCACTCTTAATGATATAAGGTCCTGTTGAGCTGCTTTATAGCTTATCCCCCCAACAAAAATACGCGTGGTTTCAGATCGCGTCATCCACCATCATATGCCTTCAGATTCTTACACAGTTGATGTCGCCTAGTTCGAATGTCGATGCCGACGATGTCCACCGTGTGCTCCACAGCAAGGGGAAGCAGGCACGGTGACCTGCAAGAGGATTAGTTTATAACGAGAGTAGACTTGCCTTGTCTTTCGGGTTCACTTCACATTGAATTGTCCATTAGTAGATGTAGAAAAATAAGGGTGTTAGATTCTGTTCGTTAAAGAAGGGTAACATCTCTGTGGCCGAACGCATGAGAATAACGACCCCACTTCCTTTTCCCTCCCCCACACGTTGTTAAACTGCCCGAGCGCTTCCGCCGACTGGTAATGAGGCTGGAAGCAATGCCCGGTCTGGCGTGGAGGGCTCCGTCTCTGTGCGTATGTGTGCACCACACGACAGTAGGCAGGGGCCCGCGCAGACTTACCGCGCATGCCGTGACACACTGTTGACTCAACGTGGTAATCGCCATTCAGTTCAGCCAGAAACATCTTATGACGTCCTGTGGGAAATAGAAGCCTAATTGGGTTAGCCACCTCTTTCCTCCCAGAACGTTCAAGTGTGTAGACTATCCCAGCTTGTCAGTGGACATGTGTCATTGTCCGCGTAGCTGACAAGCAGCCGGCGGCGTCGTAGCGCAAGTACAGTAGATGTGCTTAACCATGAAATGTTAACCGAAATTCTGAGATGCGTTTTCGACTCAAAAAGATTGCCTAAGTAGAGTTGTAACATAATGCCAGGACAACTCAGTTACTTCCCGATGCCGGCTTTTATACGAATTTCTTTCCGGACGCCTGCAAAACTACACTCTGTACAAAGCGACTACCTAAGTAGTGTGAATTTTTCTCATTTATTTTCGATGTCCTTATAAATTCAACGATATTTCATGGAAAAGAGGCATAAAAGTATTCATTCTTTTACTCATTTAGTACAAAATTACGTCCTCAAATTTTATTCTTGAAGGAAGGGTATAATTCGGTATTATAAAAATTCCCATTCCCGAATACTTTTGAACCCGACCCGCCGTTGCACATGCAATCAGGGTCCCCGAACTACAAGCTGCATATTTTCCGTGCGCAGAAAATCATACATTTCTATACGGTATTAAGAGGAGACCATGTGCAGTTCGTAGCATTCAGCAGTGGATTCCAGCCATATTACAAACTTTACAAGTAACATTAGAAATGCAGAGACACGATATTTTTTGAACGGGCCTTTCAAGATCTTAAAAGTATCATAATTAGAAACTTTTTTAAAACCGAATTGTATCCTTCTTTAAAGTATACAATTTGAAGAAGACGTAATTCTCTAATAAATGAGTAGAGTGTATATATATATATATTTGAATTAAAAAACAGGCACCCCAAGAGATATAATTAGGAAGACGGAATTCTTTGGGAAACAGTAAACTTTATTGTGTAAATTTTCGAGACTGATTCCCCAGCTCATCTTCAGACAGCAGGAGTGCAAAAACAGTTAACTTCTAGACCGAGTCTGACAAAGGATTCTATGATTGATTAAAGTCATCATCTCGGGATTACTTGAGTCGGTCTAGATCTGTCCTTAACGATTTTATATGTGGCATCTAGATCGATTTTGATTATTTGTGCTGTCTAATGTCTTGTTTGGAAACTATACAACGTGGCCGAAGCTGTTGTGAGATTTCTGAGTCTCCGAGGCGTGCGTCATTTTGCACCTGCGCAAGTCCTCCATGAGCCTATGGGCTTATCTGTCTGTGCCTAGCCAGTCGGTCCTGAGACAGCTGTCGGATTTGCCGCTCCGGAGGAGGGTACGGGCGTCGTGTACGGCCCTTTATTAATGCTCGTTGCTTGTAAAGACTTCATATGAGGAGATGTCCGTTACCTCCGCCTTCTCCTCCTCCTCCCTCCTCATCATCATCCTCCCTCTTCATCATCATCCTCCCTCTTATTTTTCTTCTTCGAAACACGCGCATTCCGTCCTCTGCCCTTGAGCTCCGGTTAAGAGCCCTTGTAGGGGTCACAGCGTCGGTCAGTTTAATAATCGACTACTTATTGCCGACGAAAACAAGTGATACCGGACCACTCATTTCTGTTTTTTTATGGTCGTAAACCATTCACATCCTATGGTCATTAGGCGTCATGCGTGAATCGAAGTCCGAGACGTCTATTCTGACATTTTTAGCCTTTTGATCTGATCTACAGTTCTGTAAAAATGCTAGTTAAGACTCATGCATAATAAGTGTTTTTGAAACCGCTTATATTGCGCACAAATGAGTGTCATCTGTGTTATCCAATCCGCTCAAAGCACAGCAGGTGCCTATTATACGACTACTCCTGATTTCAGCATCATTGTGGCCGCCAATGCAGTATTCAGGGTTTGGATTTCGATTTTAACCCCTGTCCGCCACTTCCGTACGTTTATGTGTACAGTTTTTTTCTACCAGTTTGGTCATACTTGCCACACAAGTAGCCTGAGAGCAGGTATGAAACACTTAACTTCCAAAATATTTTTTGTGGCAATGTCCTTCATTTGCGAGGACAAGAGAATTGGGCCGTTGTTCAGACTTCACTGCATAAGTCATGCATGCCTCCGCGCCTCTTGAAGGCGATATCCCCTCATGCTGTATGCATATTTTTAGCTCAAAAACGCTCATTTCAAGAAGCATTTGTAATTCTGCCTGTACTCACTCTTCACATGACAATATTGCTCTCAGTCAGCCTGTGTAGACTTTTCAGCAGTCCCTCTGACGGCATCGTCCTCTCGATATGTACTTTTCACCTGCGCTCCGGAAAATGTTAGCGGAGGCACCACCTACGCATAGTTATGGCGCCTCCCCTTCTCCTCCGCCGGCGATTCTTGCAGTTTTGACCGAAATGTTCTGGTTCGCTCCGCCCGCTCAGTTCCTTCCAAACTCCCATCTCCAATCCGTCTTGTGTTTGTGTATCCACGGGACTCATTCACACTGACCTTTAGACCTGTATACATATGGATCCGCTCCACCAACACCCTCGGTGTGGTGGCAACGGACGCTCGCGCGCCCGAATGTGTGCGCACTGCCGCCATCAAGCCCGACCGCAAGTAGACGGCACTTCCATTTGCGGCATTCGCTCTTCCAAAAAGGGTGCAACTCCCACCACTCTCTGTAGGGCTTGGGACCATTGCACACGCCTCACGTCTTCGCACTGACAGGCCTTCAAGTGGTGCACCTGTTGGCCTTGCCTGCTCCCTCCCCCACCCTTCTATTTTTTTCCTATCTGGATGTTTGCCAGCAGTTCGCTTCGTCTCACTAATTCTCCGGTTAGTGTCATTTTGTGCACGTGCAAGCACCCTGCATTCCTCTTCCGGCTCTCCCTTCGGCGGATGCTTATGCACATCCGATGGAGTCGAAGACAAACTCCCCTCCTTCCTCCCCCCTGACAACCAGTAGTTGCGGTTATAGTGCCCGTCTCGGCTGGTCTCTAATTCACTCCATACCTTCCCCGCCCAGTACTACTGACCGCGACCATGATTCATGCCGTTTACTTTCGTCTAGTGCTGGAACTCGTTAGCACCTGTTGTGTGCGCACGGCGTTGGGTCGTGCCTCCGCAACCTGATTAGTAATGCCCAAGTTTTCCTCCCGCCGATTTGGCCGAATTACACAAGACTTTCCCACGTGAAGGACGATCGCCTTTACTTTTTCCTCCGAACGGTCACTCAGGCAGTAGCTCTTGCATTGATGCGCGGACTCCCCCTCTTGCTGTCTCCTACTTCGTAGGGGACGTTTGTTTTCTGACATTTCGATATGCAGCTGGTGCTAACGTGTCAATTATCCCCTTGTAACGCCGAAGGGTAGTCTCACTTCTTTTTCCTGCCTCTGATCTCCTGCTCCCTCATATTGACATTTATTGGGTGTCTTGGTCTGTTTGGTAGGCATCGCGTGTCTCTCATCGATGGACTTTCCATCAATGTCATTCAACATCTTTGTCACCAGGCTTACTGATCAAATTACACCGCACCTTCCTTTCTAGGATAGGCTGAGTGCCCTACTGGTGCACTATATTTGACTAAACTGCTGTTGCTATTATTATCACTACTACTACTACTACTACTACTACTACTACTACTACTACTACTACTACTACTACTACTACTACTACTACTACTACTACTACTACTGTTGCCACTACTGTTATTACTAATACTGCTACTCCTATTACGACTACCAGTACCACCATTACTACCGCTGCCACTACTACTACTACTACTACTACTACTGTCACTACTGCCATCACTACTACCACTACCACTGCAATTACTAGTACTACTACTGCTGCCACTGCTGCCATTATTACTACAACTACTATCACTACTGCGACCGCTACTACTACTATTGCCACCACGGCTGCTGCTACTACTACTACAGTGTGTGACCTAACTCATGAGATGTGATGACGAAGATTGAAATGGTTAAAGGCGACGGTAGAGTGAAGGACCCCAAATGGCTGTCGGTATACTGTGGTCCGTGCAGAATATGTCTACAGATAAATTTGTCAGCCAGTGTTCGCATATGTGGACGGAAATTTACGCTACCTTGTATTCGGACACTTTCCTATGCCAATAACAT
>CACRXP010000080.1:469561-491774 GCA_902702965.1 Spirometra erinaceieuropaei
CACCACCACCACATCATCATCATCATCATCATCATCATCATCATCGCAATAATAATAATAATAATAATAATAATAATAATAATCATCATCATCATAGGTATCCCTTTTATGTTTCGCCTTTGTCGTATGCTGGTCAGTCGTTTGTTCTTCAAAAGGCCAAGTACCCTTCTTCCAGACTGCACCCTTTCCCTTTCGCACAACCTTAGGTAGGAAAACCAACTTGTCTATGAGATCACACAGACTCTAAAAATGACATTGTCTCTCGTAATCCGCCTGCTTATTGAAACTCACTCAGTTACTTCCTTCGCATAACTTTTTTTGAGACCGTCCTGCACAAAGTTCGTATTTCCGAAAGTATTTTTAAAGTCAAGTCTGGATGAGGGTATCTAGGTAAGAGCTTATTTCGTCTAGTAATTTCTGTTTAAACTTATACATCCCCGCCTACAGATGTTTTTTTCCAGTAACTGTACACCTCTCCTCATTATAGAAAACGCCAAATGGTTGGAAAATCGTCTCCATGAAAGGTTCTCTCAGGACCCAATTATATTCGGTAAGTTAATGTTTACCTTTCATTTATTTTCTGACAACTCCGGTTTGATGACTCCCCCTTTTTTTCTGGCATCTGATCGTTTAAAGCTCTTATGATAGCACTTGCTCATAATGACAACCAGGGGAAGTCACGCCTTCCTCACATCTAATGCAGAATACATCAAGTTGCATTGGCGTCTATTCTCCTACTCTTGGGAGACTGCTTTATTTTGAAGCAAAATTGCGAATTTTTCAGCAATGACTTTCCCAATCACCACGATCAGTACACAAAAAGTGTCAAGAAAACAAGGCTTAACATAAAACCATGTGACTGTTTTGGTAACAAATCTAATCTCCGTTCTTGCATTTAGTTTTTATTTCACGTCAGAGATCGTGGCACTGATGGTCTCTAGCTGATTGCTGGTACACCGAGCCGATTTGGGCTAGATAGCACGTTTAGGAATTTTTCTAAAATTGATTCGAGAAGAATTGCCTGATAGTGTCTAGAGTAATTTACCCCGTGAACTTCGGAGGACCAGACTAATAAGCAATTTAACGGAGGAATTTGGCATTAATATTATTAAGCTTTTTGTGAGCATCAGAAACTCTGCCTGCACATCAAAATCCGGCATTTTAGATTCTGTAAAAAGACACGTTAGTAAGTTGAGTAGAGCAGGACTTCAGGAAAACTGGTGATACACCATCAGGTCCGGCATCCTTCGAAGTAAAGATTATGTTTTATGGTGACGCAAAGTCATTCGAAGGACTATTGAACCCACTGCTATCAAGGACAAAATTTCGCTTTACTGAGTCTGCCCTTTTATCAACACGAGTCAGCGTGGGTATTTCCCAGTGGGGCGCAACGCACAGCAACACCATGTCAGCGTAATCACACCAGCTCAAAATAATTAAGTAGGTCAGCAGTATTGTGCCCATCAGGTGCGGCTACATAAACACAGCTTACCCAGTAAACTAACCGCCTCCGTATGTTATAGTAGTGTAGGCTGTTGGTCCCATTACCTTACGTGCCGGCTCTGCTCACGCTGACCTTTGTGTCGCGTCTGACCAACTTGGTACAAAAACAGCAGTGGCGGATAGTGTTGTTATCGTTCCAGGCACCGTTTTCTTTCAGACACACTCCTGAGTCGGGTTTTTATGGCACGCGGAAGCAGAGGCATGTGAATTACAAGGCAGGAGTGGGCAGAGGGGTGACTAAAGAAGAGCGAGAATTCTCCCTCTCTCACTCCCCCTCCCCCTCCCTCTATCTCCCACATCCGAAGAGCGTTCATGTCTGTGTGGTGGCGAGGCGCATTTTCTTCTGAACTTCCACTCTGTCATGCATTCCCCCTATCTCTCTCTCTCTATTCTGTTTAATTCTCTGTCTCGAAGATGACGCATGGGGCTAGTGACGGCGCCACTGGGAGCCGGAAGGCCTTCTGGTTGGCCTGGTGACAGCCTAACTCAACGACACGCTCAGACGGCAACAACCGTTCCACCTTGATCTTGACTTCCCCTCCCCCACAGGCCGTTCTTTCGACTCGAAAGGAAATGTGGGAGGTCTCAAACGGTTTCCCTAAGGCTGCAATACCTTTCTCATTGAACAAGTAGGAGGAGACGGAGGGGAAAATGGCAATAACTTTTAGCCAGTTATGCCCTTGTTAGTTGGCATAAGCCCCGCTTGTAGGTACGCACGTAGACGAAGACTCCAAAAAGTGCATTATGTCTTCAGGAGTACTGGAAAACAGTTAGTATACTGTCGGAAAGCATTTTCCGTCATCGCACATTGTCTATTTTCATTGGTCTGCGTAAAAAGGGTTAATGGCAGTTGCAATTACGTACTGCGTCAAGTGTGTCTGGTGCAAACATCCATGTGTTGGGTGTAGGAAGTTTGCTCTGCAACCCCAGCGGACACGTTGCCCAGACTGAAATTGGGTTCTCCTTGTGAGTCTGGCACTAGACCGCGGGCTAATTAATGCATCAGGAAGTCGTGTCTGCGATGGCCTAACTATAGAGCACCCGGTACGGCTTTTGGAGTCGATGGTTTGTTCGAATCTTGTTGTTGAAGTCGTCTGTCTTTGTGAGTTCAACATTTACCATAATATACGTTAACAAATGCGTCACTTGCTACAGCTATAAATCCTTTTCAGTCAAAATGACTCCTCTGAAGCCCCAGCCTCTCGCCTCTGGGAATAACAAAAGTCACCATATGTTACAACGGAAGCAGCGGTCTTGTCTCATCAGGTGCTGTTGCTGGGCAAGATGCGTTGTAGAGATAGCCAGGCCGTCCCCAGTAAAACAAGAACACATCGTATAGCAAGAAATGGGGTGTAGGGATGAATTGTACCTCCCCCCTCCCTGTTCTTGTCCTGACTGCAGGCATTGGGTGCCGCCGGCCTGGGTCGCCGTGCTTTACACACCCCAGAGGAGGAGATAATCCTCCCCGCATGCGGACGCCGCTTGAGAGTTCCATTCATCCACGTGAATGAACTCGAGAGACAGAGAATTAGTCTGACTTTATAGGGGAATGTTGCTGCTGCGGCCTACTTGCTCCCGCAGGCCACGGGGCATCTGCGGACACGCATTTCGTGTTGTGGTCTGCACATTCTTCTGTAGTCCTCAATCTATGCGACGGCAACGGCGAGACCGACGCTTGGGGGAGGACCGACTATCTCTCAGCCACTCGAGCCACCTCAAGTCCTTTAACTGATGGCTAGTCCACGGATGTGTCGTTGCTGTCTCTGATAAGCGGCCTACTTCGGTCACCTATATTGCACTATCGAACCCGTCGGTTTGCCTTTCATTTGAGTAAGTGTATGTGGACTTTCCGTGGAAAAATAAGGCATTTCGTCTGGGATTTAGAGTTCACAAATCATCAGAGCATTTAGTACATTTTCTTCCTACTAGTCTGCTTGTAGTGCGTCCTTTCACATGATCTGCTCCTTTATTGGCTTGTAAATATCGAGGCTCCAGTTCGTGAGACGGAAATCACCGCAATGTCGGACACAAATCAGGAGTAATCAGTTCCCACAGGTAAGGCGATTCGAATGCGTTAACTCTGGATGACCGGAGAGGAGTGTGGAGCAATGAATTGCGACAAGAGCGAATTGCATGAAGACCCCTGATCAGCTGTTATGCCCTACCTGATTTGTGATACCTCATCCGTCTAACTCCAGACCTCCAGCCCGCGCTTCCGGGGGAGCTGAAGTGACTTGCCCATGAGTGACCGCATAACCCGAGCGCTGTTCTCCCTTGCCTTCCCGCATCCATCGTATTCCAAAGACAAAACGAAGTTAAGATAGTTGAAGCTTTGGGTGTACTCGGCGGTTAATCGGATACGCAGACCCTCGACCAACAGCTGCTGGCCCACCATTCTTAACCGGCCGAACCTCGCTCACTTAGATACCACAGCTATGAGGGTTGCCGTAAGACCACATTAAGAGGGAATTGTCGCAGTCTGATTGTAAGTCCCGAGGATCTGGTTGGCAACTGTCCAAGCTAGGAGTTTTAGGGCACCATCATAGCTCAAAAACACGAAAGATTTTTTACAATGAGAAAAGCTCACGTATGATCGACTTCACTGTATCCTCTCTTTCGTCTCATCGTAAGTCGAGGTTTAGGTTGGCTGGAAATGAGGTCGACCGCAGTGACTGGCGTAGCCTGAAGCCGCCTTTTCTGGTCTGTCATACTTTCGGTCTGAAGAAACAGCGCCTCCCGTTTTTTTCACGATTCTGCTTCCGGGGTCAATTTTGATCTGAACGGTCCTGCACAACTCTCATTATCGCCCTATTCACGCCCAAGTTCTCCCCATCATCGACCATCCGCCCTATCTGTGAATATATTCGGTGTTTTGTGGGTGGGGACCCCACTTCGGATGAAATGACGATCCATACAGACGCCGTTGAATGCGGCTTGGCATTTCTCACTAACCTGCCCTGCCATTTACCTGCAATCCTGGACCCAGTGAAACCGTTTTATGCAAAGTGGCCACACCTCGGCAGCCACCTTGACGAGCGGAGGAGACCTCGTCAATGTAACCACTGAATCCCCACCACCCTGTTGCCTATTTTGAACGATTAACTGTCTGAATTTGCGATGTCTGTCTCCGTGCAAGATTCTTATCAGGGGATTTGATGACCACGGAGGCTGACAAGCGCATTGATAGCAACTGTGTTCCTCATTGAGCACGACGGCTCAACCATCCGGTGTTCGGCTGACCTGGATCCATACGCCGCCGGGTCCTGCGTTTGCCTGTCCTGCCGCAGCTACCCACTTACGTAGTTTGCCATACGACGATTTAATCCTCGCCGCCCAGGATAATTAATGGATGACTGGTACAGGCAAAAAATGGTGCGCACCGAATGCCATAATACTAATCGCGCCCAGGCCGTCCAGCAAAACGATTTTACTGTCGCCATATGGGCCAAGTTGTCCGAAGGTCTGTCGAGAGCGGGGCAACACTGTGTCCGTGCTTTTCATCGGGCTATCCTGTAGGCACCAGCTGTTTGAGGCATCAGGGTCGCGCCCAGTCACTACGCTTGCATGTTTATCCGAAAAACTATTCTCGGGGACACAACTGGTCTGCCGCGTACACTCCCCCCCCGTATCCTAGAGAGCTAAAATAAGCAGGCATTTCATAAAAAACATTGTCGTCACTACTGAAAAAGAAACAACGAATCCCAATCTTGAGCGTCACGAGTTTTCGATGTATGCAGTTTCACCGGGAGCTGAGTGAGTTTACGAGGGACTGAGAGTTGTTAATCTGAACACGAAGGGTCATCTTCAACAAATATGTTTACGTAACAATTTTATTTTTCGTTGCAATGTATTACACGCCTACCAGAGTTAGCTGCTGAGGATAAGAGATACTCAATCAACCGTTTGCGGTTGATTGGTTGGTTGGTAATACTTCTTAGAGTATGGGGTGCGGTGACACGTTTGAACGACAGGCTTCCGGGATCGTATTGGATAATAGATTTGCCTAGGAAATCGATATGGCGCGACCGCCCTCCTCTTACTGACTCCCAATCCATAAGAAATGGGATCAGGAAATTTGTGGTATTCTGACGTTGTTCTGAGTCAAACAGCCATCATACAGGATCACCATCAGTTAAGTAGGAACTGTGAACTGCTCGATGAGGTACTACCACTAATCGTACTTGTCTGGGTGAGTTGGCCTCTGTTAAGATAAAATTCCCCTATTTCTCTGTTACCTTCTCGGTCGATTCAACTAAATTTTCATGGTTTCAAAGTGTTTACGCACGACTGATTGATGGCCAGTGAGTCCTTTTTCCGTATATCTTGTTGTGAGGGGTACCCGCGGACCGGCGCCTATTTAGAGCACGTTATTATTCGGCTTCTTTTTGCTATCACAACCGTGTTAGCAAGTTAGGGAAAATGTACACTTTTTGGGTGTCGTTTAAGCATTTGGCTAACTTGGTTAAACCTCCTATATTAGATCATAGCGTTCTTGTGGAAATGCGCCAAATCGAAAATCTGCACCTATGCATACATTAGTTTCGTGATCGCACTAGTTCTCTGTGCGTGAAAACGACCAGTAGAGGCCAGTTGCTGTTCGCCTTTTTTGTGCGCCCATAAATGAAACTGTTTAGGCAGGCTTCTCTCTGTTAATAGGCGAGGCGAGCCTTCACCCCCATACCACTTACATTTGTTAGAGAGAAGCAGGCTCGCGAAGTGTTTGCTTGAAATTTTTCGTCTTTTGTCTCGGCTGTTCGAGCAGTTTTTGCCAAACATTTGTCGTTTTCGGTGTTACAGACGATGTCCTCTTTGGCGGCTGTTGTGGGTCACATGCCGTAATTAATTAATGTTTTGGAGACCTCGGTCTTTGGCGGCGCGGTCGGTGGTACTGTGCCATTTTCCTTCATGGCCCGCGGCCCAAATGCCTCAGCAGCAGCTGCTTTAATTACTATGATCTGGCACACAGTGATGGGGCACTGAACGTGGGTACCGAAACTAACTCCAATAGGGTAAACAGAGGAATCCTGACCAGCACATGCTGGTGCATGGCCTCATTACTGACAAGGCGTGCAAGTGTCCGAAACGCGGCAAGACAACACACAAGCCGCTCTTTCTGTTGTTTATGACCATGGATACCTGCAGATCTCGGACAAGTTTGATGACAGTTCCCCTGATTGATCTTCCTTTTTTGAAAGAAACGAGATCCTCATCTGTAATCCTACTCAGTGCTCATCACTGTCGTGTCAGTGGCCTTGTTAGATAGAGGCTTCACGCCACGCGAGTCACTGCGCACGATCCCATCCTCGGTTGAGTTCTCTCAGATTTCCTGCGAGTATGCAACCGGGGAAGAGAAAGAGAGGGGGAGAGAAAGGTGGAATTCAGCTTTTAATCTGTTTACTATGAGTAACCGAACGTGCCTTGAAGATACCTCGATGCGCTAACGATAGGTTACAACACAATCTGATAGTCCGGTCCTGCTGGAGACCGATGATGAGATTTCAACAACTCCGTTTGACTGCGTCCTGTGTGAAACTCTTGTGCAAGATCCGAGACCTTTTCTGAAAAACACTGTGTGTATTCAGGATCCAGATCGCGTCTAGCGCGCGTAAACGGGCCGTTTAACTCGTTCGCTGCTGCACCAACGTCCATATTTGCTCATCTTGGACTTTGTTTTGTCACTGGTGCATGACGTCTGTGGGAAGAGCTAAGTGGGAATGATGTGGGCTAGGTCTGCCTCATCGTGAATAAAAGTACTCGCCAGCCACCAGTGTGCCCGTCTAGTGATTGACATTTAGTCCCCATCTCTGGCTACGACCGAGCTTAATTTGTATGCAGTTTGTGTGGTGCTTCTGTAGCTACAATCCATTTCAGTCTCCCACACCCACTCACGAACATCACAGTTTGCCTTTTTCGACAGCCACCAACGTTGATTAAAAGGCCGGATTACAGTTAATCGGCTCATAATGAGGATTAGTCTGCGCAGCTGTCTTAATGGCGACTCTTAAGTATCGCTAGCCAACCGTGGCCGTCGATGGTGACGAGTGAACCGTGACCTGCTCACGTTTGTTTCACTCACATCATCGAAATCTGATTTTTTCCGCCTCTTGTTTGGTGTGTACACGTTTTTGCATGACCTAGAAACCAGATGCTAAGTCGTACGACTGCGTTGATGCAGGGTACATGCGACTAGAACAATTGACAAGCATCGGGCCGGGGGATGGAGAGGTCGGCAACAGTTATGATGGTTTCCAGTGGCACCTTACACAGTTTTCGGGTACAGCCAGTCACAAGTGTCTGCATCTTTCCCCGCAGAGCGCAGCTGTGCGAGGGGTTTTCTGCAGCCGCATCTATCTAATTTTTTTTTCAGCCGGTTTCTAGCGTAGACACTAGTGATATCTCTGGAGACTGGGACGGTGATGAAATGGGAGATAGAAGTTGCTTCTGATTTTTTTGCTCCCATAGACACCTGCGAACCGCTAGAACGTGTTTGGTCTTGGAGGCAGAGGTGATTTGTGTGCGATTACTCCTGCATTTGCTTCCGTTTCTGAAGACTACCTGTTACCAGCTTTGGTAGAGGTGCTCCACTTGTCAGAGTCCAGTTTGCCTAGGTACAACGTACCAGGAAGGTCACATCGGTTTGTGAATTGGGCGACGCCAATCGATTCACAGAACGGTGGGTCGTTGGTTTACTCGTCCACATCAGTGACCGCCGACGACTGTCTTTTGGGCCCACACACCTGCAGGACAGGCTGGCAAGTTGCCATTCCAGTGGGCCTTTGTGTATCGAGGACACTTGTTACTGGCGTAAGGTGCGTCGACTTCATTGCTTTCACAAGCAGTTGATGAAGAGAGCGCCGTCCTTACAGCGCGAATAGTAAGCTGCGTTCTAATCCAGTATACCTTAATGCTCCTTATTATCTGCTCTGTGCTCTTTTATTGTCGCGTGCAACCACCGGGGTACCCTTGCTTTTGCCCGTTATCAATCTGCCCTCGGAATGAATGTCTAATGTTGCACGTTGACCTCAGTGCCTGGGCACCCCATCAGGGTCGGTCGAGTCAACGCCTATCCATGCTAACCCCCTCTTCCGTAGTCTCACTCCTCTCCTCCAGAAACTTACCACCAATTTTTATGATTATTTGCATCTTTTTCTTCACCCTCCTCCGATAGGCCTCTTCGACCCACAGCGACCTCCGTATCAGGTGGAGGCCGGGAAACCCGTCAAAATTAATCTTCAACCGATGGGTCTCTGGTCGGGCCAGTGGCGGGTCCCGGGCGATCGCTGCACTGTCTACAACGTGACCATAACTTCCACTCTCTCCGCCCTCACATCAGTGGGCGTATTCCTGCGCTACAGCACCATGCCCACAATTGTTCATTACAATTACTTCGATCGCATTGTTGGGCGCCAGCTGCGAGCGGATGCTGTCGGCAACGAGGCTGCGGCCTCCTCCCTGTCACAACGCAGTGTTGGTGGCAGCGCCTCCGTCAGTGCTCCCCGCAGCAGTACCAGCGCTGGTGGTGGTGGTGCCATTGAGGCTCCTGCAGGCCCTGTAAGTCTTCGCCGTCAGGTGGATGTCCACAGTTACTACATACCTTCCGGTACATGCATGATCGTAAATACACATTCATACGCTTTTTTCATCTATCTCCTCCAGAACCTGCCGCGGACGACTGGTCGGGTGCGATGCTTGAAAAAAGGGCTCTGGTTCATCTCCATTGTTAATGACCAACCACGCAAGGAGGAACTCATCCTTTCAATGGCTGAAGTCAGTAAGTGCCACCTGTCATGCTTACTCTCCAGGAGTGATTCGATGGTCTCAGTCACCAGACTGGTGAATAAAAGTAAAGAAAGAAGTGAAATCGAAAGACTCCATGACCGCCTTTGACTGCGGATCTACCCCTTCAAAAATCCCGCTGGCAAACGAAATGTGGTGTCTGTATCGGCAGTCGGAAATTTGAGACACCGAAGCAGGCACTTTGCTCTTGAGGGTTACAATAGGCCAGAAGGAGGTAGTCTTTGTGCGTTATCGGACGGCCATAAAATCGGTTCAAGGCCATTCCTTGATCTCCCGATGTGTGCCGATCAACAGACCATATTCACTCACTGCTAATTACGTCTGACTAATTTCTCACCCCAACACTTTTGCGATTTTTTGTTCACATGGGACACAAAGTCGGAGACCGGCCCTGAAGCTAGCCTCTTTTGCTCACTTCAGCGGTGGAATGGCCGTTTCCCATAGGCACCATCAATAGTTCTTCGTCGTTGCTGAGTTTATCACTTTGGCGTTAGGGAGGCACATCACATGAACCAACATGAGGCGTAATTACACTTGACATCGGATAAGGTCATTCGTCTCGCCTAGCATAGCAACTGCGCCCCCTGTACGCCCATCACCCCCATTTTTACTCTCTCTCTGATGATGGAATCGAGAGTGAATCCAAACTCCAGGTGAATAAAACCCATAGGTATAACGGCGGATGAATCCGCTATCCTTCTCAAAGACAGCATTTCCTTTTGTGCCATAGGGCGAGACGAGAATTGGTGTTTGGTAAGGCCCTTCGTCTTATGCGCCGTCTCTGTCCGTCTACACAAGTCTGAGTCTACTGCGGCGGTTGCGTTGACCTCTGTGGCACCAACTGTCTGAATAAAGGAAATCGCTCCGGAGGGGATAGCTGAGCACACATCGGCAGCGCGGAAGGAAGGTGCTAACTATCAAGTCCCAGTCCAGTCGTTGGTATGCGGCCATATCTTCAAGTTCAACGGGGCGGAAATCTTGACGAGATATGACCACCGTAGCCGGCGAGAAGCCTGAGCCATGGTCCTCCGACCCGAGGTGGGAGCGCCCGTGTCTTCGCTCTCCCCATTCAGTCTTTGGGTAGGGTGTTAGTTTACACGCGAAGCGTGTAGGTGAACATTGGCAGTGTGGCTCAGTCAAATTGCTAAGTGGTAATCACGTTGATCATCGACATCGGCGATAAGATTATAGCAAGTAACTACGTGGGTGTGTATGGTCGAGCCATTATCGCACCAAATGCGGGTATCGGCGATGAATGAGGCTTCTGTTAACTGTTGGTACCTTCTCAGTTGCATTCCGTAAATACTGTGCACCCTGTTGGTCCGCCATCTTTGCCTGTTCCCGTCTATGATGTTGGGTTCCAGTACAAACCCGCGACATCTGGCAGATAAAATTCTTTCCTCAGCCATGGGTTCTCCTTCATATTAACTGTTTCCTTTTAGGGAAAGTGATTGGATTGATATTGACGCTGGAAGGTAGTCGAAAAATGTGCGCTAATGTTATACAGGCCGGCCACGAGCAACCTTCACATCCTATGCTAATCACTTTCGCGATCTCGCCGGTGTCTGCCAGGTCCTATACTTCGTATGTTGGCTTTTCGCTTTGCGGGCGGCTGTTGACGGAGGGATGAGTGTCCGATGTGCCGCCTGGTCAGGATAGGCCACATTTGGTCACGCCAACTTCGTATGTAAAAAACCAAAGGATTTCGGAAGCATTGAATTTGCGCAAACAACGAAGAATATTCAAATTCTGAACTCTTGGCTGCAACTCATCGTCAGAAAGGGATGGTAAAATAACTGAGCTGCTTGCATGGCGGGTTCACAGTTGAAAGGTAGCCTCTGTAAACCGCCTTCCTAAGCCGAAATAAATCTCCTTTCCCATGCAGCCCACATGGGCTATTTGCGCGAGTAGCGTGCTTGCAACTAAACGCCAGACAGACTGAACGCCATTATGCAGGCGTCCAATTTGACCGGGCAGCCGCGAAGCGACGTAAGTGGTTACGCCAATAGCCCTACTCCAGTAAACAACTGAATTAAATACCGCCATTGACAGAGGGACAATGGGTGCGTACACAGGGGCATAATTGAGGCAGCACTGTTATGCGAGGTAGCGCAGTGTATACACCAAAACTCATAAAACAGTGACTGGAATTGGTTCAGTATATTTGGAAGTAATAGACACTGTCTTTGAAGGGCATAGGTGACTTTGCTTATATACTTTAATATGTTTCGCCTACATCCACTTTAATATGTATATGCCTACTTGGGCAAAATTAAATAACCGATTAGCAGAGAGCATAGTCCCTAGTCAGTTCTTACACTGCAGCGTGCTGACTTTCGAATGGACATGTTTCCGACGGCCTTTGTGAATCTCACTTGTAGAAAATAACAACCCCAGTAGTATCTGTTTTTTTTTCCAATCAATACTCCATGCCTGCTTGCATTCAGTCCGATCTAGAAGAAAGGATGTGCTAATTTTTCGTCCTGATACGTGCTGTGGAAGATATACTAAAAAAGTGTGCAGCCTTGTTTCATCCCAATATTTATACTCTACAGACTACGGAGCGACGACTTCTGCCTTATTATTAATCTAGGTGATCATTTTTCTTGTCGGTAGGAGTCCTCACTTGCTCTATCATGTAGGGTACCTGCTGGCATGTGCATAGCTAACGTTGTGGTTAAAGATAACACCACCTGATGATGTTTTTCAGATGGTCACTTAAACAAGCAGGTATTTGAAAAACACATCTACCATTCGCGAACCAGGCATGCGTTCCCCGACAGAACATTACTATGGCAAAATGCTCTTATCTATGGCTAACGTATGGTAGTACAGGAAGCCTGTTATCCCCGAACAATAGAGGTGAATCCAAAGCGTATTCGTGGAGGCCTCATCGAAACTAATAACGAAAGCGTGGGACGTTGCGATTTCCACGTTTTTGCATGGTACTTAAGGCGACTTCTAATTACACTGTGTCTACCTTCTGGCTCATTCTATCCACTTTCTTCCATGTTTTCCTTTGTTTCGAGCCGGAGAAAGCAATGCTGTTGTACAGTGTGCGCCGAGGCCCATAGAAAACACTGGGAAAAAAACTTTCGATATGCTTTCATACAGAAATGCCTACTTAGGTACAATTAAGAACCCAATCAGGAGGAAACATAGTCCTTAGACACCTTTTGCTTCGCAACATGCTGGCTTCCGAATGGACGTGCTTCCACAAATCTGCGTAGAATCACACGCGTAAAAAATAGCTACCCTGGTAATATCCATATCTCTGTGCCAGCTTGCATACAATCCAATTAAACTGAAGGAATGTCAAGCCAATTCATTTACGTCATTACATTCAAGAGGGGAGGCACTTCGGTGTTGAAAAAATTGCCTATTCCTGAATATTTAGAAGTACGGTCTCCCCTCTTACCTGTTTTTTTTCTTAGGGTTTTTGGGATACTTGTTGCGTACTTTTTTAGAAGTCTACGTGAATAGATCTCCTGTTGTTCCTATGAAGAAACTTCCTGATGCGTATAGCATTTTGTAAGTGATCCCGATTCTTGGCGGCAAGACCAATAAACCCAAGAGTGAAAAAGGCGACACAGTCGCTGGATCAAGAGTTTCGTCCCCTGACGTCTCAGATTCCTGCTCGCATACATCATCAGAGACCCGTATCTGCTAGGAATTCAGTCTGAGCGTTGTTGTCCCTTGCACCGTGATGTACTGCTTCTAGGTCTCAGTTGCAAAACCTATCACGATTTGCAAACTTTCCTTCCGCGTGACTTTGAATATTTCTCGTTAAAGCAGATAGTGTGTCGGCCTACGTTTCAACTTGTAGCTTGTGACCCATTGGTAACTTTAACCCGCCTTCAAACTCCGTAAGATATTTCCATAAGTGAGCGTAGCCAGTAGCACGTACCTAGCACTGCCCGGTGAAACCTGTGCAAATAAGGCTCGCGAGACCGCCCGACATTTTTCATCGCTGTT
Source organism: Spirometra erinaceieuropaei (assembly GCA_902702965.1). Taxonomy (NCBI): domain Eukaryota; kingdom Metazoa; phylum Platyhelminthes; class Cestoda; order Diphyllobothriidea; family Diphyllobothriidae; genus Spirometra; species Spirometra erinaceieuropaei. The sequence goes on from CACRXP010000080.1 coordinate 482,837, forward strand.
CCAGTGGGAGGCCTCGCGGTGCTCAGGCAATCTAGGACGTCGCCAATACGAGGAGTCGATGCCTCAGATAACTCTGACACGATGTTAAAACGACCTCTGCTGATGAACAATCGTTTTCTTTTAATATACCAGGACAGCTCTGATTATTTTTGTTACTTTCAAATGGGAATGGATAGGTACTCTAAGCACCATTGATCTTGCCGAGTCCAGTTCTGTCCATGCAAAAGTTCAGAACCCTCTTCTAGGTTGTATACCGGACAGACTAAGACATCCCTTAATTGCGGACTCATTTCTCTAGTAGCCCTATTGACAATATTTGTGAACGTACTGAGTACGACGAGCCATGCAACTTTTAGTGACGCTATAATTTTCCTTTCATCATTTCCACATGCGAACGGTCATCCCACATCTTGAAAACTGGCGGCAACCGACCTAGGGCAATCAAAAGGAGTAGCGTCATGGGCGGCGGGTAATATTAGTTTGGATCGCAGGTGGGCCTGATGCCAGAGGACGATAGGTGAGCGAATTGCGTTATAACGCAAACTCCTTTCTGGGTGCCGTCCCGGGGGTCGTGTGGATTACAGACAGATAAGTATAAAGACACAGAAAGCGGATGTCGAAGACCTTCAGCCAGCATTTTGAAAACTGTATGAGACTTTGCGTTTGAAGCAACCATGTCTTTGTGGTCCACCTCCAGTGAGCCATTTTCGATAGTAATCCTCACTTCACCACCATCCATGGCGGCTGAACGTGCTTTTCAAAGTGCATTTTTAGGGACTTGTCTGAGATGTGGGCAGTTTATACTTCTCGTGAGTAGTGCGTTCATTGGACACTACATATTGTGCTGGCCGCCTCTTCGACCTTTTTTGGGGGGGTGTAGGTTGTGTCTAAGTTCCTCTGCTATCACTTCCCCTATCTTCGCATTTCATTGTGCTAAGTCCACGCGCTTCCTTCTTCTGCTTCCTGTCACGTGATCAAGGACACGACGAGTAGCATATTTTTGGCTTTAAACTTGCATCCTTCCCTGCTTGTATGCCTTTCGCTGCCCCCTTGGTGGCTCTGTCGTTTCCTACCAACGTCCTTTGCTCATTTAATTTGTTTTCGATTTAATTAAAATTCTTAACCGCCCATCGCTTGTTGCCCGTCCCCTCCCTCTTTTTCTGCTGCTGATCCTCCCAGTCTTTCGCATCATTTCTCCTTCTGCGACTCAATGGGGTCTCTTATGCCCATGGGGATTTGGCTCCTTGTACAGTATGCGCCAGGACTCATTTTCTGATGCGTTTTCACTCGGAAGGGATTACTTGCGTGACATTTCAAAACTTATTAGCAGGGAGCATAATCCCATGCCAGTTCCTATATGGTATTATTTCAGTCGGCCGCGCAAATTTTCTCACAACTCACTAGCCACTTAAGTGGCGTGCATCATTCGATCTAGTTTTGATGCTATTCTGGACTCAACAGTCAGACAGGGGAGTGTGGATTCCCCGTATTATGGGTGGCCTCGCCAAAATTTCAGAGAGGGAGGTTACGGCCAGGAGGAGGGTTATGGTCAGGGTCAAAGTTAGGACACCGGGAATGTTAGGGCCCCTCGGGCATGTAGTACGGGCCACCTGCAGTACGGGGTGTCCAAATTCACGTGTCCGACTGGTTCAAATTTATAGTCTAAATTCGCAGAAAGTTTGCTTTTTAAGCACGTTATAGACAGTGTGGCCTTCTTTAAGTGTTATACTTGAAGCCAAACTCACAACTATCTGAATCTTCGACATGTTCGCATACATCTTCGTGTAGCTGACTATCCGCAGGTTTAAGGTCCTGCTTACAAAATGCGTGATAGTAAGCCTTTTGAAAGCTGCAGAGAACCCATCCATTACGTTTATTTGAAGGCCGCACAGTATCGTGCAAACGGATTGTAAGTGCAAAAGTCCTCTGCATCCTTTCTGTAAAGCGCCATCGATTATCTGCAGACATCGAACATCAATCACGAGAAACTAACTTCTTAATATTAGTAATTTTCTGACCGTTTTCTCTATCGATGGTTAAAATATAGTCAGTCAAAAACCAGCCTGCTGCCTCAATGGCGTACGCTCCCTAATAACCTGTTTTCATACCACGCCTACGCGACTTTTTCCATGTTTCAGATATTCCGACACCTATCTCGCCCACTCTTCCCTTTCCTCTGGTATGGAGTGTTTCCTCACAGATGTGTGTCCCTGGGGGTTTTAGCCTATATTTCCTCATTGGTTCCTTTGGCTTTCGGAAGACTGTCTAATTTGGCCATCGTAGAATGTAACCTTGTGCTCTACGAACAAATGCCAAGAATACTTCCGGTTTGCCGGAACAATGTCGATACTTTATTGGTCGGCTGATGGACAAGGTAGATGTCAGTAGTGGGTTAGTTATGTGCTTGTAAAATAGAGTTTGAAAAGGGGACAGGCGTTTGTTCAATGCTGTTTTTGTGCTCATTCTGATCAGAGACAAAGTGTGGAGTTCAAAAATGTGCTTGAATCTCTGCTTAGACTTTTTGGAACGAATGCGATCTTGAACGAGTTTTAGACGCGGGCATAATTGTCGAGATAAAGGCCGTAAACCTGTTTGTGTAGTCCAGGACTGCTGACTGACAGTTATCAGGACGTGACTTGTTTCTTTAGGCAGCACATGATGTTATGCCAGATGGACACTCACCGATCAGGTTACGGAACATGCTCATTGCGTTGTGCCTTGGGACGCATACTAGAGCCCTCGCAGGGAGCCGCACAGCGACTGGTAGTAGAGATAGATGAGATGATACCGACCAAGACAAGGGAGACCGGAACGGCCATTTCTGGCTTATTAGCCGTCATCAGCCAGCCATGCTCAACCCCAAGTGTGGATCAATTGTCTTGGTCGGTATCATCTCATCTATTTCTAGGTTAATAAGTCAGAAATGGCCATTCCGGTCTCCCTTGTCTTCGTCGGTATCACCTCATCAACTTATAATGTCCTAGGCTCGTGCAAAAGAGTGCGCCCGAGGCGAGCATGCCGCTCGGCCACTGGGCTGTTCCCCATCGGGTTCGCAGTGGTGTGCTCATCATCACTAGTTGTACCGATTTTGTGAAACTGCAGTTGCCGACATGTCTGATAGTGTTCACAGGTCCGAGTACACTGCAATGTCCACCACAAACTTCGAGACACGCACGAATACCTGATTGGAGCGATTGCTTACCTGGGGAAAGTTAGTGGTTTTACTACTTCTCCTATATAAGCCTTCACCAATTAATTGCGCTAGAGCGAAAGGCGATTCCTATTGTCACTTTGAGACTTTTCTTTCGCACACTAAAGTAAAGTCTGAATCCCGCTGCGCTGTCGAGCCAGTTGCTGCGGGAATTTACGAGGTCCTAGAACCAGAGCATCGCTCCGCGCTCATGAAAGGTCGTCACGCAGACTGCTTTCTGTCTGCGGGAGAACAGGCATAGTCACTGCGGTCTTCCCCAGTCCCTAGGAGTCAGTAGGGTGAGTGTGATGCGTGCGCCTGCTTCTCCCACGAATGATTCAAGGGTCTCCTGTTTGCCCAAGATTAGGTAACTTTTCAATTCATCCCCATTTTCCTTCAAATGCTCGGCATCAGTTCGGGCTCCAAAGACGATCAGAATGGCACAAATTTCCAAGACAGAGGCGGATGTTGATTTGCGTCGACAAACCGTAGAGAGGCGTGCTCGCGTGCGGCCACAAGGACAATAATTCATGCGCCGTGGGTGGTCGCCTCTCTCCAGCACAGAAAAGGGAATATTTGCTTGTGACAGAGGGATCGTTAGCGCTCGTCGCGGCTGCTTCCCACGCGTCGTCCGGTGGCGGCACCTGACATGGCGGGCTACGATTTCGCCAATTGCCAATTAAACCACAGAGTCGAGGGAAGGACCTGGCAAGGTTGATTGTGGCGGAAAGTACGTCACGGACCTGGTGGTTTCTGGGGTAGAAATGTTTTACTAATGCGGGCAGACCTGTTCGTGGCTATGAATTGGCACAGGGAAGGAACAGCTGGTCATTTAATGAGGACTGTCCTCTCATTTACTCCCCATTAAAAAGGTATAGGCACTGTAGGAGCCAGCGAAAGAGTGACGGATTCTGGCCTGTAGAGTAGTCCGTCTGAATTAGTTGGTGAAGGGGGTGAAATCAAATTTTACCAGTTCTGACAGCCAAGTTATTATTATAAGTGGCCCGCATCCCTACAACTCGCTCTTTCCACTTTGTCAGGTCGTCAAAGCAGTCGCAACAACCAGGGATGGTGATACGCACTGGAACCAGGCAAGGCAGAAGAAAATCGATAGGGGAGGGCCAACAAGCCGGGAAAGTCATACGACAATCAGTCCCAATTTTCAGTAGGGATATTTTATGTGCCCCTCCCCCCTCCCCCCTGCAGAACGCGGAAACAGGGAAGCTCCGTGATACAAGTGGCTTTGCCCTAAATTCCTCGAAATTCGAGTCACGGTTTGGGTTAGGACACGTGAATAGGTACCCCTCCCCCTGGAATCTAGCGCCAGACCATCTGTCTTACACGAGGTTGTTCTTATTCCGGTATCCCGCCAGGGACAGGGGGACTTCTAAACTATTCCTATCCACTTTTGTACAACAGGACCCCATTAAAGTCGACAGCGGACATAACTGTTTGAATTGCCAGTCAACTAGTAAATTGTTCTTCCCTGAATATCACCCTTTGAACGTCGCTTTCGTTTTGCCTACGCCCGCACCTGCGCCGGTTAGCAGACTGATGAGCCTACACATTCGTCGCAGGTCTTTTATTGATTGCCACAGCCTGCTCTGTGCGGCCCGCGTTTCTCGAGCAGTATAGTCTTCCCCGGTCTCTAATCCAGCATGCTGCGGAGTGTAAGCTCTGATTTTATGCGAGCTGTTTATTCACTGATGAAAAATCTCCGGAGTTTTTGCCGAACTCTGTGGTGGCGAGGAGGGGGACGGGGAGGGAGAACCAACTTATTCCGCCATAGAAAAAAGGAAGAAAGAGTCGGGGAGAAAGATAACATCTTGCCGGACCGGTGCGCGCGTGCTCGTGGTGGCCTACTGGCCACTACGGACTGCCTCGCCATGTGGGTGAAAAGAAACGGTCAGACAAGGGGGGGGGACTAGTGTCTGGAATGACCGGCGCTCGCATGTGCCATGCCTGCGGACATCTGGGTGCGCGTACACCAAGCGCGCACATATCAGACCTTGCAAAACGTCCGCGATGGACTACGGAGTAAGCTACGCTTCCAGTGGTGGTGGCGGCGATGTTTGGGCGAATGGAGGTAACAGTGTCAATGAAAGGAAGTCATAATTAGGAATTATTAATTAAGACGCACGTTGATACAAGTGACCGTAAGACGTCATTTAGGCGCTTTCGGGCGATGAAATTAACGAAGGCATGGACACTAGACTCTGCTTTTCTCCCGGTTTAGGCTATGGGTGGGGTTGAGGGAAGTCCACTCAAGAAAGTAAGCCCAAGTTGACGCAAACAGGACTTTGCTGTAGCAGACCAAAAGAAATAGGTTACTTCTGTAGCCACAAACCGGTGTTTTACAAGAGACAATGAACCACCATCTCCACATAATTCGCGTCGGCAACGATCGGGTGAAGGACCCAAAACACACACAACCAACCAAAGGTTTTTGTTTTACGGAAGAGGTAGTAATAGGGGTTTTACTGGCGGGACCTATGTATGCATAGAGCACTGGCAAAATGAGCATGGATAATTCGTAAATTCGTTTTTCGGGCGGTAAACTTTTAATGCATTGATATATGGCAACCGAAATTAAGCAGGAAAATTAAGAAACTAAACATTAAATGTCTCTAACGACCGCTTCTCAGCTCTCTGAGCTGAGGTCATTGTAGAAGACGCACCAGACGTCGACAACAGACGACTCAACCTTGTACGAAGAAATCTCAATCCGAAATAATTGTGACCACTTAAATAAGTATAGTAAGTATTCTTTGTATGCTACAGATGCTTGGGATCCTTTATCCAGTCTTTGCCTTCACGTCTTTACCCGTTGGAAGCGCATTGATCGCATCTGCCTTTCGATGCTTCCGTCCTTTGGGCTGGTAGTATAATCACACACCCGCTGCGAGGATTGGTCCTTGTCAGTACTCAGCTAGAAGGCAGTGCTTATGTAGGTTTTCATAACGACCTTGTTTTTTCGGCCACGTTTCTGGTCCAATTCCATGGCAGCATTGGTGTAGGCTAGCCTGATCCGGCTTCGGAAATTGGAAATTAGCCTTCACAAACCTAGCGCACTGAGACTGACCAAATTAGTCACTACCGCATCCGTATCAGTTATAAGCAGGCCCGCCGCATATCTTCAATCTGAACCTTTGTCTTTTTGGCGAACACATTGCCGTCGGTAAAGGCTACCCTTCTGATCGTTCTACTAACAGGCGTGACTGAGAATGCAAAATGGTATTGAGCGTTCAAGGTTTAAATAAAGTGGAACCCTGCGTAAGCTCTGAGCAGTTAGAATACTAAGACCTGACAAAGTTTTCTAGGGTCGGAAAAAGAACACAGTGTCCCGGCATGGGGGCTGGCAGCCGAGTCATTTCTAGGCTCCTCCAAGTAACATCGTTACGTGCTACACACTGTGTGCCCCTTTGAAGTTGGGTATGCTTGTATTAGCCGTATTCGCTACAAAATCTTCTACCTTATGGAGGATAATTCTGCGCCTTGACAAGCACTTTTAACTGGGAAACGCCCTTTAGAGCAGCGCCCCAAGGTGCAACCGCGCGTGAAATGCTCCGTTAAGGTCTTTCCTCGTCGCTTCTCCGTCACTCGTAAAGACTGCATATCATAAACTATGCAGAAACTGCAGCTACCTTCGTTTGTCGCCTTTTCCACCCAATCAAACGGTTAGCACAAGGGGGGATTCATGTAAGAAACCGTCTATAATCTTAACCTGGCTGAACATCCGCATGCTCTCTAATTAGCCCCAACCCGTCCCATTAGAACAATGTCTGAAAATTGAAGGTCTCTGTCGCGTCCCAGTTTTCAGTGTTCATGCGGCCGCGTTTTTATTTCCGTCCAGTAAAACTGGCCACTTATTTCACCTTCTGCGTGAAGATGGAAGATCAGGCGTCACACAGGCTAAAAATGGACCAACGCTAGGAAGGAGGAGAGTATCGTCTCCTGCGCACAGCTGACAGAACTGGATGTGATAGGGCATATGGCGTGAATACAGGCTGTTGGCTGTTTAATTCCACTTTATTTCCTTTTTCTTCGTTACCCCCTTCCCCCCTACTAAATGTTCTCCCTCTCTCCCCCCCTTTCTCACTCTACTTCCCACTGTAGCCATGCAGCGAGGTTGTCCGAACGACTGTAGCAACCGGGGTATTTGCTCTCAGGGTGTTTGCGATTGTTTACCCGGCCAAACGGGAAGAGACTGCTCAACGCGTAAGTTGATCACCGCATCATAATTATGACATACTTTGTGTTTTTTTGCACGGACGTTTGAAACCATCTCTAAAATAATATGGATTTCCTCGAAAATGTCATTTTTTTGTTTCATGGCACTTTTCTGCTCCTCCACCCGTGACTTCATTTCGTCTCGTTTGTACAGAATCCCCACCACCCATGTGTGTGCTCTTAGCCAACTAGTATCTCCTCGATTATTATCTGTGAGAGCCTCAGCAGCATTATGCGGCTGAGGTCACCCCTTTTTCATTATTAAAACTCGTTATCCTGCCGCATCGAAGGGGCACATTCATCGCATGTGGGTTTAAGATCTGCAGAGAGCCTAATCATGCTGTTGAAAGCATACAACACGTTAGGGAACTGTACAAAAATTCTACCTCGACTGTCGGGCACGGATGTGGGCACCCCCTCCCCCTCCTACAGATGATCATATTCCCATGTTTGATCTACCCGGCGCATCCACAGGTGTCGAATAGCGGAGCGACCTTTTGCGAAGGCTGATTATAAAATAAGGCGACTCTTGAGTCCTCACGGGGCAACCAGCAGCACAGTCTGAAAACGGCCGGCCATCGATCTGGCAAGTCATGGGAAAGTTGCAACACAGCGAATTTGCTGATTTTTGACAGATTTGAATAATTAATCAGACCCAATTGTGAAAAACTCGGCGGTCGCGGTGGGATTGTAACGCACGACTGCCGGGGCAAGGCTTGAGTACAACCAGCACGCTGACCACGTGAGCTACCAGGCCCGACTGATAACCGAGTTTACTCACGTCTAGGCTACATCTGCGAAAAACACCACCAATGAAATGAGTCTCGTGGTCGTCTGGTTTATTCTGAATGGATCGCTTTGGAAATCATTCGGTTTATTGGCAAATCGACCATATAAAAAGCCCACAAGTCATGGCAAACTTATCACACGGCAAATGTAGACTACCATACTATGAAACTTCGCCATCTGCTGCACCTCCATCTCATAGGCCCTTAACAGAAGTCAACATAGTTTCTGAGCTGACCGCTTAGCTTTGCCAGGCAGGTGTTTTCAGGAAACTAGGAAGTATAAAAGCTACTCTCGCTTTCGAGCCGCCCAGTGACTCGGTGTGAAAAGCCAGAACTCCTTTAGTTTTTGGCTATCATTCGCCATGGGTTTTTGGAAGATAACCAGAGACAAAAATAGCCTGTGCCCTAGGAGGCCCTTGTCTGGTGTTTTATGGTAGAAACCTGGTGCAAATGAATCGTCCAGTCAAGACAGGGAAAGTGCCAACTGCAGAGCGTATTGTACGTTGCATTGGGTGTTAAGTAACCTTAAATTGGAAGGACACTACTCGTCGTCACGTCCAGGCTCGTCCGCATATCAATGAGATCATTTCCTAAAAATCTAAATTCTTTCTCCCTGCCAATCCAGATTGTGATATCTTTGCAAGATTGCTATATACTCAAGTTAACAGAAGTCGTTTTTTGTAGTCCGTACGGTCGTTGGAATTAAATGTCGATCAGAAGTCAATGTCCC
>CACRXP010000080.1:492121-504393 GCA_902702965.1 Spirometra erinaceieuropaei
GGTTTTCATAACGACCTTGTTTTTTCGGCCACGTTCCTGGTCCAATTCCATGGCAGCATTGGTGTAGGCTAGCCTGATCCGGCCTCGGAAATTGGAAATTAGCCTTCACAAACCTAACGCACTGAGATTGACCGAATTAGTCACTACCGCATCCGTATCAGTTATAAGCAGGCCCGCCGCATATCTTCAATCTGAACCTTTGTCTTTTTGGCGAACACATTGCCGTCGGTAAAGGCTACCCTTCTGATCGTTCTACTAACAGGCGTGATTGAGAATGCAAAATGGTATTGAGCGTTCAAGGTTTAAATAAAGTGGAACCCTGCGTAAGCTCTGAGCGGTTAGAATACTAAGACCTGACAAAGTTTTCTAGGGTCGGAAAAAGAACACAGTGTCTCGGCATGGGGGCTGGCAGCCGAGTCATTTCTAGGCGCCTCCAAGTACTATCGTTACGTGCTACACACTGTGTGCCCCTTTGAAGTTGGGTATGCTTGTATTAGCCGCATTCGCTACAAAATCTTCTACCTTATAGAGGACAATTCTGCGCCTTGACAAGCACTTTTAACTGGGAAACGCCCTTTACAGCAGCTCCCCAAGGTGCAACCGCGCGTGAAATGCTCCGTTAAGGTCTTTCCTCGCCGCTTCTCTGTCACTCGTAAAGACTGCATATCATAAACTATGCAGAAACTGCAGCTACCTGCGTTTGTCGCCCTTTCCACCCAATCAAACGGTTAGCACAGGGGGGGGGATTCATGTAAGAAACCTTCTATAATCTTAACCTGGTTGAACATCCGCATGCTCTCTAATTAGCCCCAACCCGTCCCATTAGAACAATGTCTGAAAATTGGAGGTCTCTGTCGCGTCCCAGTTTTCAGTGTTCATGCGGCCGCGTTTTTATTTCCGTCCAGTAAAACTGGCCACTTATTTCACCTTCTGCGTAAAGATGGAAGATCAGGCGTCACACAGGCTAAAAATGGACCAACGCTAGGAAGGAGGAGAGTATCGTCTCCTGCGCACAGCTGACAGAACTGGATGTGATAGGGCATATGGCGTGAATACAGGCTGTTGGCTGTTTAATTCCACTTTATTTCCATTTTCTTCGCTACCCCCTTCCCCCCTACTAAATGTTCTCCCTCTCTCCCCCCCTTTCTCACTCTACTTCCCACTGTAGCCATGCAGCGAGGTTGTCCGAGCGACTGTAGCAACCGGGGTATTTGCTCTCAGGGTGTTTGCGATTGTTTACCCGGCCAGACGGGAAGAGACTGCTCAACGCGTAAGTTGATCACCGCATCATAATTATGGCATACTTTGTGTTTTTTTGCACGGACGTTTGAAACCATCTCTAAAATAATATGGATTTCCTCGAAAATGTCATTTTTTTGTTTCATGGCACTTTTCTGCTCCTCCACCCGTGAATTCATTTCGTCTAGTTTGTACAGAATCTCCACCACCCATGTGTGTGCTCTTAGCCAACTAGGATCTCCTCGATTATTATCTGTGAGAGCCTCAGCAGCATTAGGCGGCTGAGGTCACCCGTTTTTCCTTATTAAAACTCGTTATCCTGCCGCGTCGAAGGGGCACATTCATCGCGTGTGGGTTTACGATCTGCAGAGAGCCTAATCATGCTGTTGAAAGCATACAACACGTTAGGGAACTGTACAAAAATTCTACCTCGACTGTCGGGCACGGATGTGGGCACCCGCTCCCCCTCCTACAGATGACCATAATCCCATGTTTGATCTACCCGGCGCATTCACAGGTGTCGAATAGCGGAGCGACCTTTTGCGAAGGCTGATTATAAAATAAGGCGACTCTTGAGTCCTCTCGGGGCAACCAGCAGCACAGTCTGAAAATGGCCGGCCATCGATCTGGCAAGTCATGGGAAAGTTGCAACACAGGGAATTTGCTGATTTTTTGACAGATTTGAATAATTAATCAGACCCAATTGTGAAAAACTCGGCGGCCGCGGTGGGATTGTAACGCACGACTGCCGGGGCAAGGCTTGAGTACAACCAGCACGCTGACCACGTGAGCTACCAGGCCCGACTGATAACCGAGTTTACTCACGTCTAGGCTACACCTGCGACAAACACCACCAATCAAATGAGTCTCGTGGTCGTCCGGTTTATTCTAAATGGATCGCTTTGGAAATCATTCGGTTTATTGGCAAATCGACCATATAAAAAGCCCATAAGTCATGGCAAACTTATCACACGGCAAATGTAGACTACCATACTATGAAACTTCGCCATCTGCCGCACCTCCATCTCATAGGCCCTCAACAGAAGTCCACATAGTTTCTGAGCTGACCGCTTAGGTTTGCCAGGCAGGTGTTTTCAGGAAACTAGGAAGTATAAAAGCTACTCTCGTTTTCGAGCCGCCCAGTGACTCGGTGTGAAAAGCCAGAACTCCTTTAGTTTTTGGCTGTCGTTCGCCATGGGTTTTTGGAAGTTAACCAGAGACAAAAATAGCCTGTGCCCTAGGAGGCCCTTGTCTGGTGTTTTATGGTAGAAACCTGGTGCAAATGAATCGTCCAGTCAAGACAGGGAAACTGCCAAGTGCAGAGCGTATTGTGCGTTGCGTTTGGTGTTAAGTAACCTTAAATCGGAAGGACACTGCTCGCCATCACGTCCAGGCTCGTCCGCATATCAATGGGATCATTTCCCAATACTCTAAATTCTTCCTGCCAATCCAGATTGTGATATCCTTGCAAGATTGCTATATACTCAAGTTAACAGAAATTGACTTTTGTAGTCTGTATGGTCGTTGGAATTAAATGTCGATCAGAAGTCAATGTCCCTAACTCAAGTGAAGGATATTAGTGTAATTACACTGCAATATCGACTTTCACCTATTGACGATTGAGTGTTTTACGAATTTGTTTTTCTTCCACGCCACCAACACCACCTTCCCTCTTCCCTCAACACTAGCCGAGGAGGTACCGATTTGCAGCGGCCACGGAGAATATTTCCAAGGCAGTTGCAGGTGCTTCCCCGAGTGGAAGGGCTTGGAATGCGAAACTCTCTGGTCAGAGTGCATTGATGCTACGTGTTCCGGTCAAGGTCGCTGTGTCACTGGAGGATGTCAGTGCTTTGCCGGCTTCGCGGGCGAATCTTGCGAAATACGTATGTTCTTTAATGTTTACTGTGGTCTTGTCCTCTTTTACCGTGCATTCTTCATGCAATACAAAGCTGATCGGGTCCCCTTAAGTGCGCTCTCTATGACATAACAATTTGATCGCCGCAAGCAGCGACCTCCACCACGTGCCCCTCGAGGTGGGCACAGCATCGGTGACTTGCGCGCGTATTAGTTTACAGTGGGGTGGACTTGCTCAGCACCTGCCGCACGCTCTCTCCCCCCCCTCCGTCCACCCACCTTGCCCCAACGATAGGACAAAGTCGAGAAGACGGGAAGTGGGCGCAGTGACTGATCAAGCCAAATGCCTTTTCCTCGGCCTCTGGCGTCCAATTCATTGGCCAGGATACATCGGAGGATGTGCTTTCCTCTTTAAAGTGAGATTTGCATGCTCTGACAGAGTGGATTATATGTTTGCTCCAGGAGTGAGACATGCAGGTTACTGAGAGATGGTCTGTTTGCGTGTGTTCCGGAGTAGGTTCCTATGTGGCCTACGGCTGTGTGCAGGTTGGGTAATTTGCTGCACCTGAATCGTGCCGTTTTCGTTGAGGTGCAGGTGGCTGAATAGGTCAATGCGATGACCGAATGCTCCGGGACCAGTGTGGGGAATTGAGGCCGGCGGCGCGGATGTATTTCGGGCTCCCTCTCACTGACAGACGAATATTTTCCTTAACAGTAACATTAACGCCATTCTACTTTTAGAACCGTTACTTACATCGCCGTCAGCTACACCACCAGCAGCACTGGCAGAGGAAACGGTGGTGTTGGGTTAGTGGGCCAGAGCTTGGTGCGATAATTGCTTAATGTCCTACACCGCTCGAGTCACAAACCACCCCAACTTCACCCTCGCTGTCGGCGACAGGCATGGTAGCTCGGATGTTTAGTTCACAAGTACTGGGGCTGAGAAAAATGTTTGTCCACGCGTTCCCGTGTGACTAACTACTCTGCCCAGGTAAAGCACTGGCAGAGAGAAGGAAAGACAGAGGTCGTTGCCGCTCAAGTAACTCACAACTCGCAGTGGCCACATATCATGGAGAGTTCGGCCTTATCAAATCTGAAGCGATGGCCGCGTACCGCCGTGGGAAGTGGCACTTCCCAACAGTCTTCTTGCCTTCTCGCTGTTCCGCAACCCGCATCCAGGCCAGTCTTCCTGTTTCTCCGGCGTAGTTGCCACGTAACACCTGCAACAGATCCGGTTAACGACTTCACACCTCTCTGCCCGCGGAAGTAGCCCTTCGCCCTCATCATTAGGCTCCTTGATAGTCACTTACAGGGCGACCACAAGCAATTTATTTGTGGATGTTTGAGTAGTTGACGTTGCAGCTCAGTACCTGCATCATATTTGTCGTTTACCTGAACATTTTGCCCTTTGGACCACCACAAGCCCCACGGCAAACGAGGACCAAGGGGAAGCCTATTTGACTGTGATGTTTTCGTCCGATTATACGGAATTCTTGAAAAAAAACTAGGGCTTGTGTTTAAGTTCTTCGTCTAGTCGGTAGTATAAAAGTGAACGGCACAGGGGAATGAGACCCCTACTCCCCCCCCCCGCTATACAAGTGGCCTTGCGCTAAATTCCAGAAAGGTTAAGTCCAGAGTCAGGGTTATGGCAGTGAGTAGGATTAGGTTTAGGGTCTAGGCCGGTATGCGGGAGTAGATACCTTTCCTGGAATTTAGCGCAGAGCCACCTCTGTTACGGGGGTTCTTATTCCTTTGTCTTGTCAACAAGTCAGGAAGGTGGAATAGCATTACTGACAAAGACAAGGGAGATCGGAATGGCAATTTCCGGCTTGTTAGCCGTCATCAGCCAGCCACACCCAGTCTCGAGGTTTGCAGCCTCCGAGGCTCGAACCCGCGACCTGTTGGCTATAAATCCAACCCACCAACCACTGAGTCGGGAAAGCAAAAATGACAATTTGTTGAATAACAATAATATTAAATTGGCCCGAATGAATAGATACATACTGACTCATCTGAAAAGCCATTAACATATCTGAACTGTCATGGAGAAGGGAGCCACCTGTTGTCGTAAACGTTACCTTGTCTGGTCTCCTACCCTAATTTTCCGACCTTACTTCTATCGCTGGTCCATTTGCAGTCATCCCTCGTCTACTTATAGGAGATAACTGTTGGCCATGGGCATCCTCAAGGGCTGTTTCTCTCTCTCCTCGCTTTCCTCTTTGAGATGGTCCACGCCTCATTCCTCTCCTAGTTCGACTTTGTGCTCGTAGACTTTGGCATGCTTGTCTTTTCTCACCAGATAGCAATGACCAGTGTTGGATTGCTGGTTTTTAATTTAATCTGTCGTCCACTGCGGCACCATTGCATGGCATCTTCGAAGTGTGTGTGTGAGGGAGTGCGCGCACTGCCCTCGCCTTACTTGGCAGTGCGTCTATTGGAGCAGCGATGGGAACCAGCGCTGTCCTTCACGAGGAGGTGGACGACGCAGATTGTGTGTGCGTGTGTGTGAATTATGTTTTGCAGTGAAGCAGACGTGCGCTTCATGTGCCACACTCTTCCCAAGACAGAGTCAATACGACCGGGAGGGTGGGCAGGGACACGCAGTAGTCGACCAAACTCACCTCCCCGTCTATGTGTGCGACATACGACCTGGTTCTTGGCTGCACACACTGGACTTCATTAGGGATGTCTCGGAGCTTGTCTGAACAAGGAGCCATTGCAGCCTGCCTTTTGGTTCTAGGAAAAGTTCCGTTATTTTCTCGTCGTTTTCCACCTGCTGCACACGAAGTCGAGTCTCCCCGACGGAGGCACTGCCAGACAGGTCAAATTAGGGAGTCACAGTATCTGGCTAATCTCATGAAATGTTAACCGAAATTTTGAACTGTGCTTTCGATTATTACTTAGGCAGAGTTGTAATATTGGTCATCGTGCAGCATAGTCCCAAGATATTTTAGTTACACCAGCATGGCGACTTTTGAATGAGCTTTTTCGACCGCCGGCCAAAGCTGCACCCGGTATAAAATGACCACAGTAGGCAGTATGAGTTTTGTTTAATTTTGCCCTTATAAATACAAACGTAGGTTATAGAAAACGCACAAAACTGCCACTACTTGTACTATTGCCTTAGCAAATACCGCCTTCTCCGATTTTTACTCCAAGAAAGGCTAACTTTAGGTCTAAAAAGTGTGTAATTATGGGATTTCGAGACCGTAGAATCTCCATTCACACAGCATCGTATATGTCTGCTTATTAACGTCGCTTATGTAGTATATAACGTGGTCCACATTTGTTGCAAAATTTGACGTTTTCTTTATAACGTGGAGGAAGTTATGACTTCCCTTACACAAAACATATGCAGTTGGTGGGCTAACCCGTGAATTGTCATCCGAAATTACGAAATGCGTTTTCGTTCCGAGAAGATTAATTAAGTTGCGTTGTAAAACTAATCATCGCGCAGTATAATTTTATAATAATTAAGTTGCCTCAGGATGCCGGATTTCGAACGAACTGCTTTCCGGCCGCATGTAAAACTACACTCTGTAAAAAAGACTACTTAATTAGCATGCATTTTCTCATGAGTTTCGATGCCTTTAAAAATTTAATTAAATTTTGTGGAAATATTCATTCTTTTGCTTATTCGGTAAAGAAGTACATATCTTTCCAATTGTATACTCGAAGGAAGGTATAATTCAGTTTTCAAAAACCTTTCCAATTCCCGAATATTTTTGAACCCCACCTGCCGTTTTACTTGCATTCAGGGTTTCCAAGCTACAAGCCGTATGTTTTCCGCGTACCGAAAACGACACATTCTCTACGGTATTAAAAGGAGACCACATGGGGTTCATAAAATTTAGTAGTTGATTTCAGTTATATTTTTAACTTTACAAGCCACATTGGTAAATGCAGAGACATGAAGTTTTATGAACGGGCATTTAACGGTCTTGGAAAATCTCGTAATTAGAAACCTTTTTAAAACCGAATTATACCCTTCAGTCGAGTATAAAATTGGAAAAAGACTTACTTTCCTACCAAATTAGCAAAAGAATGAATATTTTTATGCATGTTTTCCATGAAATATGATTAAATTTTTAAGGGAATCGAAAATCAAAGAGAAAAAATGCATGCTGCTTGAGCAGTCATTTTTACAGAGTATGGTTTTTGTATGCTGCCGAAAAGTAGTTCGTTCGAAATCCGACATCCTGAGGTAAGTTAATTATTATAAAATTATACTGCACGACGATTAGTTTTACAACTCTACTTTATTAATCTTTTCGAAACGAAAACCCATTTCGAGATTTCGGTTGGCCTTTTATGAGTTAGCCCACCTACTGTAGTTTGTAAACCCTAAGCGGGAGTGCGCCTGCACATCGACTTCAAAATTTTCTCGTAATTAAGAAAGTTCCAGACCGAATGATAACCCTTTTTGAAGTATAAAATTTAAAAAAGACTAAATCTGCTACAGTATGTGTGCGGGAAAACTTTTTTACATATTTTCTCCGAAATGTACCTGACTCTATATGGATATCGAATATAAGTGGGGAAGAAGTATGCTACTTAAGTAATTTTTGCCAAGTATGGATTTTACAGGCGGCCGAAAGAAAATAGTTTAGAAGCCGGCATTGTGGCCCAACTCAAATATCTTGTGATAATGTTGCTTAATAAGCAATACTACAACCCTCCCCCCGTCCCCAAGTAATCCTTTCTATTCGAAAACACACTTTATTATTTCGGTCAATATTTCGTGAGATAGGTCAGATATTATAATGCTGTTGGACCTTCGTTCCAGTGGAGGACCGAGTTAACCCCTCAACTGACTTTGACGTGTCAACATAGGCTCAGCCACGAGATTTACTATGGCGAGGAATGCGATGATTTGCCATGAGGATTTTTAAAGACCGGCCCCACCCCCCTCTTCTCTTTTTCTCTCTCTCCCTCTTATGTAACAGTGGTCTGTCAGCCGATTTGTGAGGAGATTGGGCCTAATGGCTGCGTACCAAACGCCTGCTTCTTCTCCAAATGACCAGACTTAAAGACTTTTTCTATGCAAGTAGGCATGCGCTTCCTTGCAAACGAAGTTTCGCCTGCTATAGCGATGTTAGATAGTGATATCCCATGGTAGTCTTTTCTCGGGTTTTACGGATTCAGCGGAATGATTGTTTTGTTTCTGCCGGAAGGCTTTCTTGCCTTCTTGCCCTTGAAAATGCGCGTTAAAATTCTTAAGATGACTTACTAGTAAAGTCGCTTTTCAGGACGGTTGACCTAAGCTCTTTACACCCTGAATTTGTCGCCGATTTTTTTTGCCGACCGTCCTCATACTTCCTGCATGCCTATTCCTCTCCGCCGCTTTCTCGGGACAGTGTTAAGTGCGCTCATACCATAGCCTATGCAACAGAACACATTTTCGGTGCATGGACTAATGTCCGGTGTGCTGCAGGCTTTAGAAAGCGACGTCGCAAGCGTCAGCCGATGCATTCTACCTCATTTTCTGTCAGTCTTACCCCGGAAAGCTGCTGGAAAGGGGCGAATGAAGTCGGTCTGGTCCGAATTTAGTTCTTATTTTGCCACAAACAAACGGCACATCAACAATCCTGCTTTAAAATATTTCTGACTGATGGGATGACTCGGATCCGCGCGAGACTGAGGGTCAGGCCACATTGACTCCTTTGTAATACGACACTCATTTGTGGGCGACCCCAGACGCCGGCCTTCAGAACGAGACCTGATGCATGTAATTTTAGGGATCAGGCCGTCCGCGACAGGTGTATGGGGTTTGTTTATTTGTACCAACTACTGCACCCATGCCCATCTCAGCATCTATTGACCCACAGTAGATGTATTGTCTCATCAAATGTTAACCGAAATTCTGAGCTGTGCTTTCGATCGGTTGCAATGTCGATTATTAAGCAGCAGAGCCACAAGATACGTTATTTACGCCAGGATGCCGGCTTTCGAATGAGCTTCTTTTCAGCTGCCTGCAAAAACTGTAATCTATGCAAAGTGACTACTTAAGTGCCACGATTTTCCTATGGATGTTCAATGCCCTTATGAATCCAATCATATTTTGTAGAAAACTTGCGAGAAAATATCCGTTCTTGTACCCATTTGGTAGTAACTTATATCTTCTTTAAAGTTTACTCTCAAAGAAAAGGCATCTTTCAGTTTTAAAAAAGTGAGACCGTGAAATGTCCATTCGCACATCATCGCATCATCAGGTTTACTAATGTTACGTGTAATGTATACGAACTGTTTCACGTTCGTTGAGTAATTTTATGAGTGCCGTGTCACATCCTCCTAACAGCCCTGAGAAATGTATGATATTCCTTTAACGGAACCTATGCAGCATGTAGTTTGCAGACCCTGAATGGTGGATTCTGTGTGAATTACTTAGGAAATCCTGCTTGGGCAGTCAACTTACTGTATCAGATTTGGTGGATTCCAGACGTTGCAGTAGGTTGGGCGTTTAACTTGACCCAAATGTGATTAAACTCGAGTCGTCCGGCGGGGCCTCGTAGCTCAAGCGGTTAAAGCGTTGGCTGTAGTAAAGCCTTCCCCTTACTGCGTGGGTTCGAATCCCACCAAAGCGCCGAGTTTTTCACAGTTGGGTCAATATGAATTATTCAAAATCTGCCAAATTATCTATGAGTTGTCTTGATGGTATAGAGGAATGTGTAATTCTTCGCTACAGCATGTAGTTCGGAAATTCTGAACTTAAATTTAACTGAAGGTCGAGTCTAAAGTTATTCGGGAATTGAGAACAAGGATTTTAAAGCCTGAAAATATCTTTCAAGCGTACAATTTGGGGAGAAGACGTTTGCTACAAAGTGAGCACAGAAAAATATTTTTGTGCAGGTTTTCTATCAATTATACTTGAGTTTCGAATGCTATCGAGAACAAAAGAAAAAAGTCATACTAATTATGTGGTCGTCTTCTGCCGCGTATGTATTTACTAGGCGACTAGAGGGAAACCGGCATTCTGGCATGGCTGAAATATCTTGGGTTCATGCTTTACGACAATCAATATTGCAACTCCATCTGGTCGAAAACACTGCGGAAGTTCGGCTCACATTTTATGAGATCGGTCAATGACTGCATCTGCTGAAAACCCGCCTGATTCGGAGGATCCCACTGCCATAAGTTATTTTAATGTCACCACTGCTCTCCTGAAAAGAATACGCCGCAGACAAACTATCATCGAGGGTTCCTGGAGTGGTACCCACTATTTAACTTTTCTCAATGGCTAAGGACTGACGTGGAGGTATGTAGACCCTGCTGTTGAATACTACGACCAAATTCGGCAGTCAACTAACCGATACAATTTTTGACAAAACTTGGAATCGGTTGAAGACACCGCCAACACTCGCGTGGACTGCAAAAAAATGGATGGTAGACATTCAAGCGAGGCCTCAGAGGCAAGCAATTGAGGGCGCCCATGGTAGAGTGTGTTTTTATCCCACAATCATCGCAAAAGATTGAGGAGGAGGTGAATGACATCTTCAGTCCCAGATAGTCTCGCCGTGGACATTTTGCCCATGAGAATGCCAGATTGCGCGTACTTCCGGTCGGAAAGAGCCGCCTCTTTGATTCCTTCATTGTTTTTGATTGAGTCCGTTTGCCCTATCCTTAAATAGCAACATTGCAATCGTTATTATGGAATATGAGCCCTTCCTGACGCCACTACCGAGGAGCGTAGCTCATGAGCTAGTACCCTCGTCTATGGAAAAAGAAATACCGACCAACGACAACTAATAAGTCAACCGGATCCAAGGTCAAGAACCTTATGATAACTTAATATGTCACAGTGTACCCCGGATGATTAGCAACCGCTTTGACCGTGCTATTTAGCTATATCGCCGTTTTCCCGTCGAGTAATGTCCGCGTGCCCGACGTATTTTGGTTTGTCATAAGAAAGGAGGTCCAAAGTCAAATCCAAAGGGGTTTCTGGTCATACATCCCCAAGGACTTGCTACTGTTAAGATAGGAGATAAGGCGAGCGAGCTCGATCCAACACAGGTACTGTGCATTAATTTCTAGCTATAAGTAGTCAAATCACATTAAGCTCGCATGGTACACCGAATTTCGTGTCTTAGAGCCTTTAGGATTGACAGGGTTACGTTGGCCCCTATATGCTACTGGAGCCAGATTACAATTACCCCTATGGCAACTTCCGCCTTGCCAAGAAATCGAGACCACATTTTGGTGTCTGCTTCATGGAAAGTAAGCGACCTGCGCGTGTTTTGCACTCTTGAAGTCCTGTCCAGCCATGCCAGCTACTGCACATAACCGTTTCTGCCCATTGGAAGGGGGGGGGGGGTGAGGGTGGAAACTAGGAGAGGGGTAGGCACACCGCGATTCATCGCCACTATAAAACCCACTTCACGCACAGGTCGCCACTGCCTCTTGTCGGGGCTTGTGGTTGCTCTCGCCGCTCGTGACTCACGCACTCCCACTTTGTTGAATAATGTGGGGCTGGGAATTGCAAATACAAGGCCTTCTTCAGTTTCATGGTGCCGACCACCGAATGCACCCACTCCGAGTACAGCACGCCTCCAGGGCTACTTGCTGCACCATAATTTATTTCTGCGATTTTCTATCCCTCCAGCTAGTTTCAGGGCAGACTGCGGACTTCCTGTTTTTGCCTCGGAACTCCCGTCTCAACCGCCAGCAGATCATCGCGTAGTGACACACGGTCGATAATTGAAAGGTACTGTCGACCAAGTGTTTGGGGCATCGTAGCCCGGTGATGGCAAATAAGCTGGGAATTGTTTTTGAAGTTAACAGCACTCTCAGAAAATTGTATTTTTTGTCCCGTGCCTTTACCTCTAGAAGCTCCAGTTGTCGTTGCTAATGGGCGTTTTGTTTGTAACATCTAACCTATCTCCCACTTGTCACCTTGGGTATACATCATGTTGACCGACAGGAGCAAGGTGGTCCATTACTGACCCGAAGACGCGGTGGTGACTTTCTGGTGAATTTGTTCATAACAAGGAGGATATTCACAGCATTTGTCCCATTTTCTCTTCCTAAACCGCCGATTTTCCAATGGCAAGACAGGGACATAAGGTCGAATTTTTATCTGCACTCCTTTGCACGGCTTTGAACTCCACCGTCCGTATTGCAAATTCGTCTCCGCTCCTTCGCCGCTCGACGTTGCGTGGTGCTAACCGGGTAGCTGAGTTTAG
>CACRXP010000080.1:532614-557904 GCA_902702965.1 Spirometra erinaceieuropaei
GTAATTAATTCTGTATAGTGTTGTCTGGCTGAATTTATATGAGGTCTTTTTTCTTAGCCATGACATAAGAATGTCAACGAAGGTTGCACCATGTGGACTTCCTATTGCCACTCCATCGGCTCCTCTGAGGAGATGCCCATTAAACAGAAATTGTGTACACTTAGTGCCTAGTTTAGGGAGGTTTCAAGATGAAGGACAACTCTCGACCTCATAATAGCATATGACGTCTATTGTTATGTCAAGTAATGCGTGTGTAGATAATTATTCTGCTTCCAAAGAGCCCCGACAACTGTGGATAAAGTTAAGGTCTTCAGTTTCCTGTTATGAGGGCCATTTGAGTCACTCCAGAACTGTCATCTTTATGGCTATGAAGTCAGACACGCTTGCTTGAATAAGTCCGACGGATCTAACCATCGAGTTTTTTCTTCAGTGCTCGACTCTTCTCACAGTTGTACCAGAAGCCGCTCCTGGGATGCCTGCCTTTCCCCTCATCCGTTCTTGAACTTATTGCCAGACTGGCCTTTTAGTTACCTTGGTCATTTTCGAGGGCCAAGACGCCTTAAATCATTGGATTATCATGCAATTACTTCTCCCTCGGACTGGCTGCGTGAACCGATGCGTACCAAATGTGCAACTGATCAGACCACCCTGCCATCAGAGTCCAACGCATTTCTCCCCCCTCTAAGGTTGCGCTCTACAAAACATGCTACTCGCTATTCCGAACTCCACTGAAGACAACACGTCGCCCGGCGCGTTCTGGTTGGTGTTCAGTATTCACTGGCATGCTACTTAACATGTGTCAGTAGTGCGTTTTGACAAGTTCACTATTTGTGCCACACTGCGCATACATTGGCACATATTTGTAGTTTGACAACACTGTACACGGTTCCATTTTTTCCCTAACATAGTTCATTGGTTGTACAAGTATCGAAGTCGGGGGCACATGCCCATAGTTCCCGCAAATAAACTGAACTTCGCCGGACTGGATTAAGTCGACCCAGATCCCCTTCCCTGCTAACTTTTTTGAAGTCGGCTGTCGCAGTAACTCTTTTTTGGGCCCTTGTCACTTGCGCCTCATGCCTGCTCCGTTACCTGATTGTGGACTATGAGTCACTTCCAACCGCTTTGTGCGTGCTACATCAGTGTCGCGGCAGTCGTGTCCTGTCCTGAATGACTATCCAAACCTCTCTCTCCCGTTCAGCCCTCAAATCTTCATCTTACCTACACGTCAAATCATGCGGACCTCAAGTCTGTGTCTACTCTGATCATCGGCCTCCTCACGGCTGACCGACCCCCGCCGGAGGATCTGCTGGAGGTGCACCTCCTAATCGACGTTGCAGGCTTACGCAAGTTCTGGCGATTCGAACCCTCTCGGGGTCTGCAGTACACTTTCCTGTGGAACCGGACGGACGGCTACAATCGCTCGGTTTACGGAACTATTCCGGCCAAGGGTAGGACATGCTTGACATTTACCTCCGAGGTTTTATTGGCTGTTTTCCCCTGTTAATCGTCGAGAAAGACGGCCAGCAGAGAGAATAATAACCGATGTGAGGTTCATTTGCATTAGATGAGTTCTGTTTATCCGAAGCCTTATTTTTACCACGTCGACCTTACCCCTTATCCCACAGCCATTGGCCGTTGAGTTTGTCCTCCATTATGATTTGTCCTAAATCCGCATACTCTAATCCCGCGCTTTTATCTTCTTGTTCTCCAGTATCGGCGGGCTATCTTTATGCCGGTTGCCTTACCGTATTTTGGGAAAAGAAAGTGGTCCAACTTAAGGGTCACGATATCGTGAATCCCGACTTGTCGAACTGGAACCTCGATGCTCGTCATGTATACTCTCCTACTCAGAACATTGTTTACCTGTGAGTTGCCTTGCTTCTGTGCTTTTTAAAGCTTCTCCGGACCGGAAAATCTGAGAGAAGAGGAATGATTACACTTCTGGAAAGCATAATTCAATTCTTGGAAAATTTCCGCCGGCCATTTGGCCCTCGGCTTTTGATGCTTCATCACACGTTTCGGTATAACAGACCAATGTGTCAGGGCCTTTATTTTCGAGGGGATGCTGCATTTTCTGTCCAATACAATGAGTGCACCTTGGTTTGAGACTTCATTTTATCTATTTACAGTGGAGACGGACAACGGATAGAAGCCTCCACCGAGAGTCTGGTGGTCAAAATTCTGTTGGGCAAGCCGAATGTTAGACGTTCCCCAGACCAGTGTGCTTCCTGTGGGGGGAAGGCGTTGGGAAATCCAGTTTTCCATCTTTCCGCTCTTGCGACGGATGAAACGGGCAGGCTGCTTGTCGGCGACGGTCACTTTTTGCGCACTCTTCAACCCCCTATGTACTCCGACGACAGCACGTATGTTTTCAGTACCCCCGATTGAAGCCGCTGCGGTATTAACTTCTTTGGCACTTCAACAAATGTTTTTCTACCCTCCTACAGCTCATCTGTCTCCGCACGTGATTCCACCTTTAGTCGTCCGCAATCTGACGACGCGGGTAGTCCCACAAATGCTGGTTGGACCGTCTCCGACGTGCGCGTACTGCCCTTTGCTGCACCTGGTGTTGATTCCGAGGAGAATTTGTTGGCCGACTACTTCATCGCTCGTCATCCAATCAGCGTCGAGGACAGAGAGGCCCTTTCTCGGGGTGGAATCGGTGCCGGCAGAGCGGGTCTCTTTGTCTCAGACGCTCGAAATAAGGCCATTTGGTGGATCAGTCTCATTCGCCGAGACTTTCACCAAATGTTTATTGGTGAACAGTGTCCACCCAACGACACATTCCCCGATTGCTTTCGGATGCAGTTGACCCATCCGAAGGGTCTGGTTGTGACATTTAATGTAAGCTTAATAACTTTGGGTGGCGTCGGCTTCGAAGTTTCTTCACCCTCACATCTAATTTTAATTTCGAATGGTGGTTATTTTGTAGGAGGACCTATTTTTCCTTGATGACAAACGCTTGTGGCGTCATCCCCTACGACGATCTCCATCTCCCCTCGATTCACAAAAACAATCGCGCATTCGCGTAGAGCATGTTATCGGTCAGATGGGGGAAGCTACTGGTCCTCTGCCCTGTGGCCGGTCGCTTCATGCGTCAAAGGTGCAACTTGTTGCTCCCACCTCACTCGCTTATAATCCGGTCGAAGACTCTGTGTATTACGTCGATGAAAAACGCGTAAGTCCCTCATAGTTCTTGAGCCTTTTCATGAGCAACAAATGGACTGTTGTGTTCAATACCTAGTCCACCACCGACATATTTTCTGGTTTGCAGGTTTTTCGATTAGACCTAGCCAGCCGAATGGTTTCTCTAGCCGCCGGTCGCCTTCCAGGTTGTCCTCCATCGCAACGTGGGGGTCAGCCTACGTCTCTTCCACCGCTCGCAATTGACTTCGAGTTCTCAGAGATCCGAAGTATTGCCTTCTCGGTGCACGGCGAACTCTTAATTGCTGAATCCGAAGTAATCTGGATCCGGCGAAGCGATGACCGGCTTCACCTCTTTGCAGGAGCCCGAACCAGTACTCCCTGGAATTCGGTCGTGCAGACTAACCTGCATCGCATCCTCCAAACGCCCACTCCAACTCGTCTGCCATTCGACCAGTTGACGCCGTCGCCGCCCTTAACACCCGCACGGGACTTCCGCTTTTCCAACATCACGTTTATCGCCGTGGGCATCTTCAACGACGTCTATGTCGCTGATGGTGGTCATAATGTTGTGGTCTCCATCTTCTCGGAACCTCAACGGACGTCCGTTAATGACATGCCTGCCAATGATCTCTACAAGGTATCCTCTCTAAACCCCATTAGAGAGGAATACCTATTCAATCGACATGGCCAAGTGAAGTATTTGGTGGATACTCTTACCCAGCATCCCATCTACACCTTCGCATACAAGGCCTCCGTCTTAAACGGCTGGCTGGCGAGTGTTCGGCGGGGATCAGGAGGCGGCTTGTTGACACTTGAGCGCGATAATAGAGGCCTACCGCAGTTTTTCACGCTGGATTCCGGTAAGTTAAAAGGATTTTGCGGAAGGACCCATTCGAGGTTTAACAAATTCAAAAGGATCCATGACGCCCCTACTCCTGAGTTTTCTATCCCGAAAACTTATAGAAATTAAGTCGAAACTGGGGATGTCTCTTTTTAAGGCCATTTATCAAACGAAGCTCGGCCTCATTTAGATTTTCTCGAGTTGTACCTTATTTGGACGAATTTTTCCCTTTAGAGAACAGTTCAATCCGCTTTACAAGGACATATTTAGAGGTTAAGGAATCTAGAGTTGCCAGCCTTACTTCTGTCCCTATACTTCCTCAATGTATTGAAAGTTGGAAGAAATATTGCGTAGAATGTGAATATACATGTGAATATGAATGTGGATGTGAATGTGAATGTGAATATACATGCGTAAATGTAGGATACTATTACCGACAAAGGCAAGGGAGACCGGAGTGCCCACTTCTGGTTTATTGGCCGTCATCAGCCAGCCATACCCAACCCCAGGTGTTTCCACAGTCCCTGAGGCTCTACCTTGCGACCTATTGGTTAGGACGTTGGACTTCTAACCAACAGGCTGGTGACAACTAATAAGCCAGAAATGGCCATTCCAGTCTCCCTTGTATCTGTCGGTAGCTATTGTTCTACTAGTTGCTATGAGGCTGCTAGCGTGGCTCGAGATTCAGCTCCAAGGCACAAAGTGGGACGAATGTGTTCTGTAACGCGATTGGTGAGCGCCTCTCTACCATATGCAAATGTATCATTCGCTGCAGGACCTCTCCGTTTGTTGGCCTGTAATCTCCTGATTCCAAATCACAACTGGACTGCAAATAGGCCTTCTCATCTCATTCTATCGGAAAATGTGTTCTGTCATTCTCTCCTGATTTGACACGGTGGTAATGATGCCATCTGGTCGCAAGCCGGTAGTTCTTTGGCGTAGCTTCTTCAGACCGACCACTGGAAACAGTCGATAACAGTTCAATCGTCATGACCGACGACATGAATCAAGAATACCGAAGGCGGGAGAGGGCTCAGGTCGCTGGCTCGACGAAGAACCCGCATATATGCGTACCACCACACCCCCTCCCCCCAGTCCATAGCATAGACTGGCCAGAATTTTCTACACCGAGAAAAAGGGGAGCGGCCCTGATTCCAGTTGGTGCGGCGTGGTGCTTTTTATGGACGCACATTCCCAATAACGCCTACCGAACCCCGATCTAGCCCCTGGTTTGGCCTAGCGTATCTCCCGCGTGGCCCCTATTTAGAGACAAAGTGGAGACAGTCAATTGTTTAGTCAGCTTGGCTGGGCGGTTAGTGTTTGACTGAGTCCGGAGACTCCTGTGTTGAGCAGTTTGCAGTACCAACTTCCAAAGAGTTTCAGGAAAAGAAGTGGATTTGCCTCCACGAGCCGATCTGCCGCGTCCAGTATTCTCAGCTGGTCTTATGTTATCCGTAATATGATGGGCGGCAGCTCACGTTTGGCTACCACCGCCTTGGTTCCTAACTGACGAAGAACATCTGCCCTCTGGACTGAGGGTCCAGATACTGTGACTTCGCGGCCACTCTCATTTGCGTGATTATCGACTGAATGCTGTCTGGTCTGTGTTATATGAGCTACGAGCATTTATATGCCAGTCTAAAGTCCGCGCTCTTCTTCATACTGTAACTGGCAGCTGACGTATGATGCCAGAGTGACCTCCATTATGCACAAGCCTTACCTCACTCTATTCAAATTCGCTCGCAATTCGCCATGGTTCTCACGGGAGAGCCATAACCCCCGTAGAATCCAGCGGAAGACCTACTGTCCTCAGTGTCCTTAAGGTGCTCAGCACAGTTAACTCCAAAAATGATGCGGGGACGAATTTAACTGTGAATTGAACTTTTTATTTCCTCCACAACGTATGTTTACCTCTGCAAGTGCCAGCGAGATCCATGTCCTTTTTACAAGTTGGGTTCCCTTGACTCAATCGCACCTTAAAAAACAACGTCGGACTGCACAGATGCCTTTTGGCATCAGACAGCGGGGAAAGCTAGAATCGCATTGACCTCCCTGATCGTCGGCGATTAAACCTCCAATTTACAGTCGCCACATGTTGGTTTTTGTGGTTCGGTCGTCAGCAGGCCTCTTCCTCCCGCCTTCTGATCGGTGACTTCTCTGCCGCATGTTTGCTCACCTCCCTAGTGCTTTCTCCTTAGGTGGCACATACAATATGAGCTTTGCTGCGGATAAACGAATCGACCGCATAACAGACCCCTTTGGATCCGTGCACCGGTATGAATCATCACCCAGCGGTTTCCTCTCGAAGCTTTGGACTCCGTCAAGTGCCCTGCCTTTTCTCTTCATCTATTCACCAACCTCCGGACTGGTAGAGAGCATCGTTACACCATCGGGCCTTGTTGCCAGCATTCATGCTTTGGCCGGGCATATTGAAGGTCTGACACCGAGGGCAAGAAGTGCCTCATCTTCAGCCTTTCCCGTCATCTATAAAAATGGTAAGGGGCTGCTGCTGCTGCTGATCTTCGTATTTTTGACATTGTATTTGTGTCCTTGCCTGAGCCTTCTACTTGTCTGATTGTTTCCATGTGTTTGCACCTCGACCTCACCCAGCCTTCGGCACATACTCCATCCAATCGTCTGAGGATGCGACCCATATCACCTACGACGAAGGCGCGCAGAAGTTGATGTTTGATAGGATCACCGCACCATCTCTTGCAGACCATGTGTCCTGGCAGCTCAATCGACGCATTCGGATTCTGGTCGTGCCCAGCAAGTTGGCCCCCAATGGCGGTGACCTCACCCGAACTACTCCAGAGGTCGGCAAGGGTGCCATCGACACCAACTCGTCAGAACCCCTTCAGCAGTATATTGAAAATACGTGAGTTTTTCCTCGCTGTTGCACGTCCGTAAATATCCTTGTCGGAAAGGAGTTCACTCTTCACCCGACTTGGGCATTGACCTTTACACGTAGCTAAGACTGAGCTAATTTAACCATGTGGGTGGGGGCATGTGGGCCCCATAAAACGGGTGGCGCCCCTCTGTCAGACCTAAACGCCGGCTAAGCGAATGTGTGGCACGCGCGGGAGGGTCATACCCTGCGTCTCATCGCACCTCCAGTCTACCTGACTTAGTCACGTCACTGGTTTGCCCCTGGCATCCGATCATCTTGCCCAGACTTCCCTTAGTACTGACGCACTTCTCCCGCCGAAGTAAATTTGACAGAGGCTGGGGCGACGACGTATGCGGAATTGAACCACGCCATAACACTACCTGACTTAATAAATTGGTCCTTGCTATCGAAAGGCAGGTTATGACAGCTCCACCGTTCTGTGGCCTCACGGCATCTGCCATTAATACTAGAACCGAGTGAGTCAGCTCCAACTCGTGTCGGTAGAATAACCACCCCATGTGTAGCACGCTTTATGTCTGGTCAATGGCAGTAATTTCACCCAACAAGCAGTCACCACTTAAGGGGTCCGAGTTTTATCATGAATTTCCGACGCCTTTCCAGAGATGTTCAGTTTGTCTAAAATAACTGATAACACAGGGTTTCCATGATGGGTTTGTCTTTATATGTATCTGTTACGATTGGTATGAACGGAATCGATAAACCTACTCATATTGGAGTGCGCATATGCCGATAGGTACCGCCTTTACATGTAAAAAGTTCTGAAAGAAGTGATTTTCTGCCAAACGATTGTGAAAAATGAACCTTTTTCCATATTATTTTCGCGAGGACTAGTTAAGTAGTCGATCTGTTTCTAAGTGGGAATATTTCACAACTTCATTCTCCATAGTCTAAAAACACGCATCCAGCAGACTGTACTTGTGCTGATGATGGAGGTGGTGGTGGCCGCCCCCGTCATCGTCGCGGGGGTTGTGGTAGCTGAGGTGGTGACGGCGGAGGAGGAGGAGGAGGTGCCGCATTAGTCGTGCACTGAGTTCCCAGACCTGTCCAATGAGACTGATCCGTTCACGGAATGCCCGTTAACATTGAGGATACGACGGAAGGGGTTGGGCGCTGGAGTTGTTGGTCCGTGGCGCACAAGACTTGCAAGCCGCACGTTTGACCGTGACAACCGGCTATCCGGTTGGCTCCGTACATTGCTGCATCAGTCTTCACTGTTTTTCCTCAGACAGGCCGATCCTGAATGAGGCCATTCAGGTCTCTGGATTTATTTGTGAGTGCCTGACGCAGGTCTTCAAGGTGGCCCTAAGACGTCGTTTCAGTCCATCCTGCGGGCGAGCACTCGTAGCAACGTCTTTATAGAATAGCCGTTTGGGTAGATGTCCATCACCCATCCTCACGATGCCGCGTTCCATCGCCGTCGAATCTGCTGAGGATTCCGGCTCGTTTAAGGAAGTAATTGTCGGGAATCTTGCCTTGCCTGTATTCAACAGACTATCTTAGGCCGATTGCAGTAGGTGGCACTCCGAACGCATCTAGAAAAACTCCAAACTAATAATGGACTTCCTCTAGTTAAATGAAAACGCAAAATAAGTATTGCAGGTATTATTTCATTGATAAGAAAGAACGATTTTCTAAAGAAAAGTGCAAATGTCGAGAACGCGAGAATTCGGGTCACATGAGTAGACCCAAATTTTAGAAGTACATTGCCTTTGTCGGTAATGACATTCTGCCTATATCATGCGCCGCTGTGCGACTGCTGGTTGGGCTCCAGAGAGAGCCCATAAGGCACAACAGAACGAGTGAGTTCCGTAATAACGATCGATGAGCACTCCCTACCATTGTATATTCCCGATCGAAATCGACAGGGCAACGGGCTCGTGGCCCAGTGGTTTGAGGCGTGGACTTCTAAGTAACTGGTCGCGCGTTCGAGCCTCGGGTGTTCCACACTTCGGGATTGGGTATGACAGTCTCCCTTGTTTTTGTCGGTAATGACACTTTGTGTGCAAGTGTTCACTGATTTCCGGATGTATAGCCGAGGCGGTCTTGCAGAGATTACAGGCACCGGTCTTCCAACACCACAAACCGAAATTCTGGGCTGGGTATATGGACGATACCTATGTTATCATTAAAGGTGATCAGGTGTTGACTTCCAAAGAGCATCTCAACGCCATGTTCCGGGAGAGGAGGAAGGGAAGAATCAGCTAATCTTTGTTGTCCTCGTCTGCTGTGTGGTTTATGGTGGCGCATAAAGTGGAGTGCTAGTAAATGTGACAAATATGACGCATGTACTGAGTTTTAACGTCAACTACTCAAATATCTACAAACTCATTTTTGTGAGAAGGCTCTATCGGCACGTTGAGACGCACTGCACCGATTTGCAAGTCACAGTTGCTGAATCACAGTGCTGTCTATGCGCGCCCGGGCGATCTCCTTGATGCTTACAAAGATGGAAGGAGAGACTTAATATCCTAACTGGACCTTATGCGCGACGCTTCTTATTATCGAGTTTGCAGCAGACAGTTTCATATGTGGCTTGTAAGTCTGCTCGGCAGTATTTACCTTGACGGGTTTATGGTCCTCTTCGTGTCGCAGCACGGCAATAGGTGGCCTTTCTTCCTTCCTTCCCTCGTTTGCATTAATTCGTATCGTCAGTTCTAGGTCACATCACAGTAATTAACCAGACGACTGTGAGAAGTAACGCAGTATGCGCTCAGTTCCCTGTCTTTCACTGCGGCCGTTCCTTTGGTTGTATGAACAGGCGGTGTATATGTTGCCCAAACCAATGTTGAGGCTCTTCTCTTCATGACCGTTTGTGTTATCCACAGTCCCCCACGTCTTCTACAGCCTCATAATTTTTCTGATCTCAAGGGTAACCTCCAGCATCGAAGTTTCCGGACCACGAAAGCCGCCTGTTGGGCACGATACGATCGAGGGGACTCAGGGTCGTCGGCGTCGTAGCAGCTTCCTGCGTCTGGGTAGGTCACGCCGAGGTGCCCTAGATATGGGCGCACGTGTCCCCAGAGGGAGTTATCCGAACTCTCGTCAACGAAACACTTCCGCGTCAACCTCAGACGCCGTCTCTCAACGAACACGGAAGACATTGTCGGTGGGTGACTTCTCCTCCCTGGACCGAGTTTAGCATTTGTATTCGCCATCTTACTTTTTCTTTATTCTTTAGATCAACGGACTTCCCATTCTGTCCGTTGTCTATGACCGCGAATCACTGACCGAGGTATTTCGTAGTCCAATTACGAACAAGTTCCTGCTGCATATAGTTTATAACTCCGACATGCAACCCACCGTCTTTACAACCATTCCTGCCAAAACTGAGCGCTCCGGTTTTCTTGACACATCGGCGACTTCAGCTTCGTCTGATTCCTCAGTTGACAACATTTCCCCAATACTTGCAGACCTTCGCCTTCATTATAGCCGGTATGTGCGCCTTCGTAGGCGTTACTTATGATACCTTATACTCCTCCTTGACTTCGACCTTATCGTTGGATTCGTTTTTTGTCTAGGCATGGACTACTCAAGGAGGCCCTCTGGGGCCACTCCACTTACCGGTTCAGTTATGACTCCCTTCAGCGTCTGCGGACCGTGGAGCTTGGTAGCACTCTAGATACATTAGCCTTCGACTACCAGAACCCGCTCTTTCCACACTTGGTAGGTTCTGTGTGAAACGATTTTTAGACCATTCTCCTTGCGACGCAATATCAATCTTTACTTCTCTTACGCAGCGTACCGAAGTGTCCGTTAGTGGTGCTGGCACCTACCGACTGCTATACAACCACGAGTCTGCGGACGGCTCCAGTGAAAACAATTTGGGCCTCTCGCACGTAATCACCCCATCGGGCCTCTACCGCTCCTTCTCCAGCTTCACCAGCGTTGGCGTACAACGGTTCAGTTTCATGCCGTGGTCCTCCGCTCCGGGGCCCTTCATCTTCGACTGGGAGACTCGGATGTTACCGGCAGTGAGTGCGGGCCTCTCCTTGGCCCGCTTCACCTGGCCTAGTGGGCGTCGAATTAATGTCCTCAACTCTAAACGTCTCATTGTCTACGACAACATTCGCATTTACTGGTCCTCCAGCCCTCCTGCATCACCCCTCGATGCACCTTTTGTCATTCTCACAGATGCGATGGTGGATTTCAGCATTCAGCAGTATCGCGACTACGGAACGGGTCGTCTGCCTACAGCAGTGCGGGGCCTTTTATCATTGGCTGGCACCGGGACCGTTAGGCCAGAGATTGGTGGCTTACTTTCTTATAGCCACGAGTATGAATACGATTCAAACCTTCGGGTGAGTTCCACTCGCTGTCAACAAGTCAGCACTTTCCAGTAACCGCAACCTGTTATCTCTCAGCGACACACCTCCCCCCTCCCCCGGCCTCCCCAGTTTCTCTCCTAGTGCAGCAGTCCGCTTTTCATACTCCTGGTTTTCGCCGCAGTCTTTGCTTTCTGGTGAGAGCCGGAGACCGGGAATAACCGAAATCGGGATCCAGTCCGTTATTGAGAATTCAGCTTTTGTGTCGATAGGACCACGTCTTATCGACTACGTCTGGAAAAGTCGATGTCACACGGAGGTAACGCTTCGTTGATCTGGTTACAGGATGAAACGTATTCCTTTCTTCCTTCTCTAGAGGCCGGAAATGGTTGTTTCAGTCTCCTACACTTCTGCTGTACGACTGTCTGCAGAAGCTATAGATTGGTGCTGCGAGTTTTTAGGCTTGTGGGGTACCTATCATCGGAGGCCATCAAGGCGAGCCATACTGGTAGTGCCCGAGCCGCGCATGCGTTGGCTGAAAATGGGGTCGCCCCACTCAGTAGACGGGAGCCAAATCGATATTGATGATTTATGGCATTTCGGTCGGCTTTGCAGACTTTCAAACAGCTCCTGGCCTGTCTCAGCGTAGTCAACGGCTTGAGCCAACCTGCTGACCCTACGCGCCTCCAATGTGTGCTTCAGCCTCCTTGTGGCCGGATTCGTGTAGTTGCGGACGCGACAGCTGCATGAAATCTTAGAAAGAGCACGGGGGCTCTCTGTTAATTTCACCCGGCCCTCTAATATACACGCGGTTATAGCCCTCTTTGTGTGGACTGGAACATAGTCCGGAGGCTGCTCGGTGATCATTGGCAGTTTTCCTCACTGAGCTAGACGAGTCGACTTGCTTTATCCTTGCGGTTTAGGCCTTCTTCATCATAAAAATATTACTCACTTGCCTTTTCCATCATCTGAATATAGACTTTGGACTTCTCGGTTCGTGGATAATTGACGGATTTCCGTTGTTACTCTGCTCATGTCTTGATTTTGTACAAGCATAGGTAAATTCATGTCAGAATTGCTGCTAAACTCAGACTTTTCCTCTGTACATCAGACCCGGTTTTCGTTCTTCTCCAAGCAATCGGTCTCGACATTCAGGGAGTACTTTGTACCTCGTTCCCATGTAAATTTACTGGCCCTATGAGAATTTATCAAAAGCACTCTTATGCTCTCCAAATAGCCTTTTGAAGTACTAACCTCGTCCAGTGGCTAGTGTTCGTTGCAATTTGACTTGGTGGAACCTGGACGAATACCTGGAATAACCACTCGTTGTCACTCTTCGAGTTCACGTCGGTGTTTTCCCTAAGGATTTGACGATCTGTCTAATAATCGATGTTGAAGACCCGTAGAACCTAGGATCTTCCTCTACGGAGTTTCAGCTCACATTTGCCACACCATACCACCTCTCACCTATCGAAACCGTTCACGATATTAGTTACGCGAAGGTGGCATTAACCGATCTGGCCTACTTTTGGAACTTCAATCTGGACTCTCCTCGGAGGGTCGCATCACTACGGGCAGTGAATGATCAAGATTTGATGTCCCCCCCCACAGCCTGTTTGTATCAATGGCAAACGGAACGATCTTATTTCGTTCTGCAACTGTGTATGTCCTATCGGTGAGCACCACTCCTACGTGAGTGAATATTCCCTTTTACAGCTGTGACAGGCTTTGGTTTAGTACCCAAATGAACCTTGACTGGGTCTTCGGACCTTAATCCTGGTGTCATTGTAGGGCTAGAAGTACTCTTTCTAGTCTCCCTCCTCTTTGCCAGCCATTCTTTAAGAAATTTTGACCTAGGGCAAGCCAACGTTGTCCATTTGTGTCCGACAGCGTAATTACCTCAACTGCTACAAATATGATAGCAGATACATTCATGATTTTGCCGTTTCTATCATCAGCGTCTGCGTATAACCTCTACCATTCATTAACAAAGTACAAGGCGCAGATAAATCGGGTAATAGATTGTTTGTAAAGCCCACCTAGGCTTCGAGAGTAACTTGACAAACCGTACTGTAGAAAACCCAAAGCTTTTCTACAACTGCATAGGGCAATACACTCGAAATAGGAACTCCGTCCACACAGTCCGGCCGTCGTGACCGACGATGTCCACCGTGTGCTCCACAGCAGGGTGAGGGCAGGCACGGTGACCTGTGCGTGATTTCTTTTGTAGTGACAGTCGATTTGCGCCGCACCTACCACACTCTCCCCCCTCTCTCGCCTGGGCCCGATGTCAAGACCTAGTCGAGAAGACGGGAGGTGGGAGAGAACACAGGCGGCTGGCACGGCAAAACCCCAACCTATGCGTAGTGGTCCAGGGACTACATTAAATACTACTGCAATACCTGGGCAATCTACTACCCTTATCTGACTTTTTCTCCGATGATGAATTCCAGTGAGAATGTGAAAC
Organism: Spirometra erinaceieuropaei; assembly: GCA_902702965.1. Taxonomy (NCBI): domain Eukaryota; kingdom Metazoa; phylum Platyhelminthes; class Cestoda; order Diphyllobothriidea; family Diphyllobothriidae; genus Spirometra; species Spirometra erinaceieuropaei. The sequence goes on from CACRXP010000080.1 coordinate 546,246, forward strand.
GTCAAACTAACAAAGTTCTTGTCCCAGCGACCGTGTCACCTTCTTCGCGAGTAGGGATTTCAAAGGCGTCAGTCTATCTTTCCCTTAATAAGACTGAACTGACAAAAGCAGAGAGCTTGTGTTTTTCAGGCTTTAACACGCTCGACTTCGCCTTTCTGTCATTTAAAAGACGACAAGGCACTGTCCATCTAAGATCGCACCCGTGTCTTTTTGGTCACGTCTTGTGACCGCCATCACATTTATGCATTTGGGGCAGACTGCATCTATGCGTCGAGCCCTTGAAGCCCAGATTGTTGTACATACCTTTCGCAACTCTTCTTTTCAGCCTTCCAGTATCCGTTCATGTCTTCTTCCACCCCTGGGTGCTCACCGTGTCAAAAGTGAACCCTCGACCTTTTCATCCACGTTCTTTACCACGACGAATCCGCTGGTCTGTCACAACAGCCGACTTACCTTCCGCGACTGGTCCGGCTATACAATCAGTCCTCTCGAGGTGGACATTGTCTATGAACCACTGACAACATCGATTACCTGGACACCTGGTGGTCTTCGGGTGCACAGACGTCTGGATAATCGGGGAAGGCTGCGTGCCATTGTTCTTGAGGAGGTAAGTATTTCGTTTTTTAAGGCGCTGAGGAGTTTTAACCCTCTGAACTGTACCCCACGGCCTGCTTTCGCCCCATAACTTCTGTCATCCACTTTTCCTTTTCAGATTCCAATTAGCAAGCTGCCACTGTTTAATATGACCTACAGCTATGAGGGCGAACTCCTCTACCCCTCAGATCTGACCATTGAGAAGTTGGGTGAAGTGCCACGGTACACTCGCTTCCAGCGCGGCCCTGGTGGCCGAATCGAGGGTATGGAGAATGAAGAGGTGGGCTCGAGTCGACTGCAGCACCTACAGGTCATTTACAATGAAGAGGCTCGCCTTGTAGAGCTGCGCCACTACGTGTCGGACTCCCAGTTTATTGCCGGGCGTCACTCAGGCGAAAGCCAAAGAGTCTCCACCAAATTCACCTATGATTCACGTGGCCTGCTTTCCGGTCTCGGCCAGTGGAAGTACCATTTTAACGATGATGGGCTCTTGACTGATCGCCGTTGGGTAGGAGACCAGGAGGAGGTGCTTGATCGTTTTGAGTACGACAGCAAGGGCCTCCTACGCTGGGCTCGAAGGTGGGTCTATCGCAAAGAAAAATCAAAGAAAGCGACCTCTCAGGCTGGCAGAAAGACGTCGTCTCTTGGCGCTGCCTGTTCAGGCTTCCCCTGTTTCCCCTGGGAGGCTGGTACGCTAACAGACTTCAGTGTGCAGTATCTGTACGATGCAGAGGATCGACTGGTGGTTGTGCGCAACACCCTGGCTATCGCAGATCTTGTGCAGTTCTTCTATGCTGACCCCCAGAATCGAAATCGTCTTACTGCGGTGTTCCATCACGGCCGTGGAAGGGCCTACTTTTTGACCTATGATCAGGATCAGGGTTTTCTTTTCGCCGTAGAGGAAAGAGTTCTGGCCTCAACCACCGTCGGAAATTCCTCAGACCTCCCACCATCGCAGAAATTAGGACTGTATCTTGTCCTGTCAGACGCTAATGGCTCCCCGGTGGCACTCTTCGACTCCACAAAGGTTTGTATTGATAGCACTATCCATTTATTTTTCTCCCTTTGCCGTTTACACATTGCCCACTTACTTACTGTGCCTTACAGATGCTTTGGACAGCTGAGTACAGCTGCACCGGTAGCCGGCGCTTCCTTCATCTGGGACAGTCCTCGCCCGATTACGAAATCGTGTGGCTGGGCTACGGTGGCAATCTTATCGACCCGCACACCGGTTTCCTCTTTCTTCTGCCCACCTGGCAGGCTTACGATCCAGTAGGGGCCACTGCAACTGCCCCAGATTGGCGCAGAGCTCCCAACTGGCGCCTGCAAAATTTCGGACACCAGCCTTACCTCCTGGACCTACATCGTTGGGATCTCGATCATAGGGATCCTCTGGCCCTATTGCAGACTGCGGTCACTCAGCCGGCCTGGTGGATTCGCCGCCTGGATCCCAATGTTGAACGCATGTTGCCGCACTTCGAAGTGGAGAATGGCCGCGTGCTTAAGAGCAGCCTCGAGATGGCGACGACTTCGGTGCCTGATTCACCCCTGCCCACCGGTTGCGGTCTGCGTCCTTTCTTCATGCCTACCAACAAGCACCTCCGTCAGGCCACCTGGATAAATGAGGATGTTGAACGCCTGGGGATTGTTGACTGGCCTCGGCTCTCTGCCCAGACCATCTTCGATCCGCGCGTAATGCTGCGCGCTGTCAAGCCGTCCGACTGCGGTGTGAGCCACCTGCACGTCCACACTGTCCCTCCCATGTTTGGCAGCGAGGTAAGCAGGTACTTTTCGGCAACGGTATAGAGAAGGACCCCACTTAACTGTCAGTAGACTGTGGATCGTGTCATATGGGGTTTTGCCTTGGCATACATTTACAGGCTGTTGTAGAAATTACACTGCCAACAACGATTACTTCCTACAATCTCACACCTTAACTCAAAACCCGTTATTTTGTGGAATTTACTTTTTGTTTATTGTTTACTTACTACTCCCATTTCCGTTGTTGCACAATAGCGTAGGGTAAGACTTTCGACATAAAGTCAGACAATTTTTGCGTCTTTTTTCATTTTGTCAGCTTACTGTCTAGCGTGCTGCCCCTCCCATAAAACCTCCTTTACCATAAATCGCGTATAGCACGATCCACAATCTACTGACAGTTAAGTGGGGCCCTTCTCTATACCGTTGCCTACTTTTCTTCTGGCATTATTGCGTCGGACCCAGAACAGGTTAGCACGAAGTCATCGGACGGGTACTCAGATGACTTTTTATCCGGTTAGTATAATGTGCAGGTAGTTTGTCCTTCCAACTCGATAAGGATCACCGCCACCTGGCGGACAGTGGTGACTTGCATAGGAACACTAACACTGTTTATTTTCGATCATGTTTCAATGTTTAGACTGGGTCAGGGCGACTGAATATGGACCTGGTATCGAAGGATCGTCAGGTTTTCATCCGCCGACACAAATCAGACTTAATCAACCCGCACTTAACGTTGAGGCTAGTGGTATCATGACTATCAGTTCCGAATGTTCCGCCAACCGCTAGCCTTCCAAACCATAATTCTTAAGACGTCACGATAGCTCAAAACATTTCAGATTTATTATGCGGAAGAAGGATTACGCGGACTCAACCTTCCTCACGTCATGTGCCGATGGCAAGACTCACTCATCACGACCTGGGACGAGATCTGCGCAGGGGCCGGCCAGGCACTTTGTCCCCACCTACCGTGTATCACGCAAACCTGCTCAGCCCCCATTTACGTCTGAAGCAACTATGCCGCCAACTTTAGTGCTCCCGATCTGATGAACCAGCGCGCGTTTGGAACTCATCAGACAGGGATGGAATGTCCGATCAGCCAATGCACTTCATCTTTTTTTCCATTCGGACCGCCTCAATCTTTCCAACAAAACTTGATGGGGATCGAAAGGGTCAGCCTGGGTATTGCGCAGGTCTCCCTCTCAGGATCCCAAATCAGGTGCAAGCAGTCTGCCCTTCTCTGATCTTGGTCAAAGGCGCCTGATTAACTGCGGTGTTGTCTCGCGATATGATTCCAAGGACCTGTTCGCAGTCTGTCTTTTCAACACAACTGACTCTAAGATAGATGGGCCTTCCGGCTTCTTCGTTCGTTTGGGACATCATGCTTTAGCCAGCAACGAAAATAATCGAATCCTGAAGTGCTACTGTTTTTTATTGTAATGTAGGGAGAAGTCTCTGAGCTCGCGCTATAACCAAGGCGAAATTGAAGCAATGTTTTCCCGGAATAAATTTGAATGAGGCAAAGGCGACAAAGCATGCAGTACTTACTGACGTCATAAATTTCGAGACCTCTCATTCAGTTGCGTACAATCAACGATCTCTCTAGGTCGATCGTTGATTGAACAGTTTGCCTTGTCATATAGCTATGCAATGACCGTACCCAGCCGAATGAGAGGTCCCGAAATTTATGACGTCAGTAAATACTGCATGTTTTGTCGCCTTCGCCTTTTTCAAGGCGAAATTGTCATAGCGTAAAACCAGGGTTTAATCCGTTGGGCGATTGTCATGGTAGGTTGGGCATTCATTGGTAGCATCGGGCTTTTTTAAATGCCAGAAAGAAAATGGTCCGAGGCAGACGGCACATTAGATCCTCTTCCGACTAAGTTGTTATTTGCAGTCTTATGCCTTGTTTGTTTTCTCCATGACAGCACAATCTCCAAAGAGACTGAGTTGTTATCTTGCATGTAGCTATCAGAAAGTGCAAAATGATTGGTCTCTGGGACACCTTTTATCTGCTCTCCTTGCAAGTTTCGACACTGTCGTAACCCAAACCCATATGTCTGTGCACGCCTAGGTCAGCTTTTCGCTCTCCGTCGACGGAACAATCAGCGTATACCCTGCCATCACCTCCAATACCCCGGACAGGTTGAAGAAACAGCAGCCGGTCTCGGCCGCTACCATTGCACACGTACTTTTGTTTGGTACGAAGCTCATGGACTCCTGGTATCTCTCACCGCTCTCATCTTCCTCGTCCCAGCAAGCCCTGCCGCCTGGTCTGGCCGTAACTACTTCTTTTGTCCAACTGTTTGTTAAAGTCACTCCTACCCCATTTGCTCAGTTAGAGGTCGACTTGGCAGCGCTGCAGCTTACGCCGACTCAACTGACTACTGCTACCCGGGTTGGTATCTCACTCGGCCCTCGCTCACATTTGGCGCTCAGTGGGTGGGCCGGTCTTGACATGCGCTTGGACAGCAGTGACGGACTTGAACTGCGCCTGACTGCGCCCGCAACCCCGGGTGTGGAGTGGCGCGTGCGTTACGTGGAGAGCTGGGTCGTGGCTAGCGCACGTGTCCTCCGGGAGGCCCGCAGGCGCGGTGAAGAGGCGGCCTGGAGGCGAGCTGCCAGGGTGCTTCGGACGCCCTCCGGGCGTGGCTTCCAAGCCGATGAGGTCATCCCTTCTCCGAAACCATGGCCTGCTTGGACCGCTTCAGAGGCGGATCAGTTGGTTCAGAGCGAACGCGTCCAGGGCTATCACTGGGAACCCGTGGTCTTTGAACCACCTGTAAAGACGGTTCTGTCAGAGCTTCTCGACGATCCCTCCATCTACCAGATTCGTCCGGATTCCCTTGAAACTACTTTGACGTGATCTACGGCTGGTGGTTTTTCCTCTTCGAGGTCCTCACGTCCTTCCCCTTCTCGCCAGTCAGAGTTGGTTGAAATGTGTTCAAGATCAAATGCGGAGACTCGCCTTGTGCTCCATTACTTTTTCCCGTGCGCCTCCCTTCCTCGCCTTCTCTTCCTCTCCCCACCTTGTGTGGAAGTCGTTCCGTGTTTTTTCGTCCTCTCCTGTGTGATCTCGCTTCCGTGGAAGTAAATTGAAGGCTACGTTCCCGAACACAAATGCCGGCATCCTAACTCGTGCAGTGTTCCTTTGCTCGATGCCGCACATCCTCTCCTGCCGCTCCGTGATGTGACATTTGTCTTTCAAAAATGCAGACCCTGATCCTGGTGAGCTCTTTACAGTGCTGTACTTCCATGCACGAAACTGGTGGGCAAGTGGCATTGGCCTCATCAGTGCACCTGCCGACGTGTACATCTCCCACCTTCACTTCTGATCTCCCCCGAGTCTTGGCTTGTCTCACCCAGCCCCAACTTTTGCATTTACAACACACCCACACCCCTAAAATTTCTTTGCAATATCATGACTATCTTGTTATTTTTTCCTTTCCTTCCTGCCGTTTCTGCACCCTCGGGGTGTGCTGATTTCTATCCGAGTGTTTGTAAATAAGAGAATTATGCTACCTTATGGAGTATTTTTTGGGCTTGCCACACCGCGATCCTCGGGCTCGGGAATTAAAGGCGCCATGGACGTCTGCCCAGCTAAGGCGGCATGCACAGCGTGAAATCGAACGTTTTGCAATGCTGAAATACGTCACCTAGTTGCTGTGACGGTGGGCCTATGGAGGGACTCCCCTGAGCCTTATTCAGTAGACCGGTAGCTGCGCGAGGGGAGGAAAACCTCGGACATGAGGCCTCAAACTTTCCCGCATCTCGACTATCGAAGTGCCTGTGTCGCCTATAATTGAAGTTCTTGAAGGCAAAACAAGCCCGAAACAGTACTGTATCAATCTACCCGCATTCTCTGTCGTCCCTCCTCACTGCTATTGTGACTTGGCCGACTTCGGCCTGGTAATTGGTTGCCTGTCCGTGACCTTTGCCACCCATATGGAGCTTGTTTGCTTCGTGAAGCCAATAGATCGGTGTGCGCCCATTCAATAAATTCCGAAAAGCTGTGATTATATTCAAGGTAATCGTGGTGTTATAAAAGTTATTCTGAACCAAAAGTTGTCTTGTAAAAAATCCACGGGTGTTTCTCTGTGAAACATCAGTCATCCAGACTTTCCCATCCATGTAGAGCATATTGTACTCACTCAGATCAGCGTGTACCAGACGACACTTCTGATTGAGGGTTCGCACATCGTTTAGAATCTGGCGATATAATTTAGGCCAGTCAGGCGGTGGACCGAAATCCTCCCACTCACCCGAGGCCAAATCCTTCAGTTTCGGTGCTGGATAACCGTCTTTACCAATCATGGTCATTAGAAGAGCCACACCCTTTAGTTTAATTGGCGCAGGCGCTGGGATGGACTGAGCAGTGTTGATTCTTATCAAGTTGCGGAACTCCTTTTCCGCCCGTTTGGAAACTAGTTTCCAGGAAGTGCAGGTGGAGCAGTTGTGGCGCATGCGGAACTCACCCGTCACGTACTTATTCCGTGATTTGAAGGGAAGGATGGAAGTCATGTAGAGTTTGATGGTCTCCTGTTGCCTCATCGCGAGTAAACTAGATAGTTGGGAAAACGCTATTTATACCCTGAGGCATTTGCTCAACTTTGCAGGTCTTCATGATAACAAATGTATCCTCTACGCATCGGAGCCACATTTTGTTTCTGAGGTTCGCATAACTTCCTCTTCTAGTTGTTTTAGTACAAGTTCTGCGAGTAGACCTGATATTGGCGTACCCATTGGTGTACCCCTAACATGTTGATAAAATTTTCCATCGAATTTGCAATAGTTCTTGAGACAGAGTCTAAGCATTTCTGAGATGTCTTGAATTGAAATGCTAGTCGGATTATCTTGCAGGCGTCGGGTTACACTTTCAATCGCCAGGTCATGTGGTATTGAGGAAAACAGGGCAGCCACATCAAACGATAGAATACACTCATCAGGACATGCTTTAAAGCCTTGGATCCTCTGGAGGAATGTCTGAGATTTTTTGATGCTATATTGCGATCCATTGTTAAGGTGCTTCAGGTGCCTGTATAGCCATTTAGCGAGGTTGTAGGTGGGCGTCCAATAAGCGACACTATGATCCTCAATGGCGCACCTCTTTGTGCACATTTGGGAAGCCATGAATATGCATGGGATATTCGGGGGTCGTTGAAAGTAATACTTCTAGAGTCATCGAGCGTTATGAGTTTCAGTCGAGTGAGCTCATTCACCTTTTCACAGCTGCGGCTTGCTTTTTAGTTGGGTCCTCCGCGAGTGGTGTGTAGGTTTCCCTGTCGTTAAAGACTTGGTTGGCTTTGTTGTCGTAATCAGTTTTTTTCCGTGAGGATGGTCGCGCCACCTTTGTCAGCAGACACAATCATTATACTGTCTTCTGTAGTAAAGGACTGTAACCCATTTTTTCATCAATGAGTACGACTTGGTGGTGCCTCTTTTCCGAGGCACATCTGCGCGCACGTCTTCAAGCACACCAAAGGCCAGTAAAACAGATTCAAGTCTCGCTAGGAAGTTTGTGGGCTCAGCATCAGGGTGGCTGAATTTTGTCCGTTTAGATAGTAGGCTAGTTTCAGCGGATGTTAGACTCCTCTTAGAAAGATAAACAACTTTCTTCCATCTGCCGTTTTCGTTGACAGGGCGAAGAAGAGATTGCAGTGTCACTTGAAGGTCGGCTCGCCTTTTCATTCTGACGTCCAAAGTAGCGACATCTATTCGTTGAGCACGTTTTCGAATACATTTTCTCCTCTGTTCAATTCGTCTGAAGACGGGTTGGTGTCACAAGCTTGGGAATTCCCGAATGCAACTCGACTTCTTCTGACGATCCTTCTGTCTTCATCATATTATCTCGGAATGCACACTACCTCAGCTATTCAACTAATAATTAGGCGATCCCCGATGCCGACGGGTGGATCGACCATCGTCTTGTCATCTCCAAGATGCGGAATCGCCTACAGCCTCGCAGGAGACCTCAAGGTAAGCGACCCCCAGATAAGCTGAATATTACTTTGTCGTCCTTGCCTGCTCATAATCTCCATTTCAGCAATGAGCTAGCTCGACGGCTGGCCAGCCTTCCAGTCGCCGCCAGCACTGCCGCCGCTGACAAGAACGCCACGGTCGACTGCGGAACACAGTCCAGTCGACGTCCATGGCTGCCCACGGTCACGCACGACGCCAACAACCAGACGCGAGGCGCGCAAATCCCAACTGCACCCACTCTGCAACGCAAACGCTCAACCAGTTCCGACCTGCCCACGGTGACAGGCGACGTTCCGGGCACCAATCGGCCTCATAGGACATATTTGTACCAACTGCAGCACCCGGACTACACCTGATGCTGTCTCCTCGTCCAGCTCTGCCTCGTCCCCCCACACCGACAGCTATCGTTGACCGCACTCCCGAAGCCCCACTATCATCCTGCTGCTGCTGCTGCTGCTGCTACTACTACTACTACTACTACTACTACTACTACTACTACTACTACTACTACTACTACTACTACTAATACCACTACTACTCGAACTCTCCATTGCCTTAGCATCCTCTACGGCAGCTCCTGTACCCACTACCACTGCACGAAGTTCTGACACACCAACAAACATCAACCACCCCCCCCCCACAAACAATGACTACGATGTGGACTAAATCCATGCCTGGTCATATTGCGACCGCACCTCCACCCCAAACATCGGCCTGGTCGGTCACTTGCGAATCCATCGCACAGACACGGGCAAACCGGTGTCTGTAACACCAACCTACACTCGCCGCACTCACCTCCACTGTGCACACTGCTCCCGCACATTCACTCACCGCATGGGTCTATTTGGTCACACGCGTATTCCCAAGAGCGGAATTGACCGCAGTCACGATCTGCGATCTACCATGCATAACTCTACCCACATCCCGCCGCCCAGCACACCCTCCGCCGTCAGCTCCACCACACTCAGCACATCTTACACGCCCACCATGCCTAGCTCAACCCACACCCCGTCGCCAGCGCGCCTACCATCGGCAGCACCACCATTGCCACCATCTCTGAAACCAACATTGACATCGCCGACTTCTCCTGTCCCAACTGTCCCCGTACATCCACTGCACGCATCGGCCTGGTCGGTCACTTGCGAATCCGTCGTACAGGGACTGGCGAACCGGTGCCTGGAGCACCAACATAAGCCAGTCGCATTCGCCTTAACTGCCCTCACTGCACCCGCACATTCACCCGTCGCATGGGCCTATTAGGCGACATGCACATTCACGAAAACCTGTGGTAGACAATTGCCGGTTAAACCACACCATCGCATCTTCCTCCACGTAAATCGCACATTATCATCATCCAACACAAGCATCCAACTGCCATCTCCCACGCAAGTGGGAGGCATGCGTCTCGGCTCCTTCTCCATGCTGCTTCTTTGTTAAATGTGTGATCCGAGTCTGAGGCTACCACGGTGCGTCAACCACCGTGGTTTGGAAGGCTGCCGACTGACGTCCCAACTCAGTCCACGCAGTCTGCCCTGTTGTGTGTGCGTGTGATCCATAGAAGAACGTGATCATTGAGATGCACGCCGCTCAACCCCCTTTGTGTGAAATTCTGGTTATTGTGTTTGGGGGACCAGGTCATGCATGTGGGACGCACAGACTAAGTCACTAGATATGTCAGCCACCGCACCGTGGCTTGGAAGATTGCAAACTGACGGGATAACTTGGGTCTCGCAGTCGATCCAGTTTTGTGTGTTTGTGTGGAGTGACCGGCTGGTAGTCTAAAAATCAGGCTGCAATGGTTCCTTCTTAATGTGGCCTTTATGACACTCCCACTCCGTGGGATCCGAGCCGGGTGTAGCGACAAGCTTAGGTGCGACTTCGGCCGCGCCAGCCACTCTTTTGTTGTCGGTCAAAAACCTGGTCATTTGTTGTATGGACCAGGGAGTGTGAAGTGGAACTCCAAGGTGCGGACTCGACCATGCCATCCACCTGCGTCCTCAGCCGCCGCCGATCTTCCTGACTCTGTCTTGACACCGGGTCCAGGTGGTGGGCGGTAAGTGTGCGTTGGTGCTGCGAAAGTCTACTATCACTGTAAATTAATTCACGCATAATTCACCGTCCCTGCTCCACCTTACTGTTGGGTGCACGGTAGACATCGTCGGCAACGACGGTCGAACTGGCATGTGTGTGGGTGTAGGGTTGTTCAACAGTGGGTTCACGTGACGGTCTAAGTAGGTCGCTCACTTGCTTGCAGGTGCAGACTGTAGCGGCCGCTCCAGTTCCCTTTTCTCCAGCTCCGTTTTGCCGGTCGATGGCCGCGACAACCGTTGACAGACCGTCGACACACGGCCAACCCTGCCGGCTAGAAATGGAGCACCTCCTGTCCATCTGCAGTGACTCCCGGCTGCTCTTGCAAACCTTCATCTCCTCACGCGTGAGCCCTTGTGAGTATGCGTCTCCCTATTCCTCCCCTAATACGTCCAATCTCATGACCCACACTCAGCCAGTCACGCCCTCCGGTTGACACAGGCATTCACATCCGCGTAAACAAGACAACAAGACTGACACTCTCCGGGGGCGGACGCTTAGCTCTGTCACAAGCAAATAGTCAAATCATGGCAACCTTCCCTGTGTACAGAATAGGCCTGTTCTCACAGCTCCCTGACTTCTGACATAAGACAGAACGAAATTATTATGTGCGTTTACAGTTGGTCTTACATCTTTGGCCGCCACAAGACTACGCCTAGCGTCCATTTGCTGGCGCACAACTCTCACATGTGGTTCCCCGAAGCTAGGCATGCCTAGCGGCCACATCCCAGTAACCGCCTCGACCGGCGGACAAAGCCAGGTGAGGTAGCCGTGTTTACATCTGCGCTCACGGTAATGTGGACTCCACTGGCCGGATGGATCTTCTCATCGACGTCGTTGAGACGATACTCCGTCTGGTACAACGCAGGAGACTACAAGCTTACGGCGATGTCGTAGGCTGTCCTAAGCTAACCCGGGTCGTTCATCCACTTAACAAAGACGTGACCCATATTGGAGTTGGGCAGCGCCTGACACAACTGAGCAGCCCTATTTAGGGACAGTACCGCTCAACTCAACGTGGGGGAAGGAGCTTGAAAAGGTGCCCTAGAAAAATGCCGGGAACCACGCCGTCTGCATGCTGACCGTGGTCGCAGACACAAACTCACGGTCAGAACCTCCAAACAAGAGACAACACTCTCTCTCTTCCTCCGCTTCCTCCTCCTCCTCCTCCTCCTCCTCCTCATCCTCCCCCTCCTCCTCCTCCTCCTCCTCCCCCTTCTTCTTCTTCTTCTTCTTCTTC